>OZ024894.1:0-482500 GCA_964017195.1 Siderastrea radians | reverse complement strand
CCAACTTTTAAATACAGGAAAGAGAAACTTCACGTCGACGAATTGATTGAAAGGGAATAAAGGCCTGATCACGGATTCAGGGGAGGAAATCTGGTATTAAGAGGTACATAATGTAAAATATTTCATTTTTGTTTTCGCTAAAGACAGAGCCTGAACCTCAATTTCTACATAAGGAAACAAAACGAAAAAATTAGGCCAGAAATTTGGGTCTAAAGGTGTGCAATTGATAATTCCTAAGAACTGATGTTAGGTTCACTACAGAGAATGAAAACAAGAAGGAAAAAAAAGGTTGCATTTTTGTTTCATCCGGATACATTCCTAGCTGAGGAAATAAACAATGAATGGCATATTTCGTGCTTGGTCGATCACCATCTACATAATGGACGAGTCATCGGTACTGAAAGAAATACATTAATTTCATTGTCAAGTAGTACTGGTATTACTCCCCTGCTTAGTCGATCACCACTTACCTGGACGAGTCGTTGGTACTGAAATAAAAAAAAAATTATCGTCAATGAATTCGTCGTGTAGTTAGCACATTTTTGTCTTCCTATTTTTCTGACACTTCAATTTTTTGGTACATTTTCGGTAAATAAATAATGCGCAAAGCGACAATAGCTATAAGGAGCTGCCGACTAAAGTGAAAATATCTTCAATAATGTTATGTTATTCAAATAATCTTATCACCAAAAATACGACAGGCGAAAATGGGAGCAGCATCTACCCATTTCCTTCCACATTGACATTGACTTCACGATGGCTAAGGGCATGGTGCATTAATGATTGATTGATTGATTGATTGATTGATTGATTGATTGATTGACTGATTGATGGCTACTCGTTTAATTTAATAAGCCGTATTTCTAACAAAGTTTCTCTTTGTAAATCATAATGCAACTGTAAATATTTTTGACTAGTTTATTTACTTAATATGTATTTATTTTATTGTTAGCTAATAGGTTTTTAACTACGATAAAAGTGTCCCCAGCCAATAGAGGGGTCTTTCCCTCCGCTAGCTAAGACTGACATGGTAATGAAGTTAATTGATTGGTTGATTGATTGATTGATCCATCGATCGATCGATCAATCGATTGATTGATTGACTGATTGATTGATTGATTGATTGATTGATTGATTGATTGATTGATTATTTTCTGGTTTCTCACTTACCTGGAGTAGGCGGCCTGTCAATGAAGTTAATTGTGTTGATTGATTGATTGATTGATTGATTGATTGATTGATCCATCGATCCATCGATCGATCAATCGATTGAGTGATTGATTGATTGATTGATTGATTGATTGATTGATTGATTGATTGATTGATTGATTGATTGATTGATTGATTGATTATTTTCTGGTTTCTCACTTACCTGGAGTAGGCGGCCTGGTTGGTCCTGAAAAAAAAATGCAATCACATATTAAGCTTTTGCAATAGATCTATGCAGGTTAATAGGTAATGAATAACATATTGCTGCATAACTTTGTATGTAAAAGTGTGACGCTTTAACAAGCAGGCCCTGTTAATACCATCGAAGTTACCTCTAATGATTGCTACTCGAGCGATTGTTTTAAGATTTACAAGGTAAGGTTTTCAAGGTAATTTTCTGTAGCACTCGAGAGTATACCGACAGGAGACGTGTAATCCACTTCGGTGCTAAATTCTCCATTCGTTTTGTTCAAGTCTATTGACGGCGCTTCATGTTCCTTCAAAATTATAAATAATTTTGGGAAAAGAATTCTCTGCTGAAACGTGCCAATTTTAATAGCTTGAATTAGTTATAGAACTGTAGAAATTATTGACTGAGTCGGCGATGGTATTCAATAGTAGCCAAAGAATTCCATAATTTACAAGCCAGTTTAACAGTTAATTTGTCAAAAAATTTAACATGATATGGAAATACCCCGCAAATATAAGTTGTTCTTGGTTGAAAGTTAGTAAATTGTACAAGCACAGGGAGAAATGAGAAACTTTATAAACAGCACTATTGACAGGCTGGCTAGTAAGTAATCAATTAGAAGAAATATGTGGGTATCAAATCAAGGTATAAAATATGAAAACAGCCGAGTACCTCCAGACCTCAAATCTCATTCCTCATTCATGCTCCCTCTCCACTCCACTGTGCTAAGATCGGTTTTCGTTTGTACATGTGTTCGAGAATTTAAAACAAAATGGTTTTAGTTACCTAAGCCATTGTCTCCACAAAAACGCAACCTGCAGGCAGGAGGACTGGATAACTCGTAAACGAAGAAGGCTCCACAATTTTGCACTCGAATGTTAAGAGACCATAGACAACAGTTGCTACCCCAGTGAAAACACACACGGCGTTGGACAGCTCCTTGACCCACTGAAGGATGCCCACCAGTGAGCCAGCCAGGGGCATGTGTATTGCAGCGATTTTTAGGCACACATTGGGTCGGCATCTGCCTGCCTGCAGCACCTATAAACCTGTACCAGGCCTTAGGTAAACCTCTGTCGCATTTTGAAACGCCCTGGTAGTTTTTGTTACGGTCACCCTCACTTAGGAACCTATAGCTTGGGCAACCTATTAAAAAAGAAAACAAATAAATAAATAATAATAATAATAATAATAATAATAATAATAATAATACGAGTAGCTTGTAAGTTGAGAATTTTTTTAACTTTATATCATTTTTAATGTTAAATGTACGTAAGGTTTTTCATTAGATTATGTTAATAGTTGCAATTTTGTTGTAAATGTTCACTGAGTTATAAATAAAATAATAATAATAATAATAATAATAATAATAATAATAATATTAATAATAATAAGGTTGGCATGGTGTCTTACCTGATGGAGGAGTCGTTGGTGCTGAAAGAGACAAAGGTATGGCTATTAGGCTTCATTTTAAAATTGCTGTTACTGTTTTAAGGTTAATTGTAGTGTAGGAGGCTGAATTTACTGACACGTGATAAATACTTGATAAATAGCTATAAAGTGTCCTTTATCTCTGTAAAGTCAGAAATGACGAATTTGCCATTATCCAACTAAAATTTGTCTGTTTGCTATTTATTCGTTGTTGTTTTTTCTTAACACTCGAACGGACAACATCCACGTCCACGACCACGTCCTACGTACTTCTTATGGCTTCCTATCTCGTAACTATAACAACTGATTCTCGCCAATTTTTGCCAAAATGTGTCTAAGGGATATGGATACAGCTACTGAAAACGGCAGGTGGAAAAATTTAAATTCAACCCCCCTTGTACGTCCAGGGATAATTATTAAGGCTGTATGGTTGACACTTATACCCCATTCACACCAACTGAACATGTTTACTTAAACACAGTTTAATTAAACTCTGTTTAACTAAACATTGTTTAAATCATCGGGCTGTTCACACCACACAGGTGTGCTTTGGTTGTTTATAACCTTGCTTTACCGTACAGTTTTCTTCTACTGGTTTTTTTCTTGTTTTTCTTTTTTTTTTCTGCTATCTACCTTGTTTAGCTAGAAATCATTTTTCTTCTTTCTTCCTTCCATTTCAACGGGCAGGTGAAGCGATGGTAAATTCGCCGTCCACGTGCTCCACGTAGTTTTATGCCAAAACGACACAAAATATTTAAAACACACACACACGCAAGTTTTTTGTGTTTTTGGAAATGCAAATTTTTCTGTATCCTCCAATTTCTGTGGTTCCGTACTCCTGAATTCCAGATTACAAATTCCTCGTTTTTTGTTCATGAATGAAATTGCCAGCTTTGTGTAAAACTGAAGCGCAGTGAGGTGGAAAATATACCGGTTGCTCGCTGCCAGTTTTATAGTTAAAAGAGTCGTTTGCTTCATGATATTTCTAATTGTAACCCCAGTTTCTTGCTACAATCAAGGGAAATGTGAAGTAGAAATGTGTTCCAGGATTGCATTCGGCATTTGGATTTGTACTTCAAAGATAGATGGACCTAAACAGCTGCTGGACGAACCTAGTTCGTCGGTGAGTTTTTCTCACTGCTACTAGGACTTTCCAAATTGCTGAATTTGTCAAGCCTGTATTTCTGAGCTTAATTATAATGATGTGTCTCGTATACATCTGTCTCCGTCCAAGAATGATGTATTGGTTATGATAAATTGGTCTTCTTTCTCGTTTTTGGATAAACCTTTTGTCCGAAACTTGCGAACAAAATGTTAACTGGCTGTACACGCAGGTTTGTTTTTGTAGCGCAATAAACTGATGAACTATACTCACAATTTCACTTAAGCTTAAGCGCAGACTTGCCGCAGCTATTCTGGAACACATTGACGATCAAATTGTCGGTGAATGAGATACTGGACTGAGAAATTGAGATCCCTGAGTTTATTCAATCTTGTTGCGAGTCAGTTTTGAGTCAACACTTTCTTCTTCTTCCTCCGCAGACGGTAAGCTTATAAAGTTATCGAGTGCTCAGGGTTGTGGATGGGCCACAACGGCTTTACTTTACTTCAGTTCTTCATTAAACTGCGTATGTCACATTGCTTGTTGAGATAATTTTGCCGACTTAATTAAAGGTTTATTCCCTAGTCTGTTTTCCCAACGAAACTGTGCGCTTGGTACCTTCATCGTTGTATGCTCGGAACGCAAATTCAGCGAGTGGGCCGAGCGAGTTGATTCCCGTCTTGTAAACAGAGGCCCTAAGGCGTGGAAATTCTCATTATATTTACTTTTTCTACTGGTAGGTCGATAGTTTTCCTTAAATATTTTGACCCCCTCAACTTCTTACGCTGCAAAAAAGGTTTCTTGATGTCCTTAAATTCGGTTTCGTTGTTTTTGTTGGCAGCCATTTTGAACCTGTTTAGTTAAACACGAAAGTTAAGGGCCCATTACAGTATCTTTTTAGGCCGTTGCTAGGGAAAAATGAGTTTGCTGTAACTCAACACATGTATGCTTTCATCGGACCAAATTTGGACAACATTCATTGAGGGCAAGTATGGTTCAGTTTATGATGTCATCGGACCACGCCCATGTCACGTGATCAGAAACAGAAAAATGCGTTTTTACTTCAAGACTTACCTTTTTGTCCATAATTTCTTGTACCGTACCATTTCATGAGCCGTCTTGAGGAAATTTAAGCATGCGTTTTGGTTTACGAAGAAAAATAAACAAATAAGAATGAAAAATGTGCTTCTTTGACCACTCTTTTGGGTATAATTTTTTTGTTTTCTGTTTTTGGCAAAAGGATGCTTAAATTTCGAGAAAAAAAGATGTTTTTCGAATTCTTTTAAAATGCAGCAGCTACGTTTACTTCTCGACGAGAAAAGTACATTTTTCGCGGCACCGGAAGTGACGCTACTTTTTTCAATGGCCAGGTGCCTAAGCGTTAAATGGCTAGGTCGCTAAGGCGATAATTTTCCCATTCTTGGCGTCGTGGACGGTAGCTGAGCTGAGCTGAGCTGTTGTTGGAATAATGGCCACGAGTCAGATGAAAGCCGTCGAACTGGATGTGTAATGATGATTGGTTTTTCCGTTGGATTGCTTCAGGTCTCGCTTCTTTCACGCTCCAGTCGTCGATCTGTTTTACAAA
This sequence comes from Siderastrea radians, assembly GCA_964017195.1. Lineage (NCBI taxonomy): Eukaryota > Metazoa > Cnidaria > Anthozoa > Scleractinia > Rhizangiidae > Siderastrea > Siderastrea radians. The sequence goes on along the minus strand of OZ024894.1, from coordinate 476,983 downwards.
CGGCGCAAGCCATTCAACAATGTGGATCCACCGAGTCGAATTGACTTGGTCCAGACTTAGAGTCCAGAGAATTTTATGATAATCTTTGAAATACTACCCACTGACAAGGAATGAAAGAGCAACGATTACTTTACGTATTGCAGACCTTGGACGAGTTGTGGCTTTCACGAAAGAGTTATCACTCTTCAAGCTGAATTTCTGTCCACATCGACTGCACTCGAACTCAAACTCTTCAACTGTGTTTGTTTTACCGAACAAAATTCGTATTTCTCAGTCCTTTCTACAGTCACAGTCTTGTAGATCGCTTAAATTACTTTTTGCTAATTTCTGAAGTGATGTTGTTAGCAGACGTTGCCCATCAGATGTATCGAGCTCACCATTATTAGTCAGGTATTCTATCGTGTGCTTTAATAATAGCATTGTCAATGTGGGCATGAAATTCGCGCGACAGAGCTGCTTTCAAGGACAATTTACAAGCTTCCTTTCTTGCTGTATGCTGCTTCACGCTGTCTTGCGACAGTGGCTGCAAGTCAGTGGCCTCGAGAGCTTTGTTTCTTGAAGAGCTGTCTAAACACTGGAGTTGCTCAGGTTCGGAAGGACAGTTCACAGGTTCGCACATCGATTACAGTTTTCTAGCAAGCGACGTCAGGTAGTTTGGGAGCAGTCGAAGTCACGGCCGCAGACACAGGGATTTCTCTATGGATTCGGGATGATGGCACAGTACTTATTTCGGTTTGCCTCCGCATCACTGACATTTCTATCCCCGACCTGACACTGAAAATCTTTGAATGTCGGCTTTTCGCGATCTGCATTTCCCCATCGACTTGCAGCCATCGCTGCACTTTCTGTTTACGTGCGTACGTGGATAGCTTCGAGCTCATTTTCAACTGAAACACCCAGTTTAAGAAATAAAGGCACAATTCACATGTTGTAAACGTAAAGCAGAAAATTAAAATCAATTTAAAAAGTAAACAAAAAAGTTTCTTTTGTGTTTGTCGCAACGAAATAAAAAAAATCATTGGCGACTTGAACCGGCGACGGGTCGGCGCCGGGAGGCCAGAAAGCCCGCGAAAAATTTGCGGACGACCGGAAGTAAAATTGCACGTGCATGGCAACCGCGTATCATAGCAACGAGATACTTTAATGGGCCCTTAAACTACCTCGTACAGGTAGTTTAGTAAAACTTGGTTTTAGACATGTTTAGTTAAACAAGCCAGCGGTATGAACGGATAGTTTAATAAAACATGTTTAGTTAAACAACATTTAAACATGTTTTAGCTTTGGTGTGAACGGGGTATTAGATGAGGATAACCTGCATCCAGGCTTATAAACGGCCGCCTGCAAAACCCGTTAATGAAAATTATCTTTAAAAATGCTGTAGTTAACTCTGCAGCCGAATAAGAACTCATTCTACAGATTGCAGTAGTGACACTTCCTTGTAGTTTATGCTACAGGAACATAGAAAAACTAAAGGCTTCGTTTTAATGGTAACATTTGGCCTGTTTTACTGTAGCAATAATACACCTAAGTCATTTGGCTGAAAAACAGTAACATCGTTTGTTTTTTAAATACATTCGAAAACCTGATAATACCAAACCCCAGCCAAATTATTTTACACTTTTTGGACTAAATAGTCGGGGTATTTTACAACGGGGGGACATCAGGTAAAATCTGCTATTTGTCTTAAGAAAAATTATGCAACAGAGAAAAGTAAGGGAAAGTGCGAAAAATGTGATTTTGCACTAATATAACTTTTTCTTAGTTCATATCACTTACGTGGAGTAGGTGGTCTGGTTGGCCCTGATAAAAAAAATAATAAAATGAATGAATGAACAAACGAACGAACGAACGAACGAACGAACGAATGGATTAATGAATGAATGAATGAATGAATGAATGAATGAATGAATGAATGAATGAATGAATGAATGAATGAATGAATGAATGAATGAATGAATGAATGAATGAATGAATGAATGAATAAATGAAGGAAGGAAGGAAGGAAGGAAGGAAGGAAGGAAAGAATGAATGAATGAATGAATGAATGAATGAATGAATGAATGAATGAATGAATGAATGAATGAATGAATGAATGAATGAATGACTATACAGTAAACACCATAAAAATCTTTGATAGTTGTGTTCCAATAAAATATCGGGTGCATGGTACCAGTAAATTCTTTATACACAATTACGTTCATGACCATTTAACCCGCAAGCGCACTTCTGTTTTTTCGCAATTTTACCAATATGTATGGGTCCACGCTATTGTTGGTTTGCTTTTCTTTTCTTTTTTTTTTCTGCAAAACATTTGATAGACATTTTTAGATGTATATTGAAAAAACGTCAAGGCAATTAGGGCATAGCTAGTTAAGCGGTTTATTACGTAACCAAAAAAATGGTAATCTAAATGAAAGTGTAATAGGAATAAAGTTACCAGTTAAGAGTCATAGTTGAAATGTCTGGAACGCAACAAAATGCAACGATGCAAATTCTTGGATATAAAGCAAATCTATTGAAATGCTGCTATTAATAGTGCAATTAATTTAATGCGCCGACCCATAGTTTGTAGAGGACAAATCAAGGTACAATAAATGCGGATAAAAATTGTGAAAAAATGAGCACTGGAAGTCAATATATTGCTACATGTAGAACTAAATAAAATAAGGCTTGTAGAACATCATACCTAAACTATCGCCACAGTAACGGAATTGACAGCCAGGTGTTCCAGAAAACTCGTACACGAAAAAGGCGCCACAGTTTTGCACACGAATGACTCGAGACCATTGACAGCAACCACTCGTCCAACTAAAGCACACCGTCCGCTGAACAATCCCTTGAGCCACTGTAGGATGAGCCCCATTAAGCCACCCAGCCGCATGCGTACCACAATGATACTTAGGCACACACCGAGTGGGCATCTGCTTGCCTGCAGCTCCGACGAACCTGTACCAGGCTCTAGGCAGACGGCTGTCACATTTTAGAACAGCTTTGTTGAGGAAGTTTTTGTTGCGGTCAGCTTCACTCAGAATACTGTATCTTGGACATCCTAAGAAATAATAATAGTAATTGAAACTTCTTAAACATAACGATTGGTTCGACGTTATTTGTAGAGCTTTTAGTTCGTAAGCCAAGTTTTAGACTGGACTAAGAAGGTACGAAACTTCCTATTGTTTAGATCGATGGAACTGACTGAAGACCAATCAATGAAGTAATAAATGGAAAAGAAAACAAAAATCGTACATACCGGCACGGTGAATTGATGAATTCCAAAATAGAAAATATAAAACGACAACAACAACAACAATAGCAATAGTAATAATAATAATAATAATAATAATAATAATAATAATAATGTCTTACTTGGTGGAGGAGTTGTTGGTGCTGAAAGAGATACAGAGATAAAGAGATACAGAGTTTCAGTAATAACACTCCCTTCTGCATGGTTCATGTTACAAAAACAGGACAAAACTAAAGGCTGCGTTCGTATAGTATACCTAAATCATTTGGAAGACCAAAGCTTCTCGCTGAGAAAAGTAACATTTTTTTGCTTTTTGAGGAATAAATTCGAAAACGTGATAATATTAAACTCTAACTGAAATATGTAAAACAGTTGTTTGACTGAACAGTCATGGAATTTTAAACAGGAAGCATCAGGTAAATTTTGAAATATTTTAAGGTGTTGAAAATTTAAAAAAAATGCAAGAAAAAAGGTCTAAGGAAAATAAGAAACATTTGATTTGTATTAATATAACTTTTTATTAGTTCATCGCTTACCTGGAGTAGGTGGTCTGGTTGACCCTGAAAACAAATAAAATGAAATAAGTAAGTAAATATAACTCAATAAATGATGAAAGTTTTTTATTTGTTTTTTTTTTCTTCTGCAAAACATTTGATAGATATTTTTAGATGTTATGGCACTAAGGGTACAATTAATTACTTGGCTATGTAATAATGATGATGATAATAATAATAATAATAATAATAATAACAATAACAATAATAATAATAATAATAATTATTATTATAATTTGAATAAGAATGCAATGACAAGAGATGAAGGGTCATTAACGGAACTTCTTAGATACAAAATTAAAGAGCACTGAAAGTCAATATATAGCTACATGTAAAATTAATAACATAAGGTTTGTAGAACATCATACCTAAACTATCACCACAGTAACGGAAATGACAGCCAGGTGTTCCCGAAAACTCGTACACGAAAAAGGCGCCGCAGTTTTTCACACGGATGGCGGTAGACCATTGACAGCAACCACTCGTCCAACTAAAACACACTCTACGCTGAACAATCCCTTGACCCACTGTGGGATGAGGGCCATTAAGCCACCCAGCCGCATGCGTTCCACAGTGATACTTTTGTACACACTGAGTGGGCATCTGTTTGCCTGCGGCTCCGACGAACCTGTACCAGGCCCTGGGCAAACTCCGGTCACATTTTAGAACAGCTTTGTTGAGGAAGTTTTTGTTGCGGTCAGCTTCACTTAGGATTCTATACCTTGGACATCCTAAGAGATAAAAAAATTTCATTTAAACCTATAACGGTTTGTTCGATTTTATTCGGGCAGCTTTAAGTTAGTAAGCCAAAATTAGGCCCCAGTTTTAAAAAATAAAATTGCTGAAATCGATGGAATTGAGTGGAGACCAATCGAGGTTAAGTGATTGTGGATTAAATGAAGGAATAAATGATAAAGAAAAGAAACGTACATACCAGCATGGTGTATTGATGAATTTCTAAACAGAAAATTAAAATAATAATAATAATAATAATAATAATAATTATAATAATAATAATGGTGATGATGATGATGATGATGATGATGAAGATGATGATGATGATGGCCTTTCCAGTCTTACCTGATGGAGGAGTCGTTGGTGCTGAAAGAGACACAGGTATCGTATTAGGCTTCATCTTAAAATAGGTGTTGATATCTTTATGTAAACTCTAGAATAGGAGGATAAAGTTGCTGGCACGTTGTAAATAGTAATATGGTTTTCTTTAACTCAAAACACACAGACATAAATGGCGAATTTGCTATTATCATTTAACTCAAGTTGGTTTGTCTGTTTCTTTGTTGTTTGTTTTTCTCGTTTCAGTAAGGTGGTACGGTTAAAAAAAAGATATTGTTTGATTTTCAGAAATACATTCGAAAACTTGATAATATAAAACCCTAACTAAAATATTTGAAACATTTGTTTGACTGAACAATCATAGTGTTGGAAGCATGGTGCAATATTTTGAGGTGTTAAAAATAAAAGACGCAAGGAAGAAAGTGTAATGGAAAATCGGAAAATTGATTTTGCATTTATATAACTTTTTCATTAGTTCATATTACTTACCAGGTGGAGTAGGTGGTCTGGTTGGCCCTAATTAAAAAAAAAAAGAAGAAAATTAGTAAATAAATAATAAAGAAATCCTGCAATCTTTTTTGACAGTGTTCCACAGCTTGTCTTTAATTTATAAGTATTTACTATTTTCGTAAAGGCATATAAGTTAATTAGTTGATTATGTGAGAATTGAAAAAAAAAGGAATTTAAAAGTAATAAGAAACAATGGACTGTTTCGGAGTCATGTTTTAGATATCAGAATTATTGTAGCAAATTTCAAATGATGTATGTTATTGGTCACGAAGCACATCAATTGAAACGTTGGTATAAAGTAATGCAATTAAGTTAATATACCGGCCGTTTGTTTGTAAAAACATATAAAGCTGCCATAAATACCAATAAAAACTGTGAATAAAAGAGCACTGAGGGTCAATATATTTTGCTACATGTAGAAATAACAGCATAAACTTTGTGAAACACCATACCTAATCCTTCACCACAGTAACGGAAATGACAGCCGGGTGTTCCAGAAAACTCGTAGACGAAAAAGGCGCCGCAGTTTTGCACACGGATGACTCGAGACCACTGACAGCAACCACTCGTCCAACTAAAGCACACTGTCCGCTGAACAACCCTTTGACCCACTGTAGGATGACTACCATTAATCCATCCAGCCGCATGCGTACCACAGTGATACTTGGGCACACATTGAGTTGGCATCTGTTTGCCTGCGGCTCCGACAAACCTGTACCAGGCCCTGGGCAAACTCTGGTCACATTTTAGAACAGCTTTGTTGAGGAAGTTTTTGTTGCGGTCAGACTCGCTCAGTGTCCTGTAGTTTGAACAGCCTGGAAACAAACAAACAAACGAACAATTAAACAAAACTCTTTTTTTACTATTTTTTTTTATCATTTAGGACCTCAGTCATGCTAAGCGTATGTTTAATGCAAAACATTCAAATGTCAGTCTCTGACAAATAAAGGCCTGTCAGAAATAAATCAGGACGTTCTCATGTGACTGCCTGGTAAGACACGCTCGTTCTGCTGGTCCCTCCAGCCTTAAAGAGGTCCATTAATATGATTGAACTGTTATTGCTTGCTGTCACTGTTGACCTTTAAAAGTTCATTAATTATTTACCTTGAACAGGGGGTGTAGTAGGGAACCCGGTTGGTACTGAAAAAAAAAAAAAACAAATAAACAAACAAGTAATGATGAAACGCTGAATCACTGTGGGGAACTTGTAAAGGATGCATTCTTTCCCTACTGGTGAGGACATACACGATTTAAATTGATTCGTACTTTTAAAATAATACATATTATATATGTTGTACTGTTCTTAACAACAGTGAATTGGAGCTAGCAAACAAAAATAAAACACTTACACGAAGAAAGACTAGAAAGCAAAAGCGAAACAAACAAAACAATTGTAAAACATACCCGGCGCCACACACAGCCTCCTGTACAGAAGGTTTGCCTGTTGGGCGTCAATGACACTTAAACCCTGTCTCTGACCAATAAGATGCTGGAATTAAAAAAATAGTTTTAATTACATCAGAGGTTAGAAGGAAATATTTCTGGCTATTAATCTATAGAATACAGAAAACAAAATATCACGAATGGGAAAGATCTCAGCAGTGAGCACGCATTTACATTTAGACTCTAAAGTAAAGTTTTACCAATGAGACTGAGAGTTGGCTTGTGCCAACTAATATTTCGCAAATTTTGAATTGAAATCCCTATCCTTCGTTAGTTTTTCTCTTTTTTTTTTCTGTTTTTATTTATAAATGACTTGTATAGTAATTACGCGCTTCTTATTCCCTTCCCACCCACCCGGGCTTCTTTAGCGCTGGAATTGTCAAGAAATCGTGGAAGGATGACCAAGAGAGATTTCTGTCAACAACGCATTAATCGCCATAATCACGTACCCCACCCGGCTTCAAAGGTGTTATTGTGTCCTTTCCGTTCTTGCTGAAGTATTTCCTCCCATAGTGCATTACGCTTCTGTAATCGTATGGAGTTCCGAGAGAATCAATAACCGACCTGCTATACTTGAGAAAATTATTTCTCGCGTCTGAAAGAAAACGAGAAAGAAAAAGACAGGAAATTTCGTCATTTAACCCTTTAAGCCCTGATATAAAAAATGCATATTCCCCTTACTATTCTCCATACATTTCTCATGGAAAAAAGTAAGGATAATTTGTCCAAATACCAAGACTTCTTATCCTTGGTGATCACTTTCTTTATTCTCATCACTTGAATATTTAAACAAGGAGTGATGACGTAAAGAGAAATTTCATTTTCGTTACTGTTAGGGCTTAAAGAGTTAAGAAAGCCTTAGAGTGTCAATAAGATAGTGTGCAGTCAATCTCCTTAAAGAAATAATATATTTTGTACAGATGTATCATCTCGCTTACTATCCCATCCTTGAAAATCTTCGATCTGAAACTTGTTATTATAAGCGAGATGCGAAAAGGCAAATGTCTGATTTTGCAAAAGGTTTGTCGTCAATATTTTGATGGTTGACGGTGACAGCTCGCCAGCTTAAGTTAACACTTGACTTTTTTCTATTATTGAATAAAATAATTGAGGCTCATGAGCCGCTGAGTCCTCAGTGAAAGTGATTGATCTAACCTGGTACACAGGAAACATTTGTGCAACTGGGAGCGATCCATACTCACTGTCTCTTATGTTAGCCCACTCTATCCTGACATAGTCATCTCTGTCTGGTCGAGACTGTTCATGGTAGAAACCGAGAGCATGCCCTGCAGAATAAAATGTTTTTACCATTTCAGCGAAAAGACGGTGACTGTTAGTTGCTATTACCATTCTTCGCCTTCGTTTTGTTTCATTTTGTCGTTTGTTTTTCTGTTTGTGTGGTTGTGTTTTTCTAAATCTCGTTTTTAACACGCAATTCTTTCTTTCTTTCTTTCTTTCTGTCTGTCTGTCTGTCTGTCTGTCTGTCTGTCTGTCTCTCTCTCTCTCTCTCTCTCTCTCTCTCTCTCTCTCTCTCTCTCTCTTTCTTTCTTTCTTTCTTTCTGTCATGATCTACGCCCCTTGCGTGCACAAAAGCTAGGTTTTCAAGGACCTTTAGTAAGAAAAATTGGTCAGGGATATTTTAACTTCCAACAAAGAACTTTTTATTTACCAATTTCGTGGGCCACAATTCCCCTGTGCCAGCATCCTGGAGCAAGATTGATAGGTTGTCGACTGCCAGTTCTACCCACGTATGAGGAACAACTGCAAAAGAAAAAGGAAAACAAACATATAGCATGACAAGCAATTTACTTCAGATTGCTTACTAAAATAGATTTGAACTTAAATTTGTCCTTCCAAGGTTAAAATTTGCTCTTGGAAGCGTAAGCGACAAATCGAGATTCAGATACTGGCTAGCTGTTCTCACCCCCGGCCAGGTTGGAAGTAAGCGTATCCTGTTTCATTTGTTCTGTTTCTAAAACGGATGCATGTCTTTGAAGTCCACTCATGCATGCCTGCTCTTATGGCGTTCATTGCTCTGGGATTTCCAGCTAAAACACAGGAATAACCAATTATTAGCAATTGAGACATCATTTACTAGCGAATTCTTCTATGGCAGCGATTCTCGTTAAAGGTGTTGCCATTATTAGTCTTACGATGCCAGTCCACCGTACCGCAAAAGATGGCGACTGGTACATTTACCCATAGTTCTTAGCGAACAAGGACCCTAAAAACGCTCATAAAAACGCAGAGAAAAGTTCCAAAAACTTCAAACTTAGCATACGGAATGTTGCTAGCACAGGGGCAAATTTATGCAAAAAATGTGGTTTTATGAGCTTATTGGCTGTGTTTGGTTCGCATGGTATTGTGGTAAAATGTACAGCCGCCATCTTTTTCCGGTCGGAGGATTGTGATTGAAGATTAATCGATCGAAGAAATATTAACAGTAGATAAATATAGAAAAAATAGAAAACTTTATTTGATCACATAGTTTTGTCAGTGGACGGATGCATGCATGGATGGATGGATGGATGGATGGATGGATGGATGGATGAATGGATGGATAGAAGATAGATAGATAGAAAACTTTATTAATCCACGGTGGGTTTGTCAAAATTACAATAGTATCTTTGGTTTACACAAAAGCCGTGCAATATTTACAAATAGTGTTTTAAAATGCTAAACTAACTAACCTTAAGTTTCATGTATTACAATTTTTAAAAAAATAGGAAATGTATATGTATTTAAAAATCGATACAGAGGTTGAGAGATTTGAGCTTGTTTTTAAAGGATTCGAGCGACTGTTCACATTTCAGATCATTTGAAAGCGAATTCCAAATTTTCGCCCCAGTGAAGGCGAAACTGTTTCTGTAATAGTCGGTTCTGGCTCTCGGTAAAGCGATGTCTTCTCTTGATGTTCGAAGGTTATAACATGACGTGACAATGTTCTTTGGGAACATATCCTTTAAGTAATTAAACTGGTGTCATGCCGTTAATAATTTTAAACATCATCAGAGCTTTCTGTTTATTTCTTCTCCCTTAAGGTTTGACCATCCGAGTTTTTCTAACATGTCTTTTGTAGGTGATATGTAATGTGAGCCTGTGATAATTCGTGCTACACGATTTTGTAACTTTTGGAGTTTTTCGGCCAGGCCCTCACTAATGCCATTCCAAACAATACTACAATAGTCGAAATATGGTTCAACGATTGACTGGTAAATGTTAATTAAACTGCGCGATGGAATAAAAGGCTTGATCTTTTTTATAACACCTATGCCCGATGACACCTTCTTACAGACACTTGTAATGTGGGAATCCCATGAAAGAAATTCGTCTAGTTCTACACCTAGGCATTTACTGCAATTAACTTTTTTTAATGATATGCCGTTTATAGAGAGATCAAGACTTTCAGTGACTGTCGCAATTCTTTGTCTTGAACCAATTAACATGTATTCAGTTTTTAATATGTTCAGGGTGAGTTTGTTTGCGCAAAGCCACTGTTTGAGTTTTTTATGTCTGCGTTCATTTCATGTCGTAGTCCTTCGACACTGCAAGCAGTGAAGGTCATGTTAGTGTCATCTGCGTACATTCTTGTAGCAGCAAAATCGGTAATGTTGCTGAGATCATTAATGTATATCAAAAATAGAACTGGTCTAAGTATGGATCCCTGTGGGACTCCACCTTTGGTCATGTCTTGTTCAGAGAGAATCCCGTTGATGTATACGAACTGATATCTATTTGTTAGATATGAATTGAACCACTCTAACGAATGTCCACGCACTCCAACATGCTCCAATTTTGTCAAAAAAGGCTATGATCTACCGTATCAAAGGCCTTCTTGAGATCTAGAAATACAACTCCACTAATCATGCCCCTGTCTATATTGAAACACCATTGGTTTGTAAGGTCGAGTAGTGCAGTTACAGTCGAGTGGAGTGATCTAAAACCTGATTGTCGCGAGCCTAAAATATCGTTCTTACATAAATAATCATATAGCTGTTCGTAAATAAGTTTTTCAAAAATTCTAGCTATAGTTGGTAAGACTGATATTTTTTGCATCGTTTCGTTCCCCGGTTTTATGGATAGGGGAAACTTTAGCTAGTTTCCAATCATTCGGGATCTTTTAACGGATAGATTAAACAAGTCCGTTAGTTGATCTGGAAGTTCGATTTAGCGCACTTCACAGCATAATTAACTTTGTTTCGCATGTTTCTGTAACAATTCCAATCGTTTTCGGATGGTTAGATGGATGGATGGATGGATGGATGGATGGATGGATGGATGGATGGATGAATATCGTCTGATCGGCTCATAACATGTACCTACCAAGTACCGGATCGATTTCGTAGACTAATTCTCCACGCGGCCACAGCCTAAATCTGCCCGAACCTCTTTTGCCGCCAGAACTGTCGACGTCCATTCCATGCTCAGCCTTATAACGCTGCTCTGGTGTAAGAAGCATGTCTCCTTCAAACGTTTTATTGTCATTGCTATTTGCATTCTCTGAAAAGTAAGTATAATGGTTTCACACAGAAAGTTATTAAGAGTTATTCTCAGAAATTTACAGGAATTCCCGGTAGTCTACGCACAACGGCGCCTTGACAGAGGGCTAAGGTGTGTTTTCAGGGTAACTTCAAAGTTGAAAGATTTGACAGAAGTTGAACGTCACGGGGTTCATGCAAGTTCAGTGTTTCCTTTCTTTTCGCACTTCTCCCTCACGAGGTCAATAGGAAACCTCTTCTTTTGGAATAAGTGGACTGTCACGCAAACGTCGGAACATGAAGAAAGGAAACCTCCAACGCAAACATTCTAAGAGCTCGTAACGCAATCCATACCTTCGCGGGAGAGGAGCACATGACGAGTCCAAAAAAATGTCTGCGTTGGAGGTCTGAAAGAGGAAAGTTGCTTCCGGATGTTATTTGTCACCATTCGTCACCGTTCTGTTTCCTTGATGTCCCATCTTTAACTTACATAATGTATCACGTAATCACGTTCTATCAAGCGCGGGAATCGAATATTTGATTGGACGCGCTCAGTAAATGAAACTGTGCGAGAAACATTAATAAAAAAGGTCGTCAATATTTCAATTTCTTACTCGCGAGCCGATTTTGCGGGCCATACAAAAACTCTAAACCACTAAAAACACATTTAAGCTGGTCAACTGTGACCAAAAATCTTATGTGCTCTCAGCTCTCAGGTATGACACCATAGCTCAGTTGTAGAGTTGCACTTGCACTTGTCATGGGTTTAACTTCTTTAAAGGCTGCTTGTTTATTTTTCATTTCTTCATTATTCTCTTTTAATCTCTATTTTTGACTGTTTAAGTTGCTACATTTTATTTGTAAATGAGAAGTTATTTGTGAAGTGTTTTAAGACCAATCTTTACAATTGAATGCGCATTTTTTTGTTCTGGTTGGTTGCATTTATGGTTGAACCGTGTGAGTTTAATTGTTGGCGCAGACAAAATAAAAGAAAGATGCAGTGAAAAAACAAGCTAAACTAAACGTTAGTTTCATTGTTCGTTAGTTTCATTACGGAGCGATCAGAGCGTTTTGTTGAAAATTGTTGTAAAGGAGTGCTGGGCTTAACTTATTGTGGAATTGGAAAATTTCAAATCCCTCCCACACCAATATCGTCATTGCTTGGATGATGTCATTCGCATCAAAAAGACAAACAACTAAATCCCTTTCTAAGAAAACAAACTAAGGCATTCGACGGCCCCGTATTACAGTGTCAGCACTGCCGCTACACCAAAACACTAGACGCAGCATCCGTAGAGGGACCGAAAGGTTGACGCCCAGTCACTCCCTTAAAGTCAAAAAGATAACACTACTTTTATAGAAAGTTCACGCAGGTGTTGTGAATATTAAGTTGTCATGCATGATGGCCGAAGTAACAGACTGCATTCAAAATGAGGTATTTAATTTTGAATTTTTGATTGTTTTAGTCAGAGGGTGTTCATTATTAAGCGTGTTCTCTATCATTCATGAACTAGTCCTCAATCGTTTGAGTAAGAGACCACCAGCTTCGTAAAGAACAAATTTGCATCTTGGCAATATCCGCTTCAGGAACGACTTCATTTGTCACTTGTCAATCTTGCCACGTACCATGCAATATTTGCCACTGCAGGAAGTCTCTCCCACACAATTACTGCTTGCGTTAAGTATTTCTTCTTCGAATTTCTCTGTTCTAAACATATCTTTACCACTAATGCTACCGAAAAACACAAGGATCAAAATCGTCATTGGCTGGCTATGTTCTGGTACTGAATTGCTGCCCGGGTTGTTGATAACTATATCCTACTTAACATTTTGTGTTTTCGTGTTTTTGTGTTCAATATCGGGAAACCATTTGTAGTATTTTTGTTTTCGATACGTTTCTCTCAAAAGAAAAATATACACTTTGTCTTGAATCATCTATTTAGTGACGTTACACAAAACAGCGTTCATTGTCCGCTTTCATTTTGTGAAATGGTTGTTTTATCTTGCTAATTTCCGCTCAAATTAAATAGAAAAAAAATGACGTTATAATCAATCGTGCGACAAACTCATTAAGTGAAACATAAACACGATAAAGGTATTCCTACTCTTTTGTTTTTCCGGTCCTTAACTGTGGGTGATTAGCGTAATGCAAAGTTTCTACAACTGGTCGCTCCCTTTTCATGAATCATTTCAGTTATTTTACTACCTTTTGTTTGTATTGTTCTAAATCTTTTTTTTTTCTTCACGACTTTAATTTTAAAGTCTCCTGTTGCAAGTAAATTTCAAAACCGATATTGATGCGATTTGCCTGATAAGCATGTCTCATTTTCGGCATAGCAAACATAAACTCAACTGAATGAGACTACACATACTTGTATTATACTTCGAAGTCGAAAGAATATCGACAATTCGTGTCTAAAAAATCAATACATGAGACAGCAACAGACAGAAAGCAAAACAAGTTTTTTTGCATAGCTGTTAAAGTAATCGCACTCATGTCAACCAAAACAAGCTGAAGGCGTGTCCGCGTGTTCCAAAATTTAAATTCGCGTGTAAGATTTTTTAAACTTAATTTAGCTAAATCGTAAGAATGCATATGACGTTGACTTACCATCAGGGTTGTGGTCATTGGCGAGCACTGTTCCAATGACCAGAAGAAGTAGGACAAGCCACTTCATGTTGTTTGCTTAACGCGGTGCAAACAACAGCGGTGTGTATCACCTTTGCACCTAGAATAACTTTGATAACTGACGGCTAACCATTATATGTATTTGGGTGAGCACATATCAATATCAATGTAGTGGAAGTTTTACTACAGCGTATATCAAACGTAGCCAATCAGGGACTGATACCTATAAGAGAACACGTAGGCATTTACTGAGACAGTTAGTGAAAAGAAAAGGAAATACTCATACAGTCAAGAGGGCGAGAAATAAATTCATCATCATTACGACCGCAAAAGCAACTCTATTTCACTTTTTTCCAATTGTGGTTAAAGGCATGTGGTTTTCCGCGTTCCATGATATTTCAGACTTAGCGTGGTTTAGGCACGATTTCGGCATTACGGAAATGGCCACATCGTAATCGGAAAAATCCTAAACACAAGTGAGTGATTGTAAATGTACATGACTTAAGAGAGCAGAATTCACTCAGCTGCATCTGTCCTTATCTGAAACCCTATTTTCTGGATCTCTAGCCGTTCCACATTATTTAGTCATTATATGTCCCCACTAATTTTATAAAATATGTTAACATTTGTTACTGCAGGTAATAAAAACTATATCAGGTATACTATCTGACTAACTTTTGTTTTTTAATCGAAAGCAGTAAGTCGGTAAAGAAATTGATTCAAAATATTGACCCATTGCTGAAAATAGAGGATGTCGGTTGATTTAGCGTCTTCAATAGTCACTAAACAAACAGATGCAACAAAAAACAACTAGCTAGTTTTACTTCGATGTACTCGTGCTAGCTTTTTTTTTTATTGACTTGTGACACGACAAGATTTGCAGTTCGTACGTCAAACGTGACGAGCACAAATTCACCAAAGAAAGCCCTTGTTCCTGTTACAAAGAGGTTTGGCATGGGAATACCTGTTTCGATCACGTTCAGTTGAGGTTTCTCTGTAGTTGATTTATTACAAGCCTGATCTAATACATCACAGGTTTCGACAATTGAAACTAAAATTCTTCATTAAATTGTTCAAATATTTCTTGGCTCTCTGATCTCCCGCGGCAGCAGTCCGTCTTAATTCACTGGGCCTTCATTAGCCAATTGTTTAGTCAAGTATAAACCCAAAATTACTTCCTGAAAACTTCAATAATTATTGGCGATATTATTATAAATAAAGAACGGACACAACTGTCAGCCAAACAATCAGTAGCATGTTAAATGGCGGTTAAGGTCATATGACCAAATGATTTTAACATTGGCGTAAGTAATCGGGACATGATTAGTTTTAATTCCTCAGTTAAACAATTCTTGCTTCGACGTCAACGTACACCTGCAAATCAACAGACTGATCTGATATTTGCGTCATTTAATTGCTTCAAAACGTTGTGTGTGCGTGAAAGTTGTTTATCTTGTTATCTTGTTGCATCGTTTTCTCAGTCGGAAAAGCATTATTTTTAATAAAATCACTATTTGGGTGCTGTTTAAGTAACTTTTTGTTAAAATAGCCGCAGAATTAGTAGGTCTAAAGTAACTAGAGTTGCAGGTAGTCAAAAGCTATTTAAATCGCCAGAGGATTTTGAAACATGAAGATTAAAAGTTAGATAAACTAAAACGGGGGCAATATAGATTGCTTCTTGTAAACGGGAGAACCTCTGTTATATATAGCGACAACATTTCAAACGATAACAATGTAATACAGAAACATTAACCCATTGTTGAGAATATTGGATGTTGGTTGTCTATATCTTTCTAGATCGACAATGAAATAGATACAAGTCTTTCAAGAAAAAAAAATAATAATGTATTTATATGGAAGGCAAAAAAATTCAGTGGGAGACTAATATGGTGAGGGCTTTTCTCGGGAGTGTGGCATTGAGGGACAGAATTTGCATTGGCCCGTCAAACGTGACGTCCCCATTTTTGCCAAAAAACGCGATGTTGCTGTTACAAAGTGGTTTGACACGTGAATGCCTGATTCCAACATGGATCAATTGAGATTCAGTTAAAACTAAAAGCCTGAGTTTGTTTCACTAATAATTTAATCTATTATATATTAATGATACCTCAAAGTTCTATTTTTACATCGCAAGTTTACCGCCGTTTATCGAAAATGGTTTCAGATGATATTGTTCGAATATTATTGGCTCTCTGATCTCCCGTGATAGCAGGCATTCGTGAATTTCCGAACGTAACTTACTGGACCTTCATTAGCCAACCGTTTGTAGTATTAAACACAAAATAAATGGCGGTTAAGGTCGGTTTAGTTACCATTCTAACATCAGGTTAAGTAATTGGACACGTTTAAATTAACTTTAATTCTTCGTTAAAAAATTCGTTTTCCTACGCACAGAATTGTTGCTTCAAGTTGGACGTTTTCCTTTTCCATCTTCACAGGACTGCAAAGAAATGCACTGAATCGTTCTTATACCATTTGTCCTTAAATTGCTTGAAAGCGTTTTGCCTGAATGTGTGTTGGCCGGTTTCAACTTTGTGTTTATCTTGTTATATTTATTTAATGTTTCCTCAGTTAAGCACAAGAGCACTACGATAAAAAAAAAATCACTATTTATGTGCTGTCTAAGGGTGTAGTGTTCCTTTGGGATGATCCAGATCAGGATCAGTGATCCAAGAGCACTCGGATCATGGAGCATCAAAGAAACCGAAGGATCCTTGTCCAGAGTGGATTCACCGGTTTCTTTGATGCACCATCATCGCGTGATCTTGGATCACTGATCCTGATCCGTATCATCCCAAAGGGAAGCACCCTAAGTAACTTATAGGCGCGCTGTTAGCAAAGTTAGTAACAGCTACTCATCTACTCAAAATCTATTTAAATCACTTGATGACTGAAAAATAATCAAGATTAAAAGTTCGATAAACTAAAACACACTAAAACGGCGGCAAGATGGATTGCTCCGTGTAAACGGGAAAACCTCTGTAAGAAATAGAGGATATTACACGGTGGCGAGAAGATATGAATTTTATGTTCGAGTGGCAAACACAATATCTCACGAGTGAGCGCAGCGAACGAGTGAGATATTGTGTTTGCCACGAGAACATAAAATTCATATCTTCTCGCCAACGTGTAATGTTCTTTTTATTATATGGAGACAAAATATCTGAAATTGCCCATTTTATTCTTTCCAAATTTTAAGTTTTACAAATACGGAAATACAAAGTGAAAAATACAAAATATCCGGTGCCAAGGATAAAGTGAAAAATACAAAATACCCGGTGCCAAGGATATAACATACAGCTGTACTCTGAACTAATTTTACAAATGTCACTGACTCTGACTACTTGAGTCATCAGAAACGGTGATTTTTAGCCTTTTTTCGGAACGAATCTTTGAACACTTTTCGGTACGACCGGGCTGATACACTTGCACATTTACCGTTCCCATTTGGCAGTTTTGAAATAAGCTTCCGGAAGCTGCACCCGCTAAATAGCTATCCGACTTAGTTTTCTCCTCAATGGAGACGGCTGACAAGGTTTGGCTGGTACTGTCATCGTTAGACAATACAGCGGAAATCTACTTCTGTTTCTTATCGGACAAAGATGAGTAGTTGTTTAAAGAGTTCACGTTTTTATGTCCAGTAATCTGAATGATTTCGTTGGGTGGTATCTCGTTATCTACCAGGTTCTGGACCAAATGCTTTCTTGTGCTGTGATTTACGAGCTTTTTGTCTGAATCCAGGCCTGAATCTTGAACCATGTTTTTCAGCATGCTTCTCAAGGAATTGATTCCAAGCGGAGAGCATTTGAACCACATTTGACCGGGTTTCGGCCTTTCGTTGTTAACAGCAAGATAGAAAGGCGATTCATCGCTCATCATGGCAGCGGGCCGGTGATCTTTGTAGGCCAAGTAGGCATTGGCGGGGCAGCGATCTGCATTGCTCTTGTTTTCGTACATTTGAGGTTTCTTCTCTCTGATATTTCGAGGGTTTTCACCGGTACGCGTTTTTGTTTGTCTTTCTTTGTTGAACTCGATGAAGCGGTTTCCCTCCGAATCTGTTTTTAACTACAAATCGCCCCAGCAAAGGTCTCTCTGCTCTTTCCCTGGCCTCATACCAAAGAATGTACAGTTGTTCATCCAAAGGGTATTTAATAGAGCTCTAGGAGAGTGAATTCCTAGAACTCCACAGCTGTAAAAAGTGGCGATGTCTTCATCCGACAACGGATCCGCTGCGTTTGGCCGGTTTCCTTTGCCCACGGATTTTAACTGTTTTTGTTTCTTCTTTAAAATATCTTGAACCTCATGAAACTCTTAGTCGTTGAGAACGGAAAATCCATAATTGTTTTTTCGAAGATGCCGGTGGATGCTTTGTATGAACGCTCTGATTGACGAGGGTTCGTACTGTTCACCATTTTTCTTTCGCACAGCGAGAACAAATTTTTTGATGATTTCTTGCAGCTCCACAGGCGCGATATCCTCAATCTCTCTTCTCGTCGCAAGTGTCGAGAAATTCTTTGAAAACCTTCAAATCGTACAAGGTCTTCTTTTTGTATTTTCGTTGTCGAAGCTTTCGGAAAACTCTTTCACTTGTTCATCGTTTAGTAAAACAAACCTGCTTGCCACCGCCATAATTCTAAACAACACTGAGACAACGACTCATTCAGTTCATTCAACAAAGTAGAAAAGGCGGGAATCGTGACGTCATTGAACGATATGACACTCAAAAGCGTGACATACGGAAAATACGCCAATCGGGTCCCGGATGGAGTGGCGTATGGAATCTACGAGTGGTTTAGTTCCCAGTAAAACACTCTCCTCCATATAATAAATTAAAATAATGTGACAATTTAAATTAGCTCTATATGTACAATGTGGTTACAAACATTTAATTATGATAGTCTACTTTTAAAAAGCGACATCGTTTCTAATGATAACACTGATTCAAAATATTGACCCTTTGTTGAAAATGTTGGATATACTTGAGTTCTTTTAGCATCTTTTATTTAAAAAGTGCAACAATGAAACACATACAACTCTTACACGAAAATGTGTCAATTTCAATGGACGATAAATTAAATATAGGGTCTGGCTTTTTCTTTTTTTCAGGAGTGTGACATTAAGGCATACAAATTTGAATTACGAACGTCAGTCAGGTGACGAACACAATTTCACCAAGGAAGCTCTTGCTTCTGTTTATAATACGTTGAGAGGTTTGACATGTGAACAGCTGTTTCGAATATGATCAGTTGGGATTGCTTTGTAGTTGTTTCACTACCTGAATCTGAATTAGTCCCACTAACAATTTAGTCTACCATACCTCAAAATATGACATTCACATCACAAGTTTACCATAAAACTAAAATTGTTTGTGAGATTGTTGAAACATTGTGTCATCTGATCTTCTGTGACAGTAGGCACCGGCGGGTAAAATCCCCGAGCGTAAGTCGCTGAGAATTCAGTAGCCAACTTTTTTGAGTAAATCCAAAATTACTAAGTGTAAACTTCAATAATCACTGTCAATAATATATTAATGAAGCAAAGACCAAATGTCAGTCAAACAATTGCAGCAAGTAACGTGTTAGTGAAATGGCGGTTAAGGTCGAGTAAACAGCGTGGAACGATCGATGATATGATACCACCATTGAATTGAGTAATCGATACAATTTAATTTTAATTTCTCAGTTAAGAAATTCGTTTTATACAGAATTATATTGCTGCTGGAAAGTTTTACTTTTTCTATCTTCAAAGTACTGCAAAGCCATAGAATTTGATTTTTGCCATTTTTGTCGTTTAATTGCTTTAAAATATTTCGTGTGTATTACGTCTTCAACTTAAGTTGTTTGAGTACTCTAGTTATAATTAATGCTTTCTCAGTTATGTACAAAAGCATGAAAAAAACCTTTTTTGACGTGCTAAAACAATGCAAGATAGATAATTTGTTTCTTGTCAACGGAAATAACTGATACTAAAACAGCGTAACACTGAGTCATCTGTAAATGTACAATCAGTTAATGTCTGCCCGTTTTTATATAACATTTCAAACGATAACAACCCGCTTCAAAATATTGACCAATTGTTAAAAATGTTGGATATGGGCTGCTTTCTTCGATCGTCCTTAATTTTTGAAGTTTAACAATGAAACACATTTTCATGCACCTTTTGCACGAAAAATTATTTCGATGGACGATGAATTAACAACAACGTCAGGGTTCTTTCGGGAGTACGGGATTGAGGCATCAAGATTTGCAGCACGTCAATTGTGTCACACGCACTGTTACAAAGAGTATTGACATGTGAATACCTGTTTCGAAGATGATCAGTTGGGATGCTCTGTAGTTGTTTGACTACAAACCTGGATTGATTCCCCTAACAATTTAATCTACCAGACCTCAAAATATTAGTTTCCATCACAAGTTTACCACTAAACTAAAACTGTCTATGAGATTGTTAAAAAATTATTATTTTCTATGACAGCGGACCCTTCAATAGTTGAAATTGTTAAGTCTCCGAACGTGGCTCGCTAAGCCCTCAAAAGCCAGTTTCAATATATAACAAACTCAGAATTACTACGTGAAGGACACAAAATCTTTGTCAATATTGTTGGTAAAGAGCGGAAACAAAGGTCAGTTAAGCGGTAACACGTTTAGGAGATCACGTGTGCCATTTTTCACTTCAGGTTATCACACCGGCAGTTAGGTCAATGTCTTCTCAGTTAGCACAAGAAAACATGCTGCCTAAGTTATGTTACTGCTGGTCAAGATCTATTTAAATCAGTTCAAATTAGATTAAATTAGTCGAAAACTTGGAAAAGTTAACACAGAGGCAAATTGCGGTGACCGGATACAACGGGAACTGCTAGATCTGTTGGTTCATTACTGAAATAAAAACGAATATGCTATAAAAATACATTTTAATTACAATTATAGGCTTATTCTTAGAGACGACATTGATTCTCAGTCGAGTGTCGTGAGACCAAAACCGATGTAGTTGCTTGGAACAATCATAAGAGACGCAAATAGCACAATAAACCAACCAGAACGGAAAGCTATTACATGTGACAAGCATTAAACGCGGGAGGAAAATACAGATGAGCAAGGCACAATTCGGCTTTGGGTATACATCTGATTGGCCGAGAAAGTGGCGTCAATTTTTTAATGAAGCCAGTTATATCTAATAGAGAGGAGCGTCCTCGAAAAACATTTTTAGGATAGCTTTACTGGTACTTCCGCTTAGTCTTAGCTCTCTGTTGCAACATTAACCGTATTCACACCGGGTGCGGGGTGGGGGGGTTGATCAATCAATCAATCAGTCAGTCAATCAATCAATCAATCAATCAATCAATCAATCAGTCAGTAGCATGTTAAATGGCGGTTAAGGTCATATGCATTTGACCATATGATTTTAACATTGGCGTAATTAATCAGGACATGCAAGTCTTAATTTTTCAGTTAAATAAACAATTGTTCCTTCAACGTCATCGTACACTGCAAATCAATAGAATCTGACATTTGCGCCATTTAATTGCTTCAAAACGTTGTTCAATGGAAGAGCGTTGTGATAATAAAATCACTATTTGTGCGCTGTTTAAGGCCGCGGGTGACAAGCTGCTCATGAATAAGTTTATAAGGCAAAATTTTGGTGGAGGTCTTACGTTAAAAAACTTTAGACCTTCATCGTTTGGGAGCCGATTTCGTTGAAACTTAATACAGGGCTTAGGGAATGTTGGAAGTGCAACAAGTTTGTTTTTCCTTTGATAAACTGCGTTTCTTTGCGATGCTTCGAGCTTCCAAAGTTAAGATTTGGTAAAATGCGACTCCGTGTCCAAGTTTTCTCCTCGTGGAGAAGACAACGCTTCTTGATTTTGCCACTAACTGATCAGTTAAGACCTCTATTGTGTCACAGCAGAAGCCGATTTTGTAATTTCAAGTTCCATTGAAAGTTATAAGCCTTGAAATTAGTAAAATCGCCCTTGTTTAAATTTGAAGACTTAAAACTTCTGTTAAAAAGCCTGTTTTAAGAAAGTGCTTCTGTTGTGACAACCTACAACACACCTATTTTACCGGTCTGCTGTGTCAGTTCAGGAAATTTTATATCCGCGCTGTATTCTTGGACACAAAATTGGTGGTCTTAGTGCTTCCGAAGGCTTATTGAAGAAACACGAGTGTTAAAGCCAAGAATATTTTATTATGCAAATTATGGATATAAAAATTAAGAAGCTATTGTTAACACTCCAGAAACAAACAATAGGTCAGCATGCAATCCAAAAAAATCGTGTGTTTTCCGTCGAAAAAAAACGAAAGAAAAAAGCATTGGTGCTGAACCAATTAATATTTATACCACATACAAAAAAGAAAGAGAATTTTACTATCGAAATTTTCAAAGCGGATTTTTTCCGCTTAAACGTAGAATTAAACACTAAAACCAAAAAGAACGACGAAATCGAACTCTTTTATTATTTTCCAGTCTGTGGAGCAATGTATGTATACACAGAAAAAAACTTCACGGAGTTCCACTTACGAAAGACCCAGATGTTGATAAATATTGGACACAAAATTGGTGATGTTGATAAATATTCGAGATAGAGATAGAAACAATATTTTATTTTCGTTTTGTTTTGCTGGAAAAATTCTAAAAAGTTGCAATTAACGTTTCAACTAACAGATAAAGAATAAAAAGAACGGTACAGATACAACAAGTGAGCGCTCAACGCATGTATTATTATTGTTATTATGAAAATTTTTATTTAACAGTACTTAAAATGCACAATATTTCCTGCCACACGATTAAACGCACGAGCAATCATTGATGCATAAACCAAAGATTTTATACTGCGGAGCTTACCATGAATATTTCGCGCAATGTCGCTATCATTCGTCGTACTTCGTGTATACGCTTTAAATAATGAATACTGATCATCTAGTCTCTCACCTGCGGCCTTAAGTAACTTGTCTTATAACAGACGCAAGGTTAGTAGGCATAAAGTAACTACGGTTACTGGTAGCCAAAATCTATTGAAATCACCAGATGACTTTGAAACATCAAGATTAAAAGTTAGATAAACTAAAACGGTGGCAATATAGACTGCTTCTTGTAAACAGGAGAACCTCTGTTACTAAAATAGTGTGACAGTTTTAATTACATAGCTCTACATCTACAATCCGGTAACAAAAATCGACTTGTGATCGCCCATTTTTGTATACCGACAACATTTCAAACGATAACATTATGTAGGACAAAACTTTAACCCATTGTTAAAAATATTGGGATATTGGTTGGCTATACCTTTCTAGATCGACAATGAAATAGATACAAGTCTTTCAAGAAAAAAATAATAAAATACTGTATTTCAATGGGAGGCAAAAAAATTAAATGGGAGACTAATATGGTGAGGGCTTTTCTCGGGAGTGTGGCATTGAGGGACAGAATTTGCATTGGCCCGTCAAACGTGACGTCCCCATTTTTGCCAAAAAAAACCCCGATGTTGCTGTTACAAAGTGGTTTGACACGTGAATGCCTGATTCCAACACGTATCAATTGAGATTGTTAAAACTAATAGCCTGAGTTTGTTTCACTAATAATTTAATCTATTATATATTGATGATACCTCAAAGTTCTATTTTTGCATCGTAAGTTTACCGCCGTTTATCGAAAATGGTTTCAGATGATATTGTTCAAATATTATTGGCTCTCTGATCTCCCGTGATAGCAGGCATTCGTCAA
Organism: Siderastrea radians; assembly: GCA_964017195.1. NCBI lineage: Eukaryota > Metazoa > Cnidaria > Anthozoa > Scleractinia > Rhizangiidae > Siderastrea > Siderastrea radians. Next base: position 453,334 of record OZ024894.1, on the reverse strand, counting down.
TTTCCGAACGTCACTTACTGGACCTTCATTAGCCAACCGTTTGTAGTATTAAACCCAAAATAAATGGCGGTTAAGGTCGGTTTAGGTACCATTCTAACATCGGGTTAAGTAATTGGACACGGCGGTTTAAATTAGCTTTAATTCTTCGTTAAAAAATTCGTTTTCCTATGCACAGAATTGTTGCTTCAAGTTGGACGTTTTCCTTTTCCATCTTCACAGGACTGCAAAGAAATGCATTGAATCGTTCTTATACCATTTGTCCTTAAATAAAGCTTGAAAGTGTTTTGCCTGAATGTGTGTTGGCCGGTTTCAACTTTGTGTTTATCTTGTTATATTTATTTAATGTTTCCTCAGTTAAGCACAAGAGCACTATGATAACAAAATCACTATTTATGTGCTGTCTAAGGGTGCAGTGTTCCTTTGGGATGATCCAGATCAGGATCAGTGATAGAAGAGCACTCGGATCATGGAGCATCAAAGAAACCGAAGGATCCTTGTCCAGAGTGGATTCACCGGTTTCTTTGATGCACCATCATCGCGTGATCTTGGATCACTGATCCTGATCCGTATCATCCCAAAGGAAAGCACCCTAAGCAACTTTTAGGCGAGCTGTTAGCAAAGTAACAGCTACTCATCTACTCAAAATCCATTTAAATCACTTGATGACTTTGAAAAATTATCAAGATTAAAAGTTCGATAAAACTAAAACACACTAAAACGGCGGCAATATGGATTGCTCCGTGTAAACGGGAAAACCTCTGTAAGAGATTATAAAATAATGCGACAATTTAAATTAGCTCTATATGTTCAATGTGGTTACAAACATTTAATTATGATAGTCTACTTTTAAAAAGCGACATCGTTTCAAATGATAACAATGATTCAAAATATTGACCCCTTGTTGAAAATGTTGGATATACTTGAGTTCTAAAAAGTGCAACAATGAAACACATACAACTCTTACACGAAAATGTGTCAATTTCAATGGACGATAAATTAAATATAGGGTCTGGCTTTTTCTCTTTTTTCAGGAGTGTGGCATTAATGAGGCATACAAATTTGAATTACGAACGTCAGTCAGGTGACGAACACAATTTCACCAAGGAAGCTCTTGCTTCTGTCTATAATACGTTGAGAGGTTTGACATGTGAACAGCTGTTTCGAATATGATCAATTGGGATTGCTTTGTCACTGCATGAAATAACAAATATAAGGTGGTATAATGCGTCCGTATACATAACGTATACGGAGAGAGATACTGAAGTATAAGGACATCGATGTATAAGGACTGTGCAATGAACAGTATACGCTTGATTCCTTACACTAGTGTATACTACAGCTTACACATAACCGTACACTAAGTGTTAGGGCATCGTATATTCGTTGTTTTACCAAGTGTCTAAACCTTTTAATTTACCAGTCTGCTATTGATAAATATAATTTAGACGTGGTAAATTAGTGAATGGTATTTTTCGCTATAACTTTTGTGATTGTTTTGTCCGGACACAAGGGCATACTGTTTCGTACACCCTTGTATCCTGCAAATTCCCTCCTTTAACAAGCATTATAATGCAGGAAATTTACGGCGAATCTGGGGCTACTGAACATATTTTTACCCTTAAACGCAACCGAAGCCTATTTTTTTTCTGTAACATTTTTGACAATTCTGTCCGGTCACAAGTGTATACCAGAGTATTTACGCACCTTTAACGTTCTTTACGCATCTTTACCCACAGCTCTTTGCGTTCTTTACGATTATTTATTCTTCTTTACGCGCAATTCCTAGATATTATAATTTCCACTGAATAAATTGTTTGCGGAAGAACAAAAAGAAATAAAACATTTCCCCCTTATGCTCGTCAACGATTTTCCTGCTGTATTTTGACCGACTTTGCTGTGAACATCTACAGTAACTTTACGCCTCTTTATATCTGTTTACGCGTCTTTACGCACCTCTCTGTACGTTCTTTACGGTTCGTAAACCTTCTTTACGTGTAATTTATCTTCTAACGTACAAATCATCAAGAAAAGCTTTGATTTTATTTGCAAATGCAAGCCGTACGTACTGTATAGTTCATGCCCTGCCTTTTCTGTTCTTGTTTACACAGGTAAATTTGCGTCTGTATCCACTCAGAAAGTACTTTTATCCGAGCCGCTATCCTTCCTGTTGAAAAGTATTCAGGGCTTTTTGTGTGTGCAAGTATTAAACTAGTCAGGGAGAAAGTGAGTTCCTTTGAGTCTATGCGTAAACGCCTTGAACTGCGCATAATGGCAAAAAAATGCGTTGAATCTTTAAAAAAAGTACAGCGGAACCTCGATTTAACGAAGTGCCATGGGACTCGGGAAATTGGTTCGGTATATCGAGGTTTTGTTATATCGAGGTTCTTTTCCATACATTACACTATTACTGGGCTGAAAAATATCGTTTATACCGAGTACTTCGTTACTGGTTCCACTGTATGCTTTGTTCCATTCCCCACAGCGCGGTTTCATGGGAACTGGAAACGAGGTGACACGGTGGATTTGATCAGCGGTTTCCGTGTTAGCGTCAATTGTGGCGTCCATTTTGAAATTACGCGAATGTGTGATATTTCTCCAACGTCCTCAAAAGGTAACAGGAATTTTCTCCATTTTATATCTGGAATATTGCGCTAGATGGCCTTCGAAGACAACAAAAAGTTTCTTTCCAAAATATTGGTGATCTTCGAACTGTTATTGATGGCACAAAGCTTCGTAGAAGGACTATGGCTCAGGCAAAATGAAATCCACATGACGCCGTGATGTGGTGACTATGAGCGTTCATGGAATGAAAAGGCGGGATATTTGAACTTGAAGATGCTTCAATGGGGCTGGCAAAGCTTTTCTGTCCTATGTTGAGTTGGATTTCCTCGCTGGCTGAAAGTAAATACAGATTACCGAGGTAGGCCGTCTTTGTTTCAAACTAAATCAGTAAATGGAGAACCATGTGTCAACTGGCTTGGAAGGTTTCAGTTTTGTCAACGAACTTCACCCAACCCCTTTACTCCCAACAGTACGCAGATTTTAAACTATGAAGGTTCTCGAAGTTCCATTTTGCAATCAAGTATTTAAAATCGGGCTAATTATATCCATAAATGTACCTAGCTCAAGATAAGACTCTGCTAGCTAGAGAAAGGTTCACGGTGAAACTAAGAAAACCGCGAACGGTTTCACTGTGTTTTGCCCAACCACCTGTGTACGGTGGCCCACAACTGTCACATCAAAACAAAATGCTCACATCAAATTCAAATCACTCACAGCAAATTAAAAATCACTCACAGCAAATTCAAATTGCTCACAGCAAATTACTAATCACTCACAGCAAATTACAAATCGTTCACATCAAATACAAATCGTTCACATCAAATACAAATTGTTCACATCAAATACAAATCGCTCACAGCAAATACAAATACGGTCAGTGAAAAACGAGGACTGCGGACTGTGGACTTAGGAATGCAGACTGCAGACTAAGGGTAAAATTCAGAATGGAGACCGCAGACTAGGGACAAAATGCAGAATGAAGTCTGCAGACTGCAGACCAGGGGGAAATGAGAGAAAAGACAACCAGAAAAAATGTCTGCGCTCGTAGAAGTTCGTAGCAATCTACTTAAATCTATTTAATATGGTCAAAATGTTTGCCTTTTTTTCGTGTTGTAATGGGAAAGTTTGTTTACTAATTGAGGAGTAATTTCAGTTTTTACGCCAAGGACCTGCTGGAATACGTTGCTCATGAAAGAGTTTTGCTTCAACTTCAAGCCGTAGATTGTTCAGAATTTGATTGGACAAGGCAAAACAACCTGTGTGTGATAAACGAATAAGTTTGGACGGGAGTAAATGTAGAGCTAATTATTTCATTAAGCGAAACCTGTAGTGTTCCAAAGGATCGCTTTTTACGAATGAACTTTATTTGTGAACTAGCTGAGGTCGCCAGCTACATGTAGTTCCCGGTCGGTCACCCATCCAAGTACAACTTCGCTCGTCGTAAGGACAGAAGAACTTATGGTACCTTGATCATGGACTGGTATCTAAGAATTCAATTAGTTAAAATGTTTACCTCTTGCTTTCCACTTTCATCTTTTTCCTGATTTTTTAAAATGCATATTGTACTGAAAAAAAATTTGTGTGGGAGATAACGGAGTGAAACATCTACCATAATCAAAACTTTCTCTCAACGGAATTAGTGCTTAGATGGGTGACCACCCTACCCTGGGTGCCAGAGGCTTTTCTTGCGCGGTTCCCGGTTGCAGCTTATGTTCTCTATTGTGACCTGCGCGAGACATCTGCTGTGATTGGTTTAAACGTAATAGGATAAAAAAAGATCAAAGTTCAACGAGAACAGTAAATCAAAGCACTCTGGCTCAGAGGTTTTTTTCTCCCGACAAGCCGCTCGTTGCGTCGGCCTTCGGCCAATTTCTCCCAACGTTAGCGAGAAAAAAACCTCTGGTACCCAGGGTATGTCCCCCCGGGAACTATATGTATCCAGCGGAGTTTGACTTTTACCTCAGCTAGTTCGCAAATGAAGTTCATTCATAGAAAAGCGATCTTTTGGAACACTACAGGTTCTGATCTAGCTCTACATTTATTCCCGTCCAAGTTTATTCGCTTATTACACACAGGTTGTTTTGCGTAGTGGATCAATCTACGGCTTGGAGTTGAAGCAAAACTCTTATATGAACAACGTATTCCAGAGAATCATTGGTGGAAAAACTATTCTACATCTCAATTGGTAAACAAACTTTCCTATCAGAACACGAAAAAAATTGCAAACATTTTCACCAGATTTTAATGGATTTCTACGAACTTCTACTAGCACAGACCTATTTCTGGCTGTCTTTTCTTTCATTTTCCCCTTGGTCTGCAGTCTGCAGTCTGCAGACTTCATTCTGCATTTTACCCCTAGTCTGCGGTCTCCATTCTGAATTTTACCCTTAGTCTGCAGTCTGCCTTATACCCTCAGTCTGCTTTTTCCCCTGCTCCGCAGTCTGCAGTCCGCAGTCCTCGTTTTACACTGACCGTATTTGTGTTTGATGTGAACGATTTGTATTTGATGTAAACGATTTTTAATTTGCTGTGAGCAATTTGAATTTACTGTGAGTGATTTTTAATTTGCTGTGAGTGATTTGAATTTGATGTGAGTGATTTGAATTTGCTGTGAGTGATTTTTAATTTGCTATGAGTGAATTGAATTTGATGTGAGTGATTTGAATTTGATGTGGGCATTTTGTTTTGTAGTGACAGTTGCGGGCCACCGTGCCTGTGAGATCTTGAAGCTGCAGAAAATGAATGGTTTTCTATCAGTCAAAGAACAACTGCTTTGTGGCTCGCCTCTTTAAACACATTCATCACACAAGCAAACAAATGCTCGTGAGATTACATGTATCTAGTTCCACAAAAATATCCATAGCCACCCCGTGGATGGTCACTGGAAATTCTGGGGGGGGGGGGTGGGGGTATCAAAAGCCAAACTTTTAAAGTTAAAGTGGAATTTCCTGAAGAGTGGGGGTTCGAACCGAAAAACCCTCTGTGAAAAGGGTATGGATATTTTCTGGAATTACGCTTTTCACGTGTGCTTGTAGTTGTTGTATTTATGTCAAGTGAAATTATAAGCTGCTGGACTATAGTGAAACCTGTATTTAGCATACCCCATATTAAGCGGACACCCTGTATTAAGCAGACATGAGCGTCAGTGTAAAAGAAACCTGTATTTAGCGGACATCTCTATTAAGCGGACACTAGCGAGAGTCCTGTTGGTGTCCGCTTCATACAGGTTTCACTGTAATTCAACCATGTGGAACCATCAAGTTGTCTTCTAGATTAATTTATTCTCTTTACTTGCTCAAACCTTTTTTCACTTCTGTGGTATATGTGACTCTGAAATAGGAATTATAATGGCAATGGAACCACACCTTTCACGTGTGCTTGTAGTTGTTGTATTTATGTCAAGTGAAATTATAAGCTGCTGGACTACAGTGAAACCTGTATTTAGCGTACCCGATATTAAGCGGACACCCCGCATTAAGCAGACATGAGCGTCAGTGTAAAACAAACCTATATTCAGGGGACACCTCTATTAAGCAGACACTAGCGAGAGTCCTGTTGGTGTTCGCCTCATACAGGTTTCACTGTAATTCAACCTTGTCGAACCATCAAGTTGTCTTCTTTATTAATTTTATTCCCTTTAATTGCTCAAACCTATCTTACACTTGTGTGGTATATGTGACTCGGAAATAGGAAGTAATAGCAATTTGTTTAAAAAATGTCATTGAGATAAAAATAAGGAGATACAGAACAGGAACCAGAGTTATTCTGTAACTGATACAATGCAATACAATACTTTATTGACACTCCCCAGGTGGGGCTTTTCAGTGACAATATAAGATAAAAGAAATCTAATTTAAAAACAGTTAACAATTCATTTAAAAATGTGAAAATGACGAAACCGTTAATTTACTGCAGTTTCAAGATTGGCCACCATAAAGAGATTGAAAGCTAACATTCCGAGCGTTAGCCCTTCGTCAGAGCGAATCGATTCGCTCTGACGAAGGGCTAACGCTTGAAACGTCAGCTTTCAATCTCTGTAAGGTGACCAATCTACCTTATCAACTTCAGTTGATAAATCCAAAATTTTGTGTTTCACGTCCCCACCGACGCAGCACCACAGTTTCTTTAGAAACTAACCCCCTTGCTTGTTTGTCTTTTTAGAAAGCCTCTACCCTTGCAGCAATGTTCTGAATCAATCAATGAGGACTCTTTCTTAAGGGACAGTAACACTTGCTTCATGATTATTAAAATCCTAAAAGTAGGTAAGTTTGCATTGAGTCAATCAAAATTTCCAAAGAGTTGAATCATATCCATAAATACCTTTTTTCTTGTTGCACTTATTCATGGACTTTTTGGTTCTACAATAATGTGAAATTGACCGAGGGGCAGAGAAACTTTTAAGATTTCAATATTTATTGGTTTGGGGGGGGGGGAACTTGTTAATAATTTATTCATCAAATTCTGCCTGGTATGTTCACCTGGGTTACAGTATGCTAAACTTCAGTTTCAAAAACTTTATGACAGGGCAGTTGGAGAGGGAAAATTATAATGATGTGAAAAACCACATATGGAATGCAATGTTAGTTCATTTAGGCCATTTTATATTTCAATTTGTCTCAAGACTGGGTTTAACATGTGCTTTAAGTGACCAATTAAAGATCCATGTAAACCTACAGATGTAATTTCTTTGCTATGGCACAACACTTACACATCACCCATCACACTGTGCACTTGGGCTTCCTATGGTATGCATTGCGCGATTGTACTTCATTACTCCTGGTTTATACAACACTTAAAGCAAAAAGACCCAAAGACCTGTGAAATCCAATATTATTCAGCCTTGCTCTGGTCAAAACCTTAATGGGACCCATGCATACTACAACTTTGCATAATAAAGACTTGGTGGTAACTGGATATCTGACTAAAATTTTGTGGTTAACGTTAAGTCCTGTGGTGCGGCTGAGTCATACTGGTGTGATTGACTTACATACCAATCTGTCACAGGTTTGACTCATAAGGGTCTCATGCAGTAACTGTGCATTTTGACTGTTACATGGGTTAATGTCTGTAAAGGAATACATTGCCCAAGAACACTGCAAGAGGCAAGAGTTTATTTACTACTGTCCTTTAATTCAATTCAACAGATTATGCACATCTCTGTGTTATCTTGAGTGGAAGTACAAACACGTTCAATCCCCATCCAAGAGAGGCTTAAAGGACATCTCATCACAGACCAGAAACTCTACAGCCACCTCGTTTTTTTTTTTTGCTTATGAATCATATATTTCTTCCTGAAGGAAACATGAAGATGCAGTGCTGAAGCTACAGGGAGCCACTGTGACTTAAGTGACTTGTAGTAAAATTAATTTTAGTTTGATAATCATTGTATAAATGCACAATTCAATTCTCTTACAATTAGTTTGTACCTTTTCAAGAATTCATACTTTAATTTTTTCTGTGTCACTATATACAGTGTAGTGCAAAGATTGTTCTTAATGATAAAAAAATGTATACAGTCATGTTACCTGTATATGCCCTGAAAGAGCTTCGCAAGTTACTGAGTAACAGGAGTAAATAAACAATCATTTGCCAAAAAAATCTGCTATTCTGCGTAATATTCTGTAAGCCACCACTTTCATTCAGTATTCATGTTACAATGTATACTGGTACGTAACCCAAAATTTTTATGGAAAATCCTGCCATTGATGTAAGAATCCGTATACCTGCCCTTCACACAATATCAGTACACTTCATACTTCGTGCAGTATACATAATAAATACGGACAAGTGTACTGACGAATAACGATGAATAACCATTAACGAGTGTAAGAATCCATATACCTGGCTTCCGCACCATATCCCTACACTTCATGCTTCATGCAGTACACATGAAAAATACGGACAAATATAATGACGAATAAGAAATCCCACCACAAGTGTAAGAGTCCGTATACCTACCTTCCATGCAACACCAGTATACTTCATGTTACCAGCAGTATACATGATGTATACTGACACGTGTACTGACGTATAAGAAATCCTGATACAAGTGTATAAGATCCTGCTATTTTCTGGGCATAGCCTGACGTATACTGATCCTTATACGGTACCTTATACATCATGCCACGTCCTTATATCCCCCGTATACATCTATGTATACTGACCGTATAACAGCTAAATAAGGGACCGTATTCGGATTATTTCATGTAGTGTGTAGTTCTTTCACTACCTGAATCTGAATTAGTCCCACTAACAATTTAGTCTACCACACCTCAAAATATGAAATTCACATCACAAGTTTACCATAAAACTAAAATTGTTTTTGAGATTGTTGAAACATCATGTGTCATCTGATCTTCCGTGACGGTAGGCTGCGGGCGGCTAAAACCCCCGAGCGTAAGTCGCTGAGAATTCAGTAGCCAATTTTTTGAGTAAATCCAAAATTACTAAGTGTAAACTTCAATAATCACTGTCAATAATATATTAATGAAGCAAAGACCAAATGTCAGTCAAATAATGGCAGCAAGTAACATGTTAGTAAAATGGCGGTTAAGGTCACGTAAACAGTATGGAACGATCGATGATATGATACCACCATTGAATTGAGCAATCGATACAATTTAATTTTAATTTCTCAGTTAAGAAATTCGTTTTATACAGAATTATATTGCTGCTCGAAAGATTTACTTTTTCTATCTTCAAAGTACTGCAAAGCCATAGAATTTGATTTTTGTCATTTTTGTCGTTTAATTGCTTTAAAACATTTCGTGTGTATTTCGTCTTCAACTTAAGTAATGTTTGAGTACTTTTCTCAGTTATGCACAAAAGCATGAAAAAAACCTTTTTTGACGTGCTAAAACAATGCAAGATAGATAATTTGTTTCTTGTCAACGGAAATAACTGATACTAAAATGGTGTAACACTGAGTCAGCTGTAAATGTACAATCAGTTAATGTCTGGCCGTTTTTATATAACATTTCAAACGATAACAACCCGCTTCAAAATATTGACCAATTGTTAAAAATGTTGGATATCGGCTGCTTTCTTCGATCGTCCTTCATTTTTGAAGTTTAACAATGAAACACATTTTCATGCACCTTTTGCACGAAAAATTATTTCGATGGACGATTAATTAACAACAACGTCAGGGTCTTTCAGGAGTGCGGGATTGAGGCATCAAGATTTGCTTTAGCACGTCAATTGTGACACAGTCGCACTGTTACAAAGAGTATTGACATGTGAATACCTGTTTCGAAGATGATCAGTTGGGATGCTCTGTAGTTGTTTGACTACAAACCTGGATTGATTCCCCTAACAATTTAATCTACCATACCTCAAAATATTAGTTTCCATCACAAGTTTACCACTAAACTAAAACTGTCTATGAGATTGTTAAAAAAGATATATATTATTTTCTGTGACAGCCAACCCTTTTAAGTCTCCGAACGTGGCTCGTAAGCCCTCACAAACCAGTTTCAATAACAAACTCAAAACGTCTACGTGAAGGACACAAAATCTTTGTCAATATTGTTGGTAAAGGGCGGAAACAAAGGTCAGTTAAGGATAACACGTTTGAGGAGATCATGGTTGAGTTAACAGCATGGAGCAATGGTAGGGCGGAAACAAAGGTCAGTTAAGCGGTAACACGTTTGAGGAGATCATGGTTGAGTTAACAGCATGGAACAATGGTATGATTTTAATACTGGCTTAAGGCCAGTATTAAAATCATACCATTGTTCCATGCTGTTAACTCAACCATGATCTCCTCAAACGTGTTACCGCTTAACTGACCTTTGTTTCCGCCCTACCATTGTTCCATGCTGTTAACTCAACCATGATCTCCTCAAACGTGTTATCGCTTAACTGGCCTTTGTTTCCGCCCTTTACCAACAATATTGACAAAGATTTTGTGTCCTTCAAGTAGAAGTTTTGAGTTTGTTATTGAAACTGGTTTGTGAGGGCTTACGAGCCACGTTCGGAGACTTAAAAGGGTTGGCTGTCACAGAAAATAATATATAAGAGCCGATGTCTGAAATTATCGAGAATCGGGCGTCAGTCGTGAAATTTCGAATTTCTTTATATTTTGCCCAAGTAACCTCTATAGTGAAGTATTTTCAAAAATAACATTAAAAGTTTCAACAGCTTTTTATTTTTTTCGAAATCGGGCAAAGTTTGAAAATACGGCATATCGGCCTCCTTCGAATAGTGAAACTGGCGGAAAATAACACGTTTTTATCTCGCTCGTACGTTAAAACGCGGCGTCATCTGTTAATGAAACACAAACACAATACAAACACACTTTAGCTCTTTATAATACAGTAATTTTCTTTGGATAAGCTGTTGAAGTGAGAATGTATCGGCCGTTAGAAGAAAACCAGTTTCAGGTATTTAAAAAATAGCAAATTTCACCCAACTTCCACACTACAGAAACCCAATTGGTACGTGGAGTTTGGACATGGAATAACAACAGGCTTGAAGAAAAACATTTGTAAATTACTGTGTTAAAATATTTCTGGCGGCAATGAAAATTTACACCGTCGAGAGACCAAAATGTGAAGGGTAGTTAGACACGAATCGCCGACTGAATTTATGACACAAACCGCCGACTGGTTACGCAAAGCAAACGGTAGCCCTTTTCATTGAGAGAAATGCCGGAGAAAACCTTCGCAAAATTACTTAGGGGGCTTGCAGAATAATTTTACATGGTGTTTGCTGAAGTTAAATGCTGTTTTTGAACTACGATCAACACACGCACGTCTTGTTTTAGTGCACGGATCGGTCGATCGAAACCGCAACATATGCATAACATTAATCTTACCGTGTTTTTAAAATTAGCCATTATCTATCTGATAAAAATAATCCTCCACTCCATCGTTGTGATTGGTACTGTAATAGCTGTAGCTTGCTGGACATATGATAGCGTTGTTTTCCCGAAATTTGTCATCATTTAGCCGCAAACAAACTGACAAAAGTAGCACTGCGGAACAGTACCAGAATATATGTTGCAAGAACAAGATTGCGTGACGCATGACTGGGCAAGGTTTATTGATGCAATCGCATTTTATAGGTGTTAGTTTTTTGAGGTGCAAGCATAAAGTTCTACAGATATACTTTTTTTAAACCACCTTTTGATGGAAAAAAGCTTTCATGTATTGATATCGCGTCGCTAGTTTTTTGTTTTTTTCTTTGACATTTCATTGCGTGGCATCTTACGTGGAGGGGGACAGGGGAGGGCGGGAGACCGGGAGAAAAGGGGGCTGGAGGTGTACGGGAGGCGGGAGAAGAGGGGGCGGGAAGCGGGAGAAAAAGGGGAAAATTACCCAACATTGCGCAATACTTCGCAATCTAAAAAAATGCGAAGAGGCGGGAGCCAACAAATACAGAGCGGGAACCGGGATTAAAGGGTACGGGAAGCAGGTGGTTTACACCCCCTGTCCCTCCCCCCTCTTATGGCTATACAAGCATCACCCATGGTGATAGGTCCTTGTTGGTGGACCCTGTGGCCCCAGTTTATTTAACCCAGCGAATGCTAAATGTGTGGCGATCGGCGAGTGTAACAAAAATGTCTACAGTCACCTCGTGTATTGTAAAATCAGCGACGACATTACAGTGGACAGTGAATTCCAGCTATTACTTACTCGAGCAGGTAGAAGGTTTACTGTTAGACATTGCAAATCCTAGAGAAGGATTTTTTATTTGGCCATTTTTGTAAATTAAATCGGCGTATTTATTTCATGCATTTTTGCGACAGAAGAGTCTCACTTAAAATTAACATTGTGCCCACGACATTGAAATCTGTTTGGGACTAGGTGGCGTTGCAATATAACTGGCGGTGTTCGATCCCTACAGAGGTGGCTGCCCACAAGCGAAAATCCTCAGCCCCAGAAACTCCATATGGATTTTTAAAGGCGCATCCAGCCCATGTTATGAGTGCCTTGTACAAGTAGGCTCGCGTAGGCATTTGTTTGAATGGTTTTTGTTCAGAATAAATTAACCGCAATTTGTTTACGCGGTTAATCTGGTGTGCGCAGTTTTACTAACTCTTTCATGTTCCTGGGGGAGAGTTGGCACAGAAAACCGCTGCTCAAGCATACTTTCGTAACAGAAAACTGTTACCACCGTGATAAAAACAAAAAACAAAAGAAAAACAAAAAACGGAGTCTCACGGTTCCCAAGTCTTACATGGTTTGTAATTGCTTGTGCCCCAAAAACTTGCGCTGCGTTCAGTAGAACATGGTTTCTGAAATCTATTCACAGCGGTTTATTTGTCTAGTGTTTTATCGAGTGTGCAATCGCAATCTGCGAAAAAAAAAAGGATTGTTCTCATTCCCCCGGCCTCTTGTGCGCGCTTGTGAAAAACCATCTTGCACGAAATAAAACTTCTGTGAAAAGGCGACGTCTTTTTGAAAAAAAAACTGTTAATTAACGAGTAGGCTCGGGGTCTCATTAAAATAGTTTTGGCCTTGTGAAATTCCACTAGTTTCCTCTTCGTGGACATTGTGAATAAGAAATGAACGGTCTTTTATTATGTTCCTCCGATTTCCTCATTTTCATGAATTATTCTCTGGATAAAAACCATTTTGGAAAAAAGATTCTTTATCTGCGTGATCACTGTCCGTCAAATTTCAACACCTTAGGCTGTGGGCACTCTCTTTTTCCGCTCAGGGATAGTCGAGGAAAACGAACAAGGGAGCCGGCGAGCGCGAAATCGCCTATGGTGTTGAAACGTGACGCGCGTGTGGAGCCTGCGCGAAAATCACCGAACGCCGCAAGCAATTTTTACGTGCACTCGCGGGTTGTTTTGGCTGGACTTATAGTCCTTAGCGGGAAGAGTAGACCGAGCAGTCTCTCTTTCCTCTCAGGAATAGTCGAGAGAAACGAATAAGGGAGAGAGCAGGCGCGAAAATCACCTGCACAAACATGGCTTTGAAACGTGACGCGTGTCAAGCCGCTTAGTATTGAGCCGGCTCAAGTACACTAGCGCATAGCATATATATATTTATAGTACGACGCTAAATTTTGGCGTGCTGCCGTTGGTCAAAATCGATCACGTGACGCGATAGTGTCTCTCCTCAGCGGGCGCCTATCAGCGCATAGTGACCGTTTTGGGCAATTTTCGCTCAAAATTTAGCGTTGTACAATAAAAACAATAGAGTCCTTCCGTCTCAGGCCCTATGTGTGGTAAGTTCCCTCGGAAATTTGATGTTTAAACTTCACATAAGCCTTTGAACTGCGTTCTCGGGCTTATATTTGTTGTGAACATCAAATTTTCTCGGGTAACCTATCACACGGTAGTGCCTTCGACAGAAGAACTCTATTGTTTCAACAGCGGCGCCACCATTGTAAACATGCGTGGCACATTTGAACGCCGAAGGCGATTTAGCGCTCGTCAGCTCGCTTGTTCGTTTTTCTCGACTGACTAGACTATCCCCGAGCGAGAAGAGAGACTGCTCGTAGTCTAAGGTGCTGAAATTTAACGGATACTGATCACGCAAATAAAGAATCTTTTTCTTTCCGAAATGGTTTTTACCCAGGAAATAACTCATGGAAATGAGAAAATCGCAAGAACATAATAAATGACCCTATTCACAATGTCTCCGGAAGGGCAGCTGGTGGAATTTCACAAGGCCAAAACTATTTTAACGAAACCCCCAGCACCCTCCTTTAATTCACATTTTTTCTCAAAAGGCTTACGTCACAGACGTATTTTGTTTTCGAGTAAGATAGGTTTTCACGAGCGCACACAACGGGTGAGAGGTTGGCTGGGGGAATGAGAACATTTTCTATATATATATATATTTTTTTTGCGGTTCGCGCTCGTGCACTCGTGTATCTAAAACACTAAATGAATATACAGTTGTGAACTGACCCCAAAAAACATGTTTTACTTACGTATATTAAATGCCGCACGAGTTTTTGGGGCACGAGCTAATAAACCATGTAAGATTTGGGAACGATGGGACACGGTTTTCTGTTTTTGTTTGTGCTTTTTTAAAATCACGGCAGTAACGGTTTTCTATTAGGAAAGTATGTTTGAGCAGCAGTTTTCTGTGCAAACTTTCTCAAAAATACAATAAACCAGGAGGGAGTGATGAACTCGCCGCTCGGCTGGTTCGAGGTGTCTGGCCATCGTGACGTCACGACGTGAAAAGCGCGCGAGTTTGCCGAGTCTTCAAAAATGGCGCTGGCAGCTATGTTAGAGTTCGGGCTACAAACGTATTTTTTGTGCCATTAAGCTTTCAGCTAAGCTTGTTTTCTTGGGTAATGGAATTTTAGTCATCCCTTTTTTCGATATAGGTAAGTGGCTCTTTGTCTTAACGTTAAAATCACACTGAAATAATGTTTTAAGAGTCATGTTTACTCTCTGCGATCGAAGAATAATGCGGGAAAATTGTTATTGTCCGCGTCCCAAAAAGTGTGTTTATTTCAGTTATATACCATAGGGAAACTTGAAACTTGGCTACGGACTAGCCTATAGTTTAACGAAAGTACTCAAGTTGAAAAAGTGGTATAGTATTTGCCAAAAAAATGATCAGTCCGTTTGTTTAGCTGAGTATAATAGAAGGCGAACCTAGAAGGGTATGTTTAGCACTTAAAAGTTAACTTTTCTTACAGTATTTGCTTCCATCTTCTGTATAAGGAAAGAATAGTGATATTTAATTGCTAGGGAAAGAGTAATCGAACTTAGTAAATTTTTGCCACCTCATTTAACCCGTGTAAACTACACTTTTGCAGAACAACATAAAAATCTGAATCAGCTCGCAAGTTATGCGGGCGCCTAAGGAAACAAGTCTTCGCTGATCTGGTTCCGTACTTTTTTATGAAAACTAATAGATATATTTGAGTACCATTTGGATCAGTGATTCAGTGATTTATTCTCAATACCTCCAGTTTCCTCTAGATTCAGTTGCTGTCCAGGAAGCATAGTGTTTTAGAAAGAGTTTGACCGTCTACTTGATCCACAACTGACGATGACCGTTTCGCAAATAAATTGAATTGTTCCTGTCATTTGTTTTTCAAAGATTAATTAATTTTAAAACAGTCAAACTGAGGACCATTCTAGTAAAGAGAGAGCCTTGTTAACTCTTAACATCAGTAACCTGAGAAAGTTGGCGTTTTAGATAAACTGTGGTTTTTTATAATTATTCGATAAGAGATCGGCACAAATTTGGCCGGAAAGCCGGCGTGTCAGCTGTTTTGCCTCGCCTCCAGCAAATGTTGTCATCTTTGTCGTTTTTTACAAGATAGTATAGCAAAGTAAGGAATTACTGTGGTCCATTATTAACTTCGAACCAAGCACATGAATTCACAGTAAACGTTTCTTTGTATTGGAGTATTCTTCTCCACATTTTAATGATGTTTAAAGCCACTGATCATTTTAATGAAATTGTTACGCAATTTTATTTTCCTAAAATTGGAAAGAGTTTATACATATAAAAGTTATGTTTTTGTCTCCAAGCGACACATCTTAGGGTTTGTGAGATACAGCTTCTGAAAGGTGATCTTGATCACGATTTCAATCGATCGACCAAAGCGTCCATGAAATTTTTTGAGTCTTATCGCCAATTGGTTATTTTGTTTTGAGGACCAATTTGCATTAAGAATACTTTTTACGTTATAGCATGCAGCATACCTTTCGTTCTTTTATTGTTTTGATCTGTTCTTTTTGAGAAACTGGACTGTAAACATTTGCGAGGAAGCCACTTGTTAACTTTCCTTTGAATTTTCGGGGCAGATTTTTATGTGACGTCACGATGGCCAGACACCTCGGTTTTTCATTCGCCAATACCGGCGCTTGTGCCCAGGCCCAAGTTCATCACTCCCTCCTGCAATAAACCCATATAAGTATGTCTTTGATTAGCCTCTCCCCCAGCCAGACAAATTGCGGATAATTTATTATCAACGAAAATCATTTATGCAAATAGTTACGCGAGCTGACTTGTGCAAGTGTATTTCTGGCCTCATAACATGGGCTTTTAATCCACATTGAGCCTTTGGGGCTGAGGATGTTCCCTAGTGTGCAGCCACCATGGCCACTTCTGCGGGGATCGAACACCGCGAGTTACCGCACCGCCACCTAGTCCCAAACAAATACCGATGTCGTGGGCACACTGTTATTTTAAAGTGAGACTCCTTCTGTCTCAAAAATGCCTGAAATATAAATGCTGATTTACATTGTTATAGTTTTTTTTTAAATGTCCAAATCGCTCCCTAGGATTTGCAATGTCTAACAGGAAACTCTCTACCTGCTCGAGTAAGTAAAAGCGTAGATTCACTATTGAGTGTAATGTCGACTCGTTGCCTATTTACAATACACGAGGTGATTGTAGACATTTTTGCTACACTCGCCGATTGCCACACATTTAACATTCCCCAGGTTAAATGAACTGGGGCCACAGGGTACACCAACGAGGACATTCTGACGAGGACTATCATCATGCCATGCTTTAAATATACACAGGCAGCCCAGACGCGTTGTATGTGGAGTTCATTTAAAAATAGAAAAGGGTGACAATATATGTAATAGCACGGAATAAATCTTTACTTCACGAAATAAATCTTGTTTACTTCTGCTTATTGTGTCCTGTTTAATTAATTTCGGGTTAATCTTGCACCGCTCTCTTACGCAATCGCTTGTTAGCGTCGCTGCTTATATAAGCCGTTAAGCCTAAGGTTTGCAGAGATTTATTACGGACTAACCGGTGATAAAAGAATCGAGATATCTTGAAATAAAGCCTGCCTACCTTAATTCTTAAATCATTTGACTGGTTACGCAAAGCAAACGGTAGCCCTTTTCATTGAGAGAAATGCCGGCGAAAACCTTCGCAAAATTACTTAGGGGGCTTGCAGAATAATTTTACATGGTGTTTGCTGAAGTTAAATGCTGTTTTTGAATAGTATCCCAGAATCCTTTGCCTCATGGAATTTCATGAAGATGGCGAATGTCTTGTGACACATAGCGGTTTTTGCCTGTTTTCCCTTTGGACTTGTTCACAGATAAGGCGTTTCGCTGGGGATAGCACACTTCAAAACACAAACTTACAACTTTCAATATGAAATAGGTGTTGTTTCTTTTGAATTTAGTACATTAGAAATAGGTTTTTTAGATAATTTAAATAACAATGTCTCACGCCATCCGTTTCCACCGCTTCAATGAGTTGCACGAAATTAATTATAGGTCTCTTTATGCTTGAGTAATTTACAGAAACAGTTAAAATCTGAATAATTAGAAGGTATTTGGATAACTTTGTAACATAGTGACCCTTAGTGACCCGCCAGTCTCAGTTTCAAAAATGGTCCAAATCCCCGCAATTGCGAGTATCACGTTTTAACTCACATGGCGATTCCGCGACAAATGTAAGAGTAATAAGCAGGGTTAAAGGAGATTAATTGCGCTTTTTCTTTATTGTGCTTTCTGTGCTAGCAAGGAGTGAATTAATCGTTTTTGTTTTGTTAGATGAACTCAAAAAGGAGCCGTGAAGATTACCAGTTATTAGCAGTTGCTTTCTCCTTGGGTATGGTCAACTGGGTGACAGATATCACTATTTAATACTGTCTCTTCTTGAAATGGTCGAAGTAGTTTGACATAAAACTTCGAGAGCGCAAATTATTGTTCCAGTTAATTGTCCATTGTCCTGTGCATTTAAAAACTACTCGAGGAAGAATTCAAGGAAGCGATTTTGAATACATTGCTTACAATCGTCAACATGTAACCAGATGTAACATCCTCGAGTAAACACAAGACATAACTCGCTATATCTCGTCTTTAACAACGAATTCGAATCGATGATCGAAACATGACAATTAAGAATATACTCACAGCGATGTCGCAAATGCGATTTATTTGAATCAAGTAGGACTGCACAAACCGATGAACTGTTCTTCAACTGAGCGATCATCGATGTTCTTCGAGAACAATCATGCCCTTCATCTGTGCAAGCTTTCGAGGAAACTCTAGCGAATTTCCTTGCAATAAATGCAGCATAGACAAAACCTTTCAGCTGAACACTAAATTCTTTCACTGATACGCAGCGTGAGTACTAGACCAGACGCGGCATTACGAAACGGAGTATTTTGCGTTGTAACACGTAACAAACGAAGCTGCCGCCATTTGAGAGAAACTCATTCAATCGATCCCTCGAGAGACTGATGACGTCACTTCAGATTTTGATAATATAGTTGCAAACGCAAAGGATTGTGGGATACTATTCATTCTTCTTCTGGAGTGGAGGATTATTTTTCTCAGCCAGATAATGGCTAATTTTAAAAACACGGTAAGATTAATGTTATGCATATGTTGCGGTTTCGATCGACCGATCCGTGTACTAAAACAAGACGTGCGTGCGTTGATCGTAGTTCAAAAACAGCATTTAACTTCAGCAAACACCATGTAAAATTATTCTGCAAGCCCCCTAAGTAATTTTGCGAAGGTTTTCGCCGGCATTTCTCTCAATGAAAAGGGCTACCGTTTGCTTTGCGTTACCAGTCGGCGGTTTGTGTCATAAATTCAGTCGGCGATTCGTGTCTAACTACCCTTCACGTTTTGGTCTCTCGACGGTGCAAATTTTCATTGCCGCCAGTAATATTTTAACACAGTAATTTACAAATGTTTTTCTTCAAGCCTGTTGTTATTTCATGTAAAAAAACCACGTACCAATTGGGTTTCTGTAGTGTGGAAGTTGGGTGAAATTTGCTATTTTAAATACCTGAAACTGGTTTTCTTCTAACGGCCGATACATTCTCACTTCAACAGCTTATGCAAATAAAATTACTTTATTATAAAGAGCTAAAGTGTGTTTGTATTGTGTTTGTGTTTCATTAACAGATGACGCCGCGTTTTAACGTACGAGCGAGATAAAACCGTGTTATTTTCCGCCAGTTTCACTATTCGAAGGAGGCCGATATGCCCAGGGGGGGTACTCCGGACTTCAAGTGACGGGGATGATCGAAGGATTTTGTTGGGTTTGAAATTTTCGATTCCGGGATTTTTTTTTGGTATGAAGATTTGGCAGGTATTTTTTTGGGTGGCTTGATTTAAGTATGGATTTTTTTGGGTATTCAAAATGATCTGAAGATTCATGGTAGTGCCCATGTATCCCGGCCGCGTAGTTCCGCAAATAAAGTACAACCAAACTTGTTCTTGCCCGGGTAGTCTTGTTTTGTTTAGAGTTGTCATTCATAATGTTGCTGTTGATACAGAAGATGTTCTTGGGTGTCCCTAGTGTTGTTAGAATGACTACAAGATAAGGAAAGGATAAAATCATCTGGTATGATGAATTATAACCAAATACAAACACTCAATTTCTAGTGGGTTTTTTTTCGTGTTAGATCATTTAATCCTTTCTGGAATTTAAGGCTCGGAATTTCGGCATGGGATTTTTTTGGGGTAAATTTTTGGTCCAGGGATTTTTTTCGGTTTTGTTGGAAGCCCTAGGGATTTTTTTGGGTATTGATTTTTGCCCCCATTCGATCATTCCCGTCACTTGAAACTCGGAGTACCCCCCCCTGGGCCGATATGCCGTATTTTCAAACTTTGCCCGATTTCGAAAAAATAAAAAGCTGTTGAAACTTTTAATGTTATTTTTGAAAATACTTCACTGTAGAGGTTACTTGGGCAAAATATAAAGAAATTCGAAATTTCACGACTGACGCCCGATTCTCGATAATTTCAGACATCCGCTCTTACAGTTGATCCACGTCACGCGTGAACGGAAACCTCAGCACGTGATCCCAGTCTTCAAATAAACAACATAACGGAGATCACAAGGGGAATATAACGGAGATCACAAGGGGAATATTGAAGATCTCATTGAAATTTCCGAAAATGGCTTCTCTCTTTGTAGAAGCAAGGGGTTGTGACGGGACAAATCTTTGTTTTATCGAGAGACCGCGTTATTTTCTGGGTTCGCTTCTCGTCAGTGGTTCAAAAACGTTTTAGACGACTAGAAGGAGGTGAAATTATGTCAATTATTTTGCTGACGCGTGATTCCTCTTTCAACCGAACGAGAACAAACCTTGGAGCTGAACGCTTGTGTAAGAACGGTAGCTCCGAAGGAAGTGGACGAAAACCAAGATACATCTGCCGTGTCAAGCAATTACTGATGACAGTTTTTCCTAGTTGCGAGGTTGATTAAAGACAAAGCCGACGCTTCGTCCACAGTTAACCAAAGCGTAATGTGAGTTGTTTGTATGGAGCTGAAATTCGATCCAAAATGTAAATGGTCAGTATTCCGTGCAAAATACCTAAAAAGCGAAATAGGTTTGAAGACCATTACCTGTTGTGTGTTTGCTGTGTTTTTGCCACTTTTCCGAGCTTCTGGAGGCCGTTTGGGGGGATTTTCTGTTTAACGGTCGATGCGACATCTGTCAAAGTAAAGCCAGTACGTGACAAGACGTCGCTTCGACCGTTAAACAGAATATCGCCCCAAACGGCATCCAGCAGTTCGGAAAAGCGGTAAAGACACAGCAAACAGACAAAGATAAGGTTTTTCAAAATCTATTTTGATTTTTAGGTATTTTCCACGGAAAACTGCCGATTATTTTCAATCGAATTTCAGCTCCATACAAACTCTCATATTACGCTTTGGTGACCTGTGCTTCGTCTATTGCATAACCTACTGCTCAACAATCTTTGGCGATTTTCCCATCCATATATCCTAGGTTTCACTAGTTTGAACAATTCAATAGATTCTACATGCAACGTCGTCTGAAAGTTTAGAAGGATAACTTCGTCCCCCTTGACTGAACGCCTCACATGTACTGAACGTTTCATGATGTCGAATGATACAATAAACAGTGAATAAACAGCGCCAGGAGTTGCACGAGCTGCTGTGGAGATCGCTTTCGGTCCCTGTCCAGTCAAATAACGATCAACTATTCGTCTTCTCGTTTCCTTGTGGAGAGGCCTACATGGCCTGTTCTTCCTACCTAAGGCATTAACATAACCAGGTCTGAACATTTCGAAAAATCTGTGACAGATTCGAAATCTCCTTTCGATTTTCGAAATCCCTCTCTGAATCTCAAGAAACACAAGGCGAATGCCCAAATATGGAGAACATGACTCGTCACGTTGTTTTGAATTTTAGAGTTTCCGTTCACGCGTGACGTGGATTAACTGTAAGTATCTGGAACAAGTTAAATTTAATTTTTTAGCTAAATTGTTGAAATTTTTAAGATTTGTTGCTTGAGCGTTTTCTGTTTCTATTTTCAAATGATTGCTTAGCCACAGGGTTAACTTCTTCCATGAATGTCCTTTAATGGCTTGAAAACTTATTTTGTCCGCCATTTTTCACTTCAGGTTATTACACCAGTTAGGTCAATGTCTTCTCAGTTAGCACAAGAAAACATGCTACCTAAGCTATGTTACTGCTGGTCAAGATCTATTCAAATCAGTCCAAATTAGTTGAAACTTTGAAAAGTTAACACAGAGGCAATGAGGAGTTGCAGTGCCCGGATACAACGGGAACGGCTAGACCTGTTGGTTCATTACTGAAATAAAATCGAATATGCTATAAATGTACATTTTAATTGCAACAATTCGATACACAATAGTCTATAATATAAGGAAAGAAATGCATGTCACCGTGGAGCTGCAGTATTCTGCTTTCTCCTTTGTTGCCGCTACCTCACAAACCTTCTGCCCGTCCACCCCACTCATCGAGGCCATTAAGTTCGTATCGACCATTGCATATAGATTTCTATTACATATAAATTTCGTGTTGCCCAGCCCAAATAGCGCGAGGAGCTGCAATAATCACACTTGATTACACTTGTAAGCTTATTCTTAGAGACGACATTGATTCTCAGTCGAGTATCGTGAGACCAAAACCGATTTAGTTGCTTGGAACAATCATAAGAGACGCAAATAGCACAATAAACCAACCAGAAGCTATTACATTTAATTAATTTATTTGGCGCCAAATAAAAGTGTTTATGACTCCTACCCACTTATGTTGAATTAATTGTTTAACGTAATTGTTAAAATTTAACTAAGATGATAAATAAGGGGGGAATGGCAGTGAGCAGGGTTCAACCGGAGGGGGATGGAGTGTATTTTGTGTTTAACGTAATTCTACGCACAATCCACAAAAAGGATTGAGCAATAGTCACTGGACTATTCGGTGACTTAAATAACAATAGAAAGTTTATTGGGCAATAGTCACGATTTTGGACGGAAAAATACATAGCCTCGTTTTCATTTAGAGCTATAAGACGTGGCGTGTTCCTCGTGCTCGTCCTCTTTGTCTCCAGACCTAACGCTCTGCAAGTTCAACCCTTCTCCTCCCTTCCTCCACCTCATATATTTATCTTGCATTACTTTTCTTTTGTATTTTAGTCTGAGCCCGCTTTTTTTTCTCGTGCCCTCACCTTTCCTTGAGCTTAACGAACGAACGAATCGTTGCTAATTAATCTTATTTGACTATGTATGATTTAATCAATAAATCAATAATTTCTTTCAGCACTCTTTGCAAACAAAGCTCGACTGTTGACCAAAAAATTGACTAGAGTATATTCACCAAGTCATATTAATTGCAACTGGGGAAGGCGACATAATCAAGCATTAAGCGCGGGAAGAAAACGCAGATATGATGAGCAAGGCACAATTCAGCTCTGGGTGTACATCTCATTGGCTGAGAAAGTGGCGTCAAATTTTTAATGAAGTCAGTTACATGTAATCACCGTACCCAAATTGTGAATTAACCAATCAGAAGCCTCCTTTACTATCATTATTTTCTGCGATATCAAGACACTGCCCTGATATCCTACGATATCATGAACAGTTTCTAAAACTCCCACTTTTTGCAGACTTACAAAATGAAAATTATAACAGAAATACAGCAAAACGTAAAACTAATACATTTATTTGTTACACGAGAAAAAAATTTGTTTAACGTTATCAGAGATAAAAAAAACACAATCTCGCGCAAAAATTGGACGCCGCTACACTGGCAGGCGCTCGCGTGTACGTTTACGGACAGCGCTGAAACTTTTTTGTTTCAAGATGGAGCCGGATTTTCTAAATTTCTCTCCTAAGTTGGACTTCCAAGATTCCGAAAATGAAACTCCAAACAACAGAATTAAAAAAATGACAGCTGAGAAGAAAGAGAGGAGTATTAACGCACTATTCTTCTCACAGTTCACGCGCCATATGACTAGAATACCTGACTGATCACGATAACTGAGAAAAATAACCGGCTGGGTTTTAGCACGTGCACGAATTTGGATACCGTAAATATCTAATCCCACCTTTTCTGGTACGCTTGGCAGCATATCAGGCTCGTTTGGTCTCGCCATGGGTATTTTGGCTCGACTACGTCTCGCCAAAATACGAATCATGGCTCGACCAAACTCGCCTGATAGCTCCCAAAGCGTACCAAGAAGGAACGATTAGGTATAATTATAGGCATGAGCGTTCTCGAAAAACTATTTTAGATTAGCTTTACTTCCGGTTTAGTCTTAACTCACTGTTGCAACATTAACCCGATTCAGACCGGGTGAGGGGTATACTGTCGCGGAATCTGCCTGCGGGGACTTTCTATGCTTACAAAAAAAATGAAAATTAAAGAAACCAAAACGTTATGACTTTCTGTAAAATTTATCTGGGAGCAATTTGGTGTATCCAGTCCCTGTTCAACAACCTTGACGTTGCCATGACAGCCGCTTTTTCAAAGGCGTTTCTTTCAGAAACTGCAAATGTTCATCTTTTTTAATGAAAAGTTACAATTACGTTATGTTTACTAGCAAACCATTTCAATTCCAAAGTGGAGAAACAGCTATAAAAATAACCCCTTCAGTGTTCCTGATTGACGTTCCAATTACGTATCAAATAGGCGCGTCGAAAACCAATCACAATCGAGCATTTTGCTATAGATACGATTATTATTATTATTATTATTATTATTATTATTATTATTATTATTATTATTATTATTATTGTTATATTCAGACTTTGAACAAAGAAACCTGTGTCTTAAGCTTCCAATTAAGGAGTATGAGGTTCATTAAAACCAATAACTGCGGTTGCCATGGAAACATTAAATTTTTGCTTGATAAATTTCAGGACAATTCGCAAATTTTGTAGCTTTAATTTCACTTGAATAATAGCTAAGCGTATCGAAGTTTAAGGTCTGCGAAATATGAAATAAACGGCAGGGTATCTGACCAAACAACTGTTTTATTCTATTTAACAAGTTACCTTACAAGTTTCTCTCATCAAAAAGCCGATTAAAAGCAGACGATGTCATCAGAAGAGAAGTCCAGATGAACGTGTTAGAGAAAAAGGAAACTATTTATATTCATCGAAAAATTAATTGCAAACTCCATTATATATTTGTTCGGTCACTCAATGGGTGCTCAGCAAGGGGTAAAGGTCTTCCTACAGAATAGACTGACAATGACGTTCGTAGTACAAAAAGGACGCAAAAGTCGGCAATACTGGGGGTTGCTGTCAGGCAAAGCGCAGTTCGCTGAAAAATTAAAAATAATTAAATGATCGCAATAATAGTAATAATAAAAATAATGATAATGTTTATGATAACGACATTGTTAGTGACAAATAAAAACTAAAGAAAACCTTATTATAGGAAATTAACGCTCCATGAAATTAACGCGAACTGCAAAAAATCGCGTTAATTTAAGCCGCATTAATTTTTGTGAGTGTTAATTTCCGCGATGTTAATTAAGTGGAACGTTAATTTCTGCGACCTTGATTTCCATCAGTTTAATATCTCAAATTCTGAATCCAGTCCAGGCATTCTTGACACCTCGAAAACAATAGGTTTCCTACATTCCAGCAGAATTTAACGCAGATAGTTTATAAAGAAACTGCCCCACACACCTGTAGATCTGTTTTTCCCGGTTCGAATTTAAATTCAGTCATAAAATAGATTTGTTCCCTTTGTGACCACAAAGTGTTTCTTTGGGTTAATCGTGTTGATTTCGTTATTTTGAAATTTTCCCCCTTTCTTTCGCGTTAATTTACCTTATTGGTGAGTAATTTTCCCCTGATTCGCGTTAAGTTAAGTCGCGTTAATTTCAAATACCTTAATTGACACAAGCGTTAATTTCCTATAATAAGGTATGTTGCTCTTCATCATCAGTTTAAAATTTCAATTTCCAGTTTGCACTTCGTTGCGATTCACGATACAAATAGGTCCTAATGGCATAAACAATTTATCTAATGGCCGTGTAAAAGTAACAACCTGGTCTTCTTAGGATAAGGGGTTGATCTGTGTTAAATACGTGGTGAGTACTAATTCGGGTATTCTGATTTCGCAGTATCGGCAATTAATCCGAACAAAGATACATTGAATATTTTATAAAAGGAGCACCATGCTGCCAGTGTCACCACGCTGTTTTATTTTATTTATTTTTTCCTAGTTGGCTCTGAACTCACCTTTCGTAGTAGTCAGGGTTGGTGCTGAAAAACAAACAAAACAAAGCAAAATACGATTAACATCATTACCATGGTTCAAGAAATTTATCATTTATTAAGTAACCGATAAAAATGCTGTGGAGTCGCAACCGACTTAACGCTGGGACAGGTTGCAGCGACAACTCCCCTCGTGTGGCATGCCCAACGCTGTCGCTGCGAACACGTTTTGTCCCCGCGACCTGACGTACGAATTCAACCTGCTTGAATTCGTGCGTCAGGTCGCGGGGACGAAATGACACAAATTGTCAATGTCGCCTCGTGTAAACTGTTCAAGCGAGTTGTTCCCGCAACAAAATAAATTACAAACTAATGGGGTTGCTATCTGGCAAAGGACAATTCGCCGAGAAGGTAAAATAAAATGATAAAGGTAATAATGAGTACAACAAATATTTTATGGAGGCAGCAATATGCTATCTTTCCGGAGGCACAACGCTTTCACACAATTTTACACTATCTGAGTTTGCAATGAAATTATTATTATTATTTTTTTTAGCAGGCACTTACCTAGGGTAGAAGGCAGAGTTGGTGCTGAAAAAAAAACAATACTGGTATGACATAATGCACGTTTCAAGAACTATATAGATGATCATTCGTAACTAATAAAATACGCAGAAAAACTGCCACTATATATACAATCAGCCATTTGATTTTCTTTCTTTCTTTCTTTCTTTCTTTTTTTCTAAAAATAAAAAAAGGACCTTTTTGATTAATGTAGCCCATAGTAAACAAAGGATTAATTGTGAATTGTACCCGCAGACACAAGAACTCGGTCTTGTAAATACAAAGAAATTTAAATTTGTTTTCTTTTTGTTTTAGTATTTTTATTTGGTTATTTTTTTCATGAGCCATGATAATTAATTACACTAATAATGACGTAACTGTGTTTGATGAAAAGCTTTAATTATCTTAAAAATGTGGAATAAATAAGGAAAATGTATCTTTAGCTTCAAAACATAGCGAGTTAGTTAACCTTATGTGGGCCACGTTTGTTATCATTATTGCAACCACAGGCGACCCCACTTGGAGCATGAGCAGAAATGGAGAATACATTGTATAAAGGAATTGAGACGATTGGGAAGGAAAGACCGATAAGTTGTCCTTTGCCTTTAAGATCAGCACTCACCTGGACTTGGAGTCGTTCCTGGTGCTGAAAACGACAGGAATAACATTAGATTTTTTTTAAATAGTTAATTTAATTTATTATTATAATTAATTTAAAATTTCTAAATAGTCGAACAGGGTAGAAGCTTGTGTATTTTTAAAGTCAAATTTGGCTCCAGCACATTGCACTACCGTAGTGTTTTATTGTGTAACATTGAGTTTTTCTCCCTAAGCTAAAAGATGAACTCGGCTTGTTTTTTTTTTTCGTTTTTATTTATTTATTATTATTATTTTTGTTTTTTTTTTTTGCTGCGATAAATAGTCAGCTTACTTGTGCATTCTTTGTAGACTTAGTGTGTAGAAAGCCAACCATAGAAATTGCAATGAATTAAAGCAGATGGTTTACTTACCCAACCCACTGTCGCCACAGTAACGGAAACTGCAGCCGGGTGTTCCCGAAAACTCGTACACAAAAAAGGCGCCGCAGTTTTGCACACGGATGGAACGAGACCACTGACAGCAGCGAGAAAAGCTGAAGCACACTGTACGTTGAACAACCCCTCGAGCCACTGTAGGATGCCCACCGCTGAGCCAACCAGGCGCAGTTGTACCACAGTGACTTCTAGCCACACACTGAGTAGGCATCTGCCTGCCTGCTGCCCCGGTAAACCTGTACCAGGCCTTAGGCAAACGGTTGTCGTCACATTTTGGTCGATTGAAGATGCGGCGACGGAAGTTTTTGTTGCGGTCCGCCTCACTCAGGATCCTGTAATTCGAACAACCTAGAAAATTGTATAACAAGCTCATAAGTGCAGGCACATCTATATATTTGTTCACTAATATTTAATTATAACAATAATTTGTGAATTTGTATAGTGCATTTTCCATGACAAATTGAACAAATGCGCTTTATAATGAAAAGGAAATTATGAAAAAAAAGAATCGAAAATGACAAAAATAAGAAAATTAAATAAAACAACATTTGATAGTGAATTAATTAGGAAAGGCTAACTTAAATAAGTTAGTTTTAAGAAGAGCTTCAAAAGAATCGACAGTTCTTGCATTCTTGAAGAACAGCCAAGAAGAACAGCCTTGACTTGCTCACATTAAAAGAGCAAAATTAAGACCAGGTTACTTTACACGAGAAATGATTAGTATTTACTGTAGATTTGAAAGGTTTACAGATCGAGATAACAAGTGAAGTCAAATACAGATATGCTTTAGATCGACGACAATATTGATTTAGATCGTAGAAATCGTTTTATTATCGCCTACCTGACCCTGATGGTTGAGTCGTCGGTACTGAAAGAAATAAAAGTAATGTTATTAATAGCACTTCGTTTACATTTTTCTTTTTCGTTTTG
Organism: Siderastrea radians; assembly: GCA_964017195.1. Taxonomy (NCBI): domain Eukaryota; kingdom Metazoa; phylum Cnidaria; class Anthozoa; order Scleractinia; family Rhizangiidae; genus Siderastrea; species Siderastrea radians. Next base: position 424,873 of record OZ024894.1, on the reverse strand, counting down.
GTAATTTATGCCTCGAAAAAGATTACATAACACTTTAGAGCTTTTGCAATAGTTTCGTTTAGATTTAAACACGAAGATCACGTTTCGAAGAATCTTTACCATTGGCAACTTGATCTAGAGCCCTGGTCATATCGTCCATTTTACAAACATTACTTCGTGAATAAGAGAAAAAAAAGGGATAAATGTACAGACGAAAGGGCTTAATTTTGGTAATCAGTTGGATGCGATCAGAATGATGAGAAAAACAGTAAAGAAAGAATACGACCAGGAAATTGAATGTGGCACCTATTTTCTTGCATAGTAGTTTACTATACGTAAGCAGAGATACGTACACACACAGAAACACATGTACACTCTTACACGAAGCTTTAAATAAATAATACTAAGTAAACAACAACAGATGGCCCCATTACGCAACGGAAGAGTGTCGTGACCACCTATTCCAAAGTCTCTCTTTATGAACGTGTTCTGTTGGATGAATATGGGTCAAGTCATAAACAACTTGTATTCGGAGGGAAAGGACGATTGGGGAGAGAATATCCATTTTGTTTCCTTTGGTTTTAAGATCAGCACTCACCTGGTGTTGGAGTCGATGCTGGTGCTGAGAAAGATACGGATAACCCCAAAATTAGTTTACCCATACAGTCAGTTAATTTAAAACCGTGTAAATGGTCGAGCAAGGTATAATGTTGTGTAGAGTGTTCGCTTCCAAATGGGATTCCAAACTTAAAACAGCTTAAAATGTTCATTGTAATGGACTTAACTAACCCAAGTGCTGCAGCACGGAAATATTAGATTCAAAACATCAGTTCTTTACTTCGATTCACTGTAAACTATTCTCTAAAGTGGCATCATTCGTTCTCAAGTATCTTCATGCTAAATTATTAACTGTACCCAATTAATATTTCAGTGTAACAGTGATTTCCTACGTTGCAAGATGAAGTCAGCGTGTTCTGTGCTGCAATAAAATAGTCTGTTTGCTTGGTTTATTTGGAGCTTTTGTGTAAAAAAAGACTCAGGACTTCATCGGAGAGCTCCTCTTGAAGCTATACTTCTCAAGGCTATTCGTTTAATATTAGCAATATTTAAGCCGTATTTCTACCCAGGAGCCCATTACTCACCCATTAATGGGCTTCTGTTCTAACAAAGTTTCTCACGAATTGCAATCAGAGTACAAACTTTCTAGTTACCTGAACCACTGTCACCACAGTAACGGAAACTGCAGCCGGGTGTTCCCGAAAACTCGTACACAAGAAAGGCGCCGCAGTTTTGCACACGTATCGAACGAGACCACTGACAGCAGCGGGAAAAGCTAAAACACACTGTACGTTGAACAACCCCTTGAGCCACTGTAGGATGCCCACCGCTGAGCCAACCAGGCGCACTTGTACCACAGTGACTTCTAGCCACACACTGAGTAGGCATCTGCCTACCTGCTGCCCCAGTAAACCTGTACCAGGCCTTAGGCAAACGGTTGTCGCACTTTACTCGACCGCGGAGAAGGAAGTCTTTGTTGCGGTCTGCATCATTCAGGATCCTGTAGTTTGAACAGCCTGGCAAAAAATGTTAAACACACAATTTCAGTTTTTATAGAAAAAAAAAACGAAAAAATGATTGACTTTCAGTTACATAACAAAATAAGTTAAAAGAGCAAATGCTGGACCAAATCTATTTTATACCAGTACTAACTGTGTATTTAGTTTTGCAAACGTTTAATTATAGTGTCACTAACGATTCGTGCGCTTTCATGGTTTAACCACTGACACAAAACGCAAGCTACATACATCTATGCATTACTGCTAAATTCCCTAAGGAGTAGAAAAGATAAATATACTTGTCACATGGCTTACCTGATGGTTGAGTAATTGGCCCTGAAAGAAAATAAACCACCTCGTTTTCAAACCATGCATGATACGCAATAACCAAGAAAACTATAGGGTGGTGAGTCAAAATGTCCTGAGATATATAAACACTTTGTAGCCATTGGTATAGTTCCATCTGGATCCAACTCTTTCCATCCTCAAAACATTTAAATTTTTAAACAGTTTTAGAATTGGTTTTCACACCGACGTTCCCCCCAACCAGTGTACAAACAAAGCCGAAAATCAAAACAACTGCTTCAAGAAGATTTTACTGTCGAGGCTCTTTAAAACTATTGCCCTGGTAACAGTCCAGAAAAATAATTAACAAAAGTTACAAAAATCCTGTAATAACCCTGCAATGGGCTAACATCTTTTGGTGATGATGACGATGATGATGATGATGATGATGATGATGATGATGATGATGATGATGATGATAATCTTGTTGCTAATGTTGCTAATATAACCTAAATTGCAACCTTTCTGAAATGTTATCCTCCATGTTTCTTTTCAATATTAACATTTATGTCTTACCTTGCGTAGGACGTGAACTAGGATTCACAGTCGGTACTGAAAAGATAATAATAACAATAACCTTTTTTTTGCATGACTATAATTATTACCATAATTCAGTATTGCAAAAAGTACGTAAAAACAAGAACAAAAAGAAAAAGAAATAATTATTATTATGATGTTAATGAGGATATTACAAACGATGAATATCATGACGTAACTTATAGAAGGGAATATTGACCCGAAGGGTACTACTTACATGCATAGGACACCCCCATCCCCGCCACCCTTCACTTTGAGCGTCCACGACGTTTTCCTGTTTTTTTACTGTGAGCGTCCATAACTTTTTCCTGTTTTTTTTTCTTTTTGGGAGGGGGGGAGGGATATTCAAACGTTTGACGTTTCCTTAAGTTGAACTGGAAAGATTTTGGTTTGGCGTGACGGTGTTAATAAAATATGACGTTTCATTGGAACCGACCCGCAATTTTTTTAATGTGGTGCCTATCTTCATAGAAGCAGAGATTCACACATACACAAAGAAAAGCATACTCCCGCTGATATAAAGCTTTCAATAAACGGAATACGAAGGCGACGTTTCAAGCTGCTTGAAAGCAATTGCCTCAAATACCTGGTTGACACAGCGACCTGTACAGAAGATTTGCCTGTCGCGCATCAGTAGCACTTAAGCCCCGTCGCTGGCCAATAACAGCCTATAAGAAATGATTAACTTCAATAAGGTCTCAGAATGAAAGATTTCTTCTCTCACTTTAATGGAAGCCTAAATAAGCCAGGAAAAATACTACGAAGAAGAGACGGCGAGAAAACAAAGAAAACAACAATTTCAAGCAAGTTCCAGTATCTTCCACATTGGGTTCAATAGTAGTCGTAGCCTTGTTTGTTTGTCTGTCTGTTTAATTATTTATTTATTTATTTATATATATTTATTTATTTACTTACTTACTTATTTATTTATCTATATACGGGAAATCATCAGTACAAATATGCTAAAAAACTATTACTGTTTGTATGCGTTTGTTGTTTTTGTTAGTTTTTGTATCTATAAAGTGAATTAGATGGTGTGATTAGTAGGCCAGTCGACATTGTAACCTTCTGGGTTCTTCCACGTCACACATTTAGGGAAGCTTCCAGATTGGACATGGCGCTTTTAAAGTATTAGTATCATTGATTCGCATTCGGCGAGTGATAGTGAGGCCGAGTTTTCAAACATAAGAAACGTCGAATATTTCAAACAACATTTCAAAGTTCATTGTCCCAACTCAGACACAGCAGGGGGACTTAAAATCGTGGTCCGTTGCATCATGATCAGTGGATCATCCTGCGTACGTCTTTCGTGACATTTTGTTCAGTTTATCACGTGCATGGAAGAGCGAAAAAAAAATATGAAATCTCAATATCAGATGAGAAAAGAACCCATGAACTTTCGCATACCGGTCGGACGCTTTAAACGCTGAATGAAATGCTGGGAGACCAATAGGAGCAAGGTCATATACAGCTATTTCAATTAACGTTGTCAGATGAAAGTTTAAGCCTACGCGACAAGACCGCAGGGTAATATGGGATTTATATGACCACCAAAATCACCAGCACCTTGCTTGCCGTACAAGAGCAAAGTATATGGAAGAGTTTTTAAAGCATAAAAACTAAACAAATAACCTAAAAGAATTATTTTCAGATACAGTTTTCGTTTAAAATAATTTTGAAGCCCACTCATCTTTTTGTTTACGGGTTTAAAACGGGATGCAAATTTTAAATATGTGGGTACACGTGGAGCACGTGCATGGTATATAAATTAGAAGTAGGATAAACAGCATCATGAAAATATGGAACATGAATTTTTGCACTTTAAGGCAAGAACTAACAACTGAAAATGGAAAGCTAAATCAGGATTGCCGCTGACAATAATCGGATGGTGCCAATTTATTACTGGTCAGTACTAAGAAATTCAAAGTTCCCGACCAACTTCTGACAACCGTTAAACTAAGTCTGATTTGCAACTACCCACACTACCCTTCGGTCTTGTCGTGTAAGCTTGAGTCGGATCTGACAACCTTAATTGAAATAGCTGTATACAAGTTTCATTATGACGTGCGTCCTGCATAGTGCTAACGCACCCTGAAAAGTTTGTGTTCTTAAGAAGGCCTTGTTCCGTATAAGGTGATTGAGACAGGAATATCGTATCCCTGAAATGACGACTGATGAAAATGAACCTTGGAGAAATATTTCTTTTTTTTCATAACTTACCCCTGATTGCTTAACCAATATTGTGGGTCGTCGGTTGCTGCTGAAAGCTCTGCTACCATAGTGCATTAAACTTCCGTAATCATATGGAGTTCCAAGAGAATCAATGGTTGATCGGTCATACTTACGGAAATTATTCCTCCTGTCTGAAAAAAAATTTGGTTTGACCTTGTCGTTACAATACAGTACAATACAATACAATACAATACAATACACTGCAATGCAATACAATACAATACAATGAAATTCAATACGATGCAATGCAATGCAATGCAATGCAATGCAATGCAATGCAATGCAATGCAATGCAATGCAATACAATACAATACAATACTGGTTTGTTGTGAAAATACACTTAGCTATGTAATGGTGTGTTATCTCAGGATCTCAGGATAATTAGTTTGATCAAATGTTGCTTTTGACAATCAAGGAAGACAGTGTCCTTATTTCAAACTTAGATTTGATATCCGTCTAAAAGGAATTCAACGTTTTCCAATATGAAATCTCATGCAGTTAATCGTTTCTCAACAGCTAAAGGTTTACCCTAAAGTGTTTTACACTTGAGGATAAGACTCGGGATTCACTTCTTCTTCTGAGTTACTTTTACTTTTAAGAAAAAAAATCCCAGCAAATAATAAGCCACTGAAATCAAGAAAGGTCCATACTTACTTGTTGGAATGTTGGCCCACACTATCGTGACATAGTTGTCTCTGTCAGGACGAGACTGTTCGTGATAGAAACCGACCGCATGTGCTGCGAAAAGGAGCGATTCCAGTATATCAGTCAATAACTCGAAATAGTACGGAAAGCTTTATACTTTTCAATGCCTACTCTGCTTTACGAGATATTCGTGGAGTGCATCGTCTATCAATGCTATTTTTTAATGAAAGTATTGAGGGTATTTAGAGCACACAATAGGATTATTATGAGTAAAAAGAAATTGTATGTTGACAATAGCTATAACTTAATTACTGATGCGCTGTAGGAGTTTCACAGACCGACGGGTATGGAGATTTGTTTGATGACTTAGATGATACACCATGACAATATTCTTTTCAGGTCACGATTTCGATTATTCTTTTACGATTCAGATGAAATTAGACCGAAAGTAACTAGCTTTGAGCAAAACTGTTCAGATCCATATTGACAATAGCTGAACCGCTCTGTTAAAAGCACGTAGTCTGGGTACGTATTCGTAAAAATGCCAGACCTTGGCCATTTTTCTCTTTACCCTCCCCAGGCAAGGTAACCTTGATGACCTAGTTTGGAAATGGAAAATCGACGTGTCATTTTACCGTTCTGTAACACTTTGTAGCGTCTCAGTAACCTTTTTAATGAATTATTGCTTGTGCTCTCAGCCAAAACTAACAGGGGACTTATTGATAGTACACAATAATACTAGATTAATAATAATAATAATAACAATAATAATAATAATAATAATAATGCTAGAATAATAATAATAATAATAATAATAATAATAATAATAATAATAGAACTCTTTATTACCGATTTCGTGGGCAACAATTCCTCTGGTCCAGCATCCTCGAGCAAGATTGATAGGTTGTCGACTACCAGTTCTACCCACGTATGAAGAACAACTGACAAATGATTAAAATACTTCAGCATGTGTCAGAGGTAGTTTGCCTTACCTCGCCCATCTCCTTTCATTCGGGTTCCATCTTGAATTGTGAGAATTTTTTAGCATAGTTTTCCTTTGCAGTTTTCTAAATGCCTCTTTCTCCTTTTTCATTCTAATACCATCTTACAACTCTTTGTGTAAACAAGAGGCGGAATTTATTAAAACGTCACCTGGCACGTGTTAAACCGGGATTAAACAACACCTGAAAAATATGTGTCATTTCGTTTAAAATAAGAGATCAAAGTTGCAATCACTCAATCTTGAGCCCTGAATTGCGATACGGCTACTGGCTGTCCTTACCCACTAAAAAGGAAAACACCCTGCTGGAAGTAGACGTAGGCTGCTTCATTTGTTCTTCGTTTGAAGCGGATACAAGTTTTTGTGGTCCACTCATTCATTCCAGCTCTTATGGCGGCCATTTCCAAAGCATTTTAAGCTAAAACAAAGTAATAAAGTAAATAAATAAATGAAATAAATAAATAACAATAATAATCAATTATGTGAGTGTTTTGTTAATAAGTGTCTAGTTGATGAAAAGAGACGTACTTTTGATAGAAAGTGTCTATCTTTTCCTGTGCACTTAATAGTCTACTAGCGCGATGCAAGTTTATATTACTGATATTCAAGGTTAAATTTCTCCCAAGTTGCTATTAACTATTATCACTCGAACGTACAAAGGGTCGGGGGTGGATGCCACTCCCCTATCCCCCTCCATAAGGCTTTTATTTCATTCTTTCAAGACGATTTTCTATCAGCAGCCGCCATTTTCAGTAGCTGTAGGCATATCCCTTACACACATTTTGACTCAAGTTTGGTGGGAAACGGTTGTTTTTCATCTTTTTTTTCAAAATGTGGACAAAAAGCAGCCAAGTGTTTAATTATATCAAAATGTACATGGAAGACATCACGGACCCCCAGCAGCGCCACTATCCGTAATGTATACCTCATTTTGTAGAGCATATTACAGGCTATCTATCGAAGGCAAAATATCTTCAGAATATTGTAACACAACAAAAACCCAAGGAAGGGGCTCCATCCACCCCCCCCTCCCCCCACGTACCACAGTGGGGGACTGACTTTGCTCGTGCGTCAAAGGTTAATTTTTATGTGTATATGTTAATGAAAATGAGTGTATATATTACATTCTTTTAATACATCTTAAGTAAGACAATAAACATGTTTAAAATACAAAACATCCTCGATGAATAAAGTTTATTTTAAATTATTGATTTACAGGTTGGCAAAAAAAAACCCACAAATTAAACAACTAGTCAAACTTACCAAGTGTTGGCTGGATATCATAGACTACGACACCACCCGGCCACAGCTTAAATCTAATTGAACCTCTTTTGCGATCTTCACTATCAACATCCATCCCATGCTCGGCCTTATAACGCTGCTCTGGCGTAAGAATCATGTCTCCCTCAAACAGGTTAGGGTTCTGTATGCCCTGATTCTCTGCCAAACGATTGCACGCGCATATTAAAACATTATTTTTTTTATAGAACCCTAACTTAGCCCTTTAGTCTTTATTCTATTGTTTTGAGACCTTGACATATCCTTGCTCTAAACCATGTGCGGGTACTTAAGACACGGTGCATAACTCGTTTTCCTGTAAACGTTTATTCGTTGATATTTACAATTGTTCTACGAGGGCGCGCTGGATATGAAATGATAGATAACCAACGAGGCACGTTTCTCGTTTTTCTCTTTCTTTCTTGATTTTTTTGAACAAAAGTAGTAGTTAAGGTTTGAATAAAACAATTATTCTACTCGGGCTTGCTGGTTATAATCATTTGATATCCAGCAAGCCCGAGTAGAATAATTGTTTTATTAAAAACTTAACTACTATTTATGTTCAAAAAATCAAGAAAGAAAGAGAAAAATGAGAAAAGGGATAAAAAGAGAGCAAGAACCGATCACATGGCTGAACGAAAAAGGCGCCAAAACCTTGCGAAGTGTTACAGCGTTTCATTGCAAAGCTGAATGAATCAATGAAAACTGCTCGAAAGTGAACGAAGTGGCACAAGTTTGGGAAAAAAAATCTTTTAATTATTGGCTCTGAAATATGGTACATGTTTGATTTTTCCCGAAACATTGTTGTAGTCATCGTTCAAAGCGGATTGAACCTGTACAATTTCACTATATTAGCTGCTGGAGTTGAAACAGAACAAGTTTGTAATCTGTTCGCACAACGGAGCCATCATGTGCGTGTTTGATCGAAATGAAGACAGAACCAATTTGAACTTGAAGAAGTAATTTCTATGCAGCTCAGAAGCAAGATTACTGTAGCGAGGAACATTAGAATTCACCATCATAGTTTGTTTAATGTAAAGCACAAAATGCAGTTGTTCTCGGTTTAGAGGTTTCGGACCGAATGGTAAAAACAACATTCAAACAACTGGAAAAGCGATTCAACTCCGTTTACATGGCATCCGATTTCTATCTGAGCATTTGGACCTGTTGGAACACAGAGCTACAACGAGTGCAGGTAAACCAGTGTCAATTTTGCGTGTTAAAGCCGAAAAAAATTTTCGCCCTTCCTTCGGCCTTCTTGGTAGTTTGCAGCTGTAGTTTGTTTAGTACGTGTTTAGACTGCTTCATGATTTTCGCACCGAATCGTCATGAATGTGTGACAGTTGTTATTAAATGCTTCTGCCCCATTTCACTGTCTTTTATTTTGTCTTGTCTTGATATTTTGAAGTGGAAAGGCTTCCTGATAAAACCTATCGGTTTTTCAATTTTAATGATTGACGTGACGATCGATGAAAGAAATTAATTGTAAACACAACGCTCAATGCTTAAATTTGTGTTAGACGACGCTGTTAGTGACACTGTTGGAATTTCTGCTTAATTCAAATTCGCTGCCAAGTGATTTTTCTTGTCTTTTTTTCTCGCCGGATTGCTGGCGAGGAAAAAAACTTCCAGCTCACTTTGTTCATTTTGTTGTTGAGTGTTCATTGTCCATATTTGGTCACAGCAGGTCTATGAGCTGATAGCCTGGCTCCGTTCAGCCAATCAGAATGGTAGAAATCCAATATACCTAGTCCAGTTTTTAATAATTAACATTAGTTGACGAAGCCGAAGCTGCATAAGCTTCAAGGTTTTACTTTAGGCTTTTCTCTTTTGGATTTCTTTTTTAACGATTCTGCATTTTACATTTGGTAGCAGATAAAAATATTTATATCGTATCCTCGTTTCCCTTGCTAGACAAGGCGGGTTTCTGAAACGTAAGTCCATTGTAAATGCAGAAGTAGAAGCATATTAAATTAATTAATTCATTCATTCATTAATGCTTCCACTTCTGGAGTTTCAATTTAGTTTTAAGCGTGCGAGCGATATGGATTCTACAAGCATCGCAGCGAAAGATTTTAGATTCGGCAATAAGTCATGTCAGTCCTGGTGGGTTCGATCCCACACCAATATCGCCAAACCTTGGATGAATAACCCGATATCCCGACCACAGTGATACTTTCCTGAGCGAAAATACCACCTCGCATCTCAAACTGGCGTAATGATGTTGGCTGAATTAAAAAGGAATAATATTATTTACAGAGAATTTTTTTTCGCGGCAATGAAAAAGCCTTAAAATTTTTAATGATTATTATCACACGAGCACTTGTGTTGGTGCCTTAGTTGTTATTGTTTTTGTTGACTGAGCAACACTGAAGTGATAAAAACAGCATAGATAACCAATATTGAGCACCGGCTGAGCTCTCTAAAGCACACATTACGAGCCCCGTAATCACTAGTGACCGGTTCATATTGAAACCTCAACCTCACTCTCGCTATCTCGAACACCTGCTGTATAGAACAAGTTTCCTTTCCCTTGTATTTCCAGACAGCGGGGTCTACTATTTGTTTTGACATGACACCGTGACAAGTAAACGGTACAAGACAAACGCCTGCTTATAACTGACAACGTTTTTGCAAGTTACCGATATTAAACAAATCACGCACCTCAGTTCAAAGTTTTTGATACTGGATAACTATTTTTAATAATCACTTCATTACCGTGAAATTGTCTTCTAACAATGCATACGTATTATACTAATGACTCTACACTAACTCACTGAGGTCATCTTTACTGAAGTATCAAAACTCTTAATTCCTATTAAACTCTTAATCCCTATTAAATACTTAATAAACAAATAAAAAAATCTTAGGATAGCTAAAATTCTAATATGTCTATTTACAATTAGATTGTAGCTAAAAGTATAAATAGCACCAAAAAACAACAACAAAAAACAACAACGAAACACGGAAGTGTAAATGCTGAAACTAATTGCTACGTAAATAGAAAGTCAATATTGTTTAACTCGGTAAAGTTAACAGTTTTAAATCGCTTTTAAAATAATTATAGTGCCTCAGTTGTTTTCATGTAACGCTAAATTGTGCTGAGTTTGCGGGACTAAGGTAGGAAATTCGAGTGGTGTGCTCAGCGAACAGAATACGCTACTTAAACATTTCCACGTTTTAGGAACGGTCTAGCAAGACTTATCATCAACATTATGATCATTTCCGAGCACTGTTCCAATGAACAATGAAGCAACAACAAGCCACCTCATGTTGCTCTCTTAGCAAGATACGCGCAGTACAGAAGTATATCAGTTATGTACCTAGAATACTGTTATTTAGCAACGTTCTGACTGTTTTATATAGTTTCGTTAGCAGTTGCTGATATTAACTTAGGGGAAGTTTCGTTTCCCCTGCGTCGGATATAATTATATAAGGGACGATGATTAACAATATATTTAATCAAATCGTCAGATTACAAGGAAAACGCTCGTGGAATAAGGCACTGAAAGTGACAAATTGAAATGACTGCAACCTGTCTACAACTTTATTGAGTTCTTTAAACCAATCTATACATAATTATGGAAAATAAAGTTATTGTTTTAATCTTTCTTTACGCAGTAGCGGTTAGTTAAAGCCCTTTCGCCTTTCGCTTTCCGTGTTATTTTTGTACCGTTGGTTTCAGGCTCTGTTTCATCCTAACTGACACGAACACTATCGTGGCCATAAAAATTCGAAACATGCGTTCACCATTGCATTGCGTTTACCTAAAAGTATCCGAATGACCAAAGATAGTTATAGTACAACGCTAAATTTTGGCGTGCTCCCATTGGTCGAAATTGATCAAGTGACACGATAGTTCGCTCCTCAGCGGACGCCCATCAGCGAATTAAGTGTTTGTTTTTGGAAATTTAAGGTCAAAAAATTGTTAGCTTTTTCACTATTTCCAGTGTAAATTATACTATCTATGTATAAAATGGTACAGAGATTCCCCGAAAGTCAACGAAGAAGTAATTAGTTTTGTTGCTCAAGAGAAGAGAAAACACAAAGCTTTAAAGATGTTATCCATCAAACATGTAGTACATTTTAAGTCCAAATCAAGAGGAATGAAAAAGTAACGTTTTTTTAATACAAGCAATATAGTGTAGCTTAGTTTTCTCAAAGCTTGATATCATTTCTGCTCTTAACTTGCCTTCTGATCAGTTTTGTGGCCATTCCAGATAGTTGATGTAAACACGGTTAAGGACACACGCAACATTTTGCTTATTAAGGAACTGAAAATGAACTTATACAGACACTAAGAGGTATTCTAAATTCCCTCTAATCTAATAATCCATCAGGTTGTAAGCACGCGCACATCTTTTTCTAAAATGTCTTTAGTAAACTTAGAAATATAGTGCCACTATATCTGCGGCTAGTGGTTTGCAAGCTGCATTCCGGATTTTACACAATTTTTAAACGAAAATAACATATATTAATATGCGACCCAATTTCCTCTCCTTTAATTTGTGAAGAACGTAAACAAACCAAAACAATGGTAACTTGCAAGTAAATAATTAACAATTATTCTACGAGGGCGCGCTGGATATCAAATGATATCCAGCGCAACCCGGCGAGAATATCTAGAAAGAACGGGAAACGGAGGATGATGAGAAAAGAGATAAAAAGCGAACAAGAATCGATCACATTACTGAACGAAAAAGGCGCCAAAACCTTGCGAAGTGTTGCAGCGTTTCATTGCAAAGCTGAATGAATCAATGAAAACTGCTCGAAAGTGAACAAAGTAGCACAAGTTTTGGAAAAAATCTTCCCATTATTGGCTCTGAAATATGGTACATGTTTGATTTTTCCTGAAACATTGTTGTAATCATCGTTCAAAGCGGATTGAAGCTGTACAATTTCACCATATTAGCTGCTGGAATTGACGGAAACGGAACAAGTTTGTAATCTGTTCGCACAACGGAGCCATCATGTACATGTGCGTGTTTGATCGAGCTGAAGACAGAACTAATTTGAGCTTGAAGAAGCAATTTCTATGCAGCTCAGTAGCGAGATTACTGTAGCGAGGAACATTAGAATTCACCATCAGAGTTTGTTAAACGCAAAGCACAAAATGTAGTTGTTCTCGGTTTTGAGGTTGAGGACAGAATGGTAAAAACAACATTCAAACAACTGGAAAAGCGATTCAACTTCGTTTACATGGCATCCACTTTCTATCTGAGCATTTGGACCTGTTGGAACACAGAGCTACAACGAGTGCAGGTAAACCAATGTCAATTTTGCGTGTTAAAGCCGAAAAAACCTCGCCCTTCCTTCCTTCTTGGTAGTTTGCAGCTGTAGTTTGTTTAGTACTTGTTTAGACTGCTTCATGATTTTAGCACTGACTTGCCGTGAATGCGTGATAGTTTTTATTAAATGCTCCTGTCCCATTTCACTGTGTTTCATTTTATATCTTGTCTTGATATTTTGAAGTGCAACGCTTTCCTGATAAAACATACCGTTTGTTCAATTTTTATGATCGACAAGACGATCGATAAAAGAGATTAATTGTAAACACAACGCTTAATGCTTAAATTTCTATTTCTGCACAGTTTCTTCAAACAATTTTGACTTGTGTTAGACGACGCTGTTGGTGATGCTTGTTGGTGACGCTGTTGGAATTTCTGCTTAATTTAAATTACCTGCCAAGTGATTTTTCTCGTCCATTTTTCTCGCCGGGTTGCTCGCGAGGGAAAAAATTTTCAGCTTACTTTGTTGTGAAATGTTCGTTGACCATATTTGGTCGCAGCAGGTATATGAGCTGATAGCTTAGCTCCGTTGAGCCAATCAAAATGCTAGAAATCCAATATACCTAGTCCAGTTTTTAATAACAATTTTTATTCCATGAAAATAGCTTATGTGTAGCAATAGATATACCCACGGTTTGCGCTGATTGCTGCCAGAGTCAAAACCGTTGCCGCTCACTTATCAAAAAGTTCCAATTTTAAGTTACAATAACGGCTCATTAAGTACTTTTTTTCAAAAACACATAAAATGAGAACTGCCGAAACTAACAAGCTATTAAGATAACAAATACTTAGTTGGCCAATCTTTAGTTTTGTTATCTCAAACTTCGACGTAGACTCCATCCCCCAGTCCAAGGCAAGTATGCATTCTTCTCAGTGGCAAATCAGTTCCGCATTTATAACATGCTTGTAATTATTTCTCTTTTGAGTTTTAAACTTGCGAAACAAGCCATGACATGCAAAGTGCGTATCCCTTTGCCATCATAAGTAGTCAAACAGGGAAGGGAGAAATTAAGCATGATCTTCTCCCTGCCTTCTCGAACACGCGACAGCTAGAACTAGAACTTTTAAGTGTGGGGAAAAGTGACTATGCACAAGACGGGACGGCAATGTGTGGTTTCAAAGGGAATTAGTTAAGGTTTACGAAAACTGAGCAGGTGATGATAGGCAAACATGCATTGTTTACGCTCACAGATCGTGACATGCGGTGAGAAAAAGTGCAAAATTGTCTATTGGACTATAGGTAAAATGAGAAAAGAATAAAATATATTTTCAATCTCAAATTTTGGCAATCTCACTTGGAGGCTCGTCACTGCTGAAGAGCTCATTTTCAGGTGACGCATTGTTTTTGGGAAAGTGTGTGTTTTACTATATTGACAACCACATACGGATCCTGGTAAATAATTTGCAAGTGCACGGGCGTGAGCGTGAGCGTGAGCGTATGTGTGTTGGGGCGGGAGTGGCAGGGAGGGGGCGTTTGGGGTAAATTTCAGATTTGAGATCTCTCCTGTTTATGAGCGGAGTAGGGGGAGGTTGTATGTGTGTGCTTATCTCTGTGTGAGGGAGAGTGTTAAGTGCCCCTCTTAATCCGAAATTTTGGGCGGTTTAGTCGCACTCGTTTATAAGCAAGGTGAGGCAGGTGAAATAAGAGGGTGATCCTTTACAGATGACAGATGAGCGTGACTGAAGACGTAAGTTGTTTCAAAAGCGCATTTTTTTAGTTCTACAAAATGCGAATTTGTTTGAGGAAGGTGCCTCAAACTATATCACTTTAAACGTCTGCAGGAACAGGGTAGGCAATGTTCAGTGCTTTGATTGTGGGAATTTTGCCCACTCTGCTTCTGAGCCCCTCAAAAAGCCTATGACCAGAGATGGCGTAAACCGCTTGTCGTAAAAGGCTTCCCATCCCTCATCACACATGATTGTACAGACGACATATCATTACAATAAAAAGACGTAGTATTAGACCTAACAATCGTTTTATTTAATTTTTATGCCACATTAGTTTTACTTATACAATACCCGTCGCATGTAAGTTGTGAAACGATCATGAAATTCAAGTACAAATTAAATCTGCACGGAAATGTGCAAATGGCGGGAACAGGAATTTGTTTTTTTGTCGTTACAACTATCATATTAATTTAGTTGTTAGGTTAGTCACTGCTCAACAGGTATTGCAGGTCTTCCTGCAATATTTTCTCATGAAGCTGCTGTAGCGGCAGTAACGTCTGTAGCGGGGGCACCAGTAGTATCGGTCTTGACAAGCTAATAAAAAATAAGATTAAATAAAAACGTCACAAATACTGCTCAGCGCATCGTCAAACTTGTTATACAAATTCAACAAAAATGGACAATGACTTGCAGGGATGATCATAATATCCTCAATTTGTTTCATCGTCATCACCATTATTATTATCATCATCATCATCCTCATCATCGACATGATCATCATCATCATCATCATCATCATCATCATCATCATCATCATCATCATCATCATCGACATCATCATGCCTCCCCCACCCCAACCCTCTCAAACCCTTGTAGAAATGATTTAAATAAGGAAACAGAACTGTCACAATAATACAAATACGCGAAATTTAAAAGCACCTAACTTCATGTCAACAAGCCAAGTTGTCGGCAATTAATTATTAAAGTAATGGCTTTGCATACCTGGTTTACACAGATTCTTGTACAGAAGATTCGCCTGTTTTGCGTCTATGGCACTTAAGCCACGTCGCTGACCAATAACAGCCTGGGCAAAATAAATTCCAATCAGATTTGGTCAGATGCTCCCCTATTTTCGCGAAGTGTTACTAAACTATTTTTTGCTCCAAAGTATGATGATCAACGCCATCGCTGCATCCTCAGCATGTTATTTAATTTCTCACAAATTTTCGTTAATGCAGTGCATTTATCCGCCTTATAGTCCAAAATGCTTTAACATAAAAAGTATATCAGGCAGTGAAGCTGGGCGGCCTTGTATAATGACAGTCGCTTTGCATAATTGGTTTCATTGGTAGCTAATGAAGGATTTCTCAAAAGCCACCTTGAATTCAGCTTACACCCAGCTGTCGCCTATTTACTTCTCTATATTTTTCTTCCTATTTGTATTTTACGTGTATTTGCGTACATAGGTAGATTAAATACATCTAATTTGATGGTTTAACATATAATACGCGAGGATATCTTGCGAGGTGCGTAGTAATTTTTTTTTGAGCCCCTAAGGGGCGAGGAAAAATACGAGCAATAAGCAAAATGTCCGCGCGTATTATACGTAAGCCATCGAATAAGGGATTTATTATTCCACTTGAAAAATATCACGTCGAAATTTGGTTTTTCCAGTCCCTCAGCCAGATTTTGCAGTGCAATACATAATTTTACTGTGTAATAACCATGGCATTTTTGCGCACTCTCTTGACCTTATATGGTAGAAAGGCGCAAGAGTGGAATAATTAAAAAAAACTATTGCATGCTTGTTAGTTCTCTCCTTTAACCCAGAATTTTTGCAAGCTAAGCGTAAAAAAGGTTTATAACATTAAAAAAATGCAATTGTTTATCTTAAGCCTGCAATTGGATAAAAATATATTAGTTAAAACCTCAAACTAGATTTGTTTTCCGGAAGTCTATTTCAAAGAAAATTAAACTTCAATGTTTCGTTGATGTACGCTGTTTATTTTCAGAACTGGCATTATTGGCCCAAGTAACGTACCCCTGACCGCTTAACCAGTATTGTAGGCCTCCCATTCTTGCTGAAGTATTTGCTCCCATAGTGCATTACGCTTCCATAATCGTATGGAGTTCCAAGAGAATCAATCATCGATCTGGGGTACTTGTAAAAATTACGTTTATATCCTGAAAGAAATTAATTCGGTTATTAGTATAGATGATATTTGATGAGTCGGAGGTATGAGCGCACTCTCAAAAAAAGAGTCAATAAAAGGAAAAAAAAGAAAAACGGGAATTCTCTCAATTATGTTGTCATTAAGTTAGAGAATATTTCTTTCTTCTTAAACCTTTATGTTTCTTAATGTATATAACCTTGTTGATAAATAGACTATCGATATCTTTGAGAGATCTCAGAAGCAAGATGGAAAAGGGCAAGTGCCTGGTTTTGGGAAAAAAAGAGAGATCCTTTATCAATAATCTAATGGTTGACTATCATAGTTACCCTAGTTCGTTAGCTATATAATGCTACAACGCTTGATTTTTTGTTTTATTGAGGCTCGTAGCCGCTCAGAGCTCGATGGAATGATTTACCTTGCCTTGCAGTATAAATGTTCTAACTAGTTCAATTGAGATGGATCCATACTCACGATGTATTATGTTAGCCCACACTATCGTGACATAGCGGTCTCTGTCCGGACGAGACTGTTCATGGTAGAAACCGAGAGCGTGCCCTGTAAAGAGAAACGTTTTACCGGGTTTAGCAAAAGACTGTGATTGTTGGATGATTAATTGCCTTAGTTTGTTTCGTTTTTTTGTGTTTTTTTTTACTTCTTTGCATTGTTTGTTGGTTTTGTTTACGTTTCTTTTTTAACAAGCTGTTACCTTTTTGCCCTGTCTTTTGGCTTTATCACGACAACGAAAAAAATCGCAAGTACGTACTAAATGATTAATTCCAGTCTCCTGCTTTGTTATTTTGCCAACCATCAAGCGTTTTTCCTTTCTTTTTTCTTTTTGTTCTTTTCTTTACTCTCTTTTTTTCTTCTATTTCTATTATAAAGTATTTAAAACGTTTAATATATTATTTATATTATATCCTATTAAAAAAAGTGTTCCATATATACTTAATCTTTCATTCGCAATTCACATATATAATATTTCATATACTTCACTTTTATTTCGTATGTAGGTTTGGTTGCGTTTGTTAAAAAAAAAGAAGTAAAATAAAATTAAATAGCAAACGTGTAAGCGAAATTAGAAGAAAGTTACCAATTTCATGGGCCACAATCCCCCTTTTCCAGCATCCTCGAGCAAGAGTGATAGGTTGAGGTCTACCAATTCTTCCCACGTACGAAGAACAGCTGAAAAGTAAAAGGGGTAGACAATGTTACGCTGTTAACATAATAATTCTTATCAAGCACTGATGATATATTGAAGCTGTTCAGTTCTTCCTATCAGCTCTATGAACAACTTACAAGAAAAGAGTAGCAGCTGAAGGTCATGACACGTCTTTTGCCTTACCCAGTAGCCTTTGGTATTGTTCATTGGGGGTTCACCTGCCTAAAATTTTCAAAGTTTGTCCCTGGATTTTGACTTTTAGATCTCAGTTTTAGATTTCTAGTGTCTGGTACTAATAAGTAAAAAGCTGTGTGGTTAAATCCAACATGGCGGATTTCGGGATCATTAATGACCTTTGAGTAAACACCACTCTGACACTTGCCATTTTAAATTTCGAGTCAACAGACGTGCATGATAACATAGAGCAAGAAAACCTTAAAACTCATAGGGTTTGTGAAACGAGACTTTTTGTTAGATTAACTGCTAAGCCATCAAAATAATAAAATATGTTTTGTGGATTCTAGAGTAATTGCAATGTTGCTGCATGACTGTGTTGATAAATAGCAATGACGATAAAATTCATTTAGCGTAGTTCAAGGTTTCATAAACACCTGTTTAAAAATAGTGTTTATCGGATAAGAAGAACAAAACATGAACTATGCAACAAACTGATTATTATTACTTTTTTATTTAAAAAAAATACAAAGCCCCTGGCACCGAGTGTTTGTCTAACCAAGGCTCTGTTACTGACTCTCCTTACCCAGAACCATATCGGAAGTAGACATAAGCTGCTTCATTTGTTCTTCGTTTGAAGCGGATACAAGTTTTTGTGGTCCATTCACTCATTCCTGCCCTTATGGCGGCCATTGCCCAGTAATTTCGAGCTAAAACACGGATTACGCTATTAGAAATAAAAAGTTACTGTACTGTAGTACTATAGTAATTAAAATTACTTTATACAGTGATGCTGTTCAGTGTAACATTGGTGAATTCATGAAGTGGTTCAGTTTAATTATTAGCATTATGATACGTATAGGGCAATAGATACATGTATGGGTGAATTTATGAATTTGTGAATGGGTGGGTAAATGGTTGGATAGATAGATGGATGGTGGATCAGTATCAAACACCTCCTAGGATATCAGTTCGTCCTATTTGCTTGGGCTTTTTTGAGTTCCTGACCCTGGGGGAAGGGGGGAGGGACATAGTTCCCAAAAAGTATTGATGCTCTTGGGATGAAACTTGGCATGTTTTTAGAACTTCACTAGCTTGAATGATTGGGTTTATGAAGCGCCAATTATGACGCGTCATGGCGTCACAATGGCGTCACAAACCAGCCATTTTGAATTTTGAGACCGCCATCTTGAATGCCGAGCCTGCAGTCAAACACACACAAAAAGGATTATCTTCTTCTTACAAACGAAGGAGAAAAAGGACTGAACAAAACAAAGAAATTAGTCAAAATACACCCGTGAGTAGATGGTTGCCATGGAAACTTCAATCATCATAGATAAGTCATTGACATAAGAAAATTTTCTCCGATAAAATTAAGGAAAAGTCACGAAATTTGGTAATTATTCGTCTAACCGTTGAAAAGTTATAATTAGTTAGAAATGGTAGGGCTTAATAGTAGGGTTAATGATTTATTTTACTGATTTATTCCTTTAAGCCCCAACATCGTTACACACATTCTCCTTACTGGTCTGTATACGTTTTGTTGGGGACTTGTTGAGAGAACATGCTAAAATATCACGACAATTCATCTTTGGTTATCATTTCCTTAATTCTCGTGACCTGTATGTATTGTAAGGCCCTGATATCATGAGGAGAAATTTGAAGCTGATCAGTATTAGGGCTTTAAGGGTTAAGTGGTGAAGAACCTACCTAGTATTGACTGGATTGCGTAAACTACAACACCACCCGGCCACAGTCGGTATCTGCTTGCGCCTCTTTTGTCGCCAGAACTATCGACATCCATTCCATGCTCGGCCTTATAACGCTGCTCTGGTGTAAGAATCATGTCTCCTTCGAACGTGTTCGGATCACTGCTGCCCTGATTCTCTGAAAAACAAAAATACAGTATTTATTAATTACCACGTCAATTTGTGAATATCGAAGCCACATTTTTGCTTTTGATTAACCATCCTATGGAGAATGTAGAATCCCGTGAATACACCTGGGCGGGACAATGTAAAGTCTGGATTTGTATGGATGGGTAAAATCACAGTCACCCAGCAGCACCGCAATCCGTAATATATACTCATCTTGAAGAGCACATTAAAGGGTTTCTAACAAAAGCAAAATCTTTCTGAAATATTGAACCCCCTCCCCCCTCCTCCTTGTACGACGGTTAGGGTGTAATTTTCCTTTTATGTCCGAGGGTTAAGTTTAAATAAAAAGCAGATAAATTGAAAAGCCACAACAGATCAGAGGGCCTAACAAAGAGCGCCTTCCATTCACACTATGGGTTGTAATCAACAAACAAAGTGGTCGCAATTCTATTTATATTATTTTGTATTTTAACCTCGTGTCAGCCTCGTTGGAGAATTTATATAGGCTTGTGTTCCTCTTTTAGCGTTTTAGTTGTAAAAAAAAAAGACAAACACACAACATTTTTACTCATGTTTGAAAGAATGCTTACGATGAAGAGGTTCTCGGTTGTATCAGTTCTTCAATCCGGTACGCCATTCGAAATCAAAGTGTTGCTCCTAACTCAGTCAGATTTAAAGTTGTTTGTTTGCGTATTGAAGGAATTTATGCCACGCCTTTTCCACCAAATAGAAACGGCGACAACAAAAAGAAAAGAATTAGATGATGTATAAATGAACTGCCAAACTATTTCAACAACGAGAACTACAAGGCAGTGACAACAAATAATCAAGATAGGAAAAAGACCATTTTTCCGTTTAAGTTACGCTGGTAAGGCAGTTGTACATTACGTGAATTTTAACAGTTTAAATTTATCAACGCTTTAAGAAAACCAAAAGCTTACCATCAGGATTATGGTCATTGGCAAGTACCGTTCCAAACAGCAAACAAAGAACGATAAGCCCCTTCATGTTGATTCCTTAGCGCAGTGCGAACAACAGTGGCGTGTGTCAGATCTGCACCTGTAATAACTTTTATCGCTAATGGCTAACTATTTTATACATTAAGTTAGCAACTATTAGTATTAATGAAGTTGGTTGTTTTTTCCTTGTGCATCCGATATCTATCTTTTACGTGCGTAATCGGGAACAGGTCACAACCTGACCACAGGTTGACAGGTCACAACCGCAGGTCAGAGTGTTGCCGAAATATAAACAAACTGGGTAGTGTCCTCCCACATACCAGATGATTTTTTTTTCTGATTTAGGGTTAGGAGAAACTGTTTAGCTTCTTTACTGGTACCATTCCGCTTGTGACTAGTGGGATGTTTTCTGTAAAAAACCGAAGCTGCAGGCTGCTGATATTTCTAAGAGGGCACGTAGCCATTTACCAAATCAGTAAGTGCTGTAGAAAACACTCAGGAAGTCAACTGAAGAACGCGGCAAATTTTCCAAATGTAACCACATTTAAAGTTCCTTTGAGCCTTCAACCAATTCAATCCATTAGCTAAGTTGTTTTCTAACTCTGTCTTTACGTATTTGCGGTTGAAGACTTTGTTCCCTCCGCGTGCGCTCCGTGTTATTTTCCAATGCGGTTTAAGACATGTACAATTTCAACTTACTAAAACGGCCACGATAGCGACCAGAATAATCCAAAACATTCATCCTCCCTTTTCTGTTCATTCACCCGTCTGTGGCCGTCGTTACCTATGTGATCCCATTTAGTTAATTTATAAACAGGAACACACACACAAACACTTTCAGGCAGAAAAAAAATGGCGCTAAAACTGAATTTCGTTCGAAACCAAACTGACTAAGTAACTTCAGTTTAGAAATGTTTTGCAGATTAGTATGATGTCCAATTCAAGGCTTAGCTGCTTCTAAGACCTTCCGTTTTCTATGGTTCAAATAACTTACATAACTTACCGACCATGCCAATTTAAAACAATTTTCGGACTTTTCTGATCAAATGGAAGTCTTTGTAAGTGCCATGTGACATTTTTGTAGGTGGTGTCACAAAAGGTATTATTGAAATGGGGTACGTTTGCTCTTCGAAATTTTGACAACTTTTGTTGTTAAAATGCTCGTTAGGATCATGTTAATGTATCTCCGCCTTTTAAAGCGGTATCCGTACTTTATATTTGAAGACATTTTGACGCTTAGCATGTCACGTGACCTGCCTTCGAAAATTGACATTTTCCTTTGACACATGGACATGATTAAAGGGCGTCATGATGAAGCTCCTACTATGCGCCTTAAAACATGGGCGAAAAAAGGCAAATACAAGATAGCTTTCAGTTCCCCATTTTCGAGTAAAGATCTTAACTGTTAGTAGTCGTTTTTAAGTCACCTGAGAAAAACGTGCGATATTACTTGAGATATTTCTATAGGCATTGCAACACGGGCTCTGACTACATGTTCGTTCGTTTGAGATTAGGTTTTGTCAACGCGGGAGTATTAGAGTAACGCAACATTTCGCCAAATTTTAATAACTAAAATGGAAATGTTTAATCTTTTCCAAACCTCCTCACGTGTTTGCATTAGGCTACGTAAGCACGTACTTGGACTTCAAGATCCTTTGTTTTGATCCCAAGTTCAAACAAAACTTGATCTGAACGCCAACCGAGAACGCTAGCAAATCGTTTCACTTAATGCACTCATTAGAGGCGTTTCTTGATTTCTTGTAAGATGTTCTTGATAAATTCGCCGTCTACAATATTGCCCCAGAGATAATAGGTTGGATATAGGTCATTTTTTTCCACCTCAACCATTTAAAATTTTAAAAAAATGATATCAATGCAAATAATTGCAGGAAATTTCAATGGATTGTATGTCGATTTGTTTTCCCAGTTCAACTATTTAAAACTATAAAGAATGATAGAGATAGAAATTCTTGCACAAAATTGAGGGATACCTTAATTATAAGTGACTGCCACAGCAGCTTACGCAACAAAAAATAATGTAAGTACATTGCCAATTATAAGTTACTTTTCGAAAGGTAAACGTTCAAGCAATGGTATCACGTTCAACAGAAGGTTAATTGTCTATAGAACAACAGTGAAACGGTCGTTGAGAAAGGTTTTAATTGTTTAGTTGCACGACTAAAGTTTAAGAATTCACGTATTACTCCCCTAGCTTCAAAGGGACTATTAGCCTTTTTGACTTCCTATTGTTCTTAGAATTTACCTTAGTAAATTCTATGTCAGTTTTCAATTTTTATATCTTATTATGTTCTTATTAACTTACTATTTTTTACAGGGCCCACACTGATAGCAGTTGCACAACTGAAGTGGTTACCCTGTATAAATATTATTATTATTATTATTATTATTATTATTATTATTATTATTATTATTATTATTATTATTATTATTAATTAATTAATTAGGAGCCAGTCCTGTAATTTGCGGGCCGAGTGCTTGGAGCCCGGGGTTCAGCAGATCGGATTGCCGGTCGTATAATGTTGCAATAAAATCATAGTAGTTAAAAAAGCGAACTAGCCGTTACTGCATTAAAATGGCTGTCGCTGAACTGCATTTTTAAATGAATTGAGTTAAATGAGTAAAACAAACATATCGCTGTCATCACTTAACTTAATGCGGGGTTGATATTGGTCTTTCAGTATGTCTTCTGTTTTCACGTCATTCCGGACTGTGGCTGTTAAGATGTTATCACCCTTAAAGTCCAATATATGTCTTTGTGACATATATTATGCGACCGCAACATGAACTTCAACACGTTCTAAACCCATCGCGTAAAATGTGGCTACTTCAGTGATATTTTTGTCATTTTCCTTGTAAAGGGATATCAATCTGGCAAAATTTAGCGAGCTAGTTGTATTATTTTACCTGATTTTCAAGCTTCTTTCTTGTTGTGTTACCTTAAGGATCAGAACACGGAAATTGCCATGTTCCTTTCCACTCAGTTGTCCAAAGAAACATGGAAATTCCACGTTCCTTCAGACAACACAGTGGAAAGGAACAGGTGAAAATTTGCATGTTCCATTTTTTGTACGGACAATTATGAGCTCAAATTGGAAAATAATAGTGGTTCTCTTTGATTTTTGCCTCATTTCCGTCATCTATGGCAAAAATAAACAATATATTCTAATTTTTGTCACTACTTGTCGGAAAACATGTTAGCTTTTTTCCCCAAAATTTTACCATAGTAGCACCCGGGCGTCAATTTCTGGTAAAAATGGCTTAAAATTCATCTACTGTAGTTGACTAACATACTGAAAATGTGTCATGTTTGGCAATAATAAAGATAAAATGGTACTTTTGTGCCAAAGATTTCATTGGTATGGCAAAAAAATGGAGAAAACTACTGTTTTCCTTTTTTGCCATAAATCTGTAATTTTTCTGGAAAAAAATAACGAAAAAATCCTTCATTTGTTCTAGACATTGCATTTTAGAATATACGTGTTGGTTTTAGAACACCGGTACTTCACATACTTACCACCAAGCAAAAAATTGACACACATTTATATTGGTAATACCTTTAATAAAAACTTGTCAAAAAAGAAACTAAAATTGTTAGCAAAGCTACAAAGTTAGTTTGAACAAGTTTCACAAATAGTCTGCAACCCACTTACCCTGTTTTTTGTTGTTGTTGTTGTTGTTGTTGTAGTTTTTTTTATTATTTTCCAATCCTACGAGGACAGTTCTTCATCAGAAGAAACAATTTTGTGTGGAATTTCACTACCGTAGGTAAGGAAAACAAGCTTTATTTCATGGGTTAGTGATCTCGATATTCTATAATTTGTTGCTGAGGTAATTGTGAGTAATTTTCCGCAGCTGGGCACACAAAATGATATCAGTGTGTCCTTTAACTACAGAATGGCATCCCAAATAACAAGGCCGAAATTAATGTTGTTCGTAAGCTACGAAAGGAATCGAGTAACAAGTTTTTACTAAGATGTTGATGCTTCAGGGAAAAAAGTCAACTCTGCCAAGGGACGCGTTTTTCCCTTTGGTTATATCAATTAAAAATCGACTTGCTGTCATAATCTAACTGCTCAAACTCATCTAATTTTGCATATAATGTATAGCTAGCAAGGGAATACTAAAAAGGGATTAGTTTAAAACGTTTAAGTGACAAACTAGTTAACGTAATATCCGTACTCACAAAACAGTGTATATTTTTTTCTTCCGTGTAATATGGTAATCACCCAAGTCCACGCAAATGAGTATATTTTTACGTTCAGGCTTGACCCTGACCCGGTTTCAAGGATGACCCTTAGCTACCCAAGTGCAACAAACAGCAAATTGAACCCAAAAATGATTCGTTTACCCATAAATGTTGGGTTAAATGTATAAGAAACATGTGGAGTTTTGATCCACAGACTCAAAGCTTAGAAGTCTCAAGGACTGACTCAAGCGAAATGTTCATTGAAACGCAATCAAATTACATCGCTTATCTTAGAGTTTTTTTTTGCTGGCTGCTAAAGAAATAGTACTATAATACTTCGTTTTAGATTTTTGGAAAAAGGTCTACTTAGATTTGCTTTATTGAGCGAGTCACTATGCACGCAGCCGGGCAATAAGCAGTTCAGTGGTAACGTCCAAGTAAAGACGAACTTTTATTCCATCAAATTTGCTTGTATGTAACACTATATACGCACATGGTTTGCGCTGATCACTGCGAGAGTCAAAACCTTGGCCGCTCACCGATCAAAATGTTCAAGTTTTAGAATCGTAGCTCATTACGTACTTTTCCTCAAAAACATAATGAAGGAAGAATCAACCAAAAAGCTATTAAAATAACAACTTTTTAGTTTTCCAATGCTCAGTTTGTTACCTTAAACTATGACGGCGATTCGCAGTTTTCATTCAACACCATCCTTTAATCCAAGCTCAATATGCGGCATTTTTCTCGGCCGGAAACCATTGTCGCATATTTATGTGCTTATAAATAGTTTATGTGCTTGTATAGTTATTAGTAACTTAGTAATTTAAGTAATTGTTCCTGAAAAGCCCCATTGGGGAGGTAACAATAAAGTATGTATGTATGTATGTATAACTTTTTTCTTTCGGGTTCTGAACTTGCAAACTCTTCATGACATGCAGGTTGCGTATCTCTTTACCATCCAGTGGAATTCAAAGAAGGAAGCAAGAAATTAGGCTAGAAAACTTCCCCCCAGCCTTTCCGAACACGCGAGCCGTAAGTGACAGGCACGACGCATTAAGGACAGCCACAAGCGAGCCAGAACTTCATTCCAGAACTTCGAACTTCGAGGACGTTCGCGCTAATTGTTTGTGCGCATCCTTACTACGCACGTAATACACGTCGCAATGCGCTGAGTAAGAAATATAGACAAATACAGTGGTGGGGTTTTTCCTTTTTTTTTCTATAAACGTGCCTAACTCTCTTAAATGCACGGTGACCCCATGGTTTTTTTTTTTCGAGAAATCACTTCCTTTACTGGTTCTCTGCATTTTGTCCAAAAACAAAAAAAATTGAACGTGAGAAGTTTTAATTTTGCTGCTATTTCTACTCAAATACGACCGATTTTTTCTACCAATGCAGGTATATGTGACTTACAATTATCCTTCTGTGAGGCTAATTTTACCTGAAGAAACGATATTACTTGCAAAATGTACTAAGTAGGCCTATTTGCGATGGAATCAATAAATCAGCGTTATCTAGAGTCCTTCACGTAACTTATTACATTCCTTGTAGCACGAAAGCCGATTTACATAAGCAAAGCTTCTAAAAACACAACTTTTCCAATACGCTTTATCTCCGAAACGAGCACGGTGACCCCCAATTTTTTTGTTTTCCTAACATACGATGGCCATTATCTAACTACAGCAAAAGTTTGGAAAAATCTGAATGAAAGAAAAGCAAAGTACATTTTCAATCCCAAATCTTGATCAACTTAATAGGAGGCTTGTCACCACTGGGCCTGTTTATGGGAACGAGCGTGTTTCATTGGGCGGGGTGGGGGGGGGGGGTGGATGTCTGTATTTATGTCCAGTGGGGGGTTTAATTGCCCCTCTTCAACCGGAATTTTGTGCGGCTTAAAATCGCACTCATGCGTGAGCAGGGTGAGGCCGGTTAAATGAGACGGGTGATGACGTTAACAAATAAGATAAGCATAAATAACTGATGGCGTTGTTTCAACAACACAATTTAAATACGTTTTTCACCATCTTTATTTATCACCTATAGGGCACTTCGTCATTGCTGACCCTAGTAGTATGCAGGATGCGTGTCACCACAAATTCGCCACGAGTGTCCCTGTCCCTCAATGGTCAGAGCGTCCGACTGGTCTACGTAAGGTCATGGAGTCGATTCCCATCGGGAACTCAGATTTTTTCATTGTCACAGGCTCACGAACTGTTGAATATTCCATCTGTTCACTTTTTTCAGTTCTTCAAAATGTGAATTTGTCTCATTAATAAGCGGGTGCCTTATCCTATAATACTTTGAAAGTCTGCAGGAACAGGGTTTGATAAGGCTTCAATGTTCAATGTATTTATAATCAAAAGAAACATTTTTCAGTTACTAATTTTATTTTGGGATAACCCACTTTGCTTCTGAACCCCTCACAAAGCCTATGGCCGGAGATGGTGTAAACTGGTCGTGGTAAAGTACTTCTCATCCCTCACCACACAATTGATTGTAAAGACCACATAACATCACAATAAATAGACGTAGTATCAGACCTAACAATTGTTGTATTTTATTTTTATGCTACATTAGTTTTACTGACACAGTACCCGTCGCATGTAAGTTGTGAAACGATCATTAAATTCAAGTGCAAATAGGCGCGAAAAAGTACGCATGACGGGAAGAGAAATTTATCCTGTTCTTGTTACAACTATAGTTAATTTAGTTGTTAGGTCAGTTGCTGCTCAACAGGTATTGCAGGTCTTCCTGCAATGTTGTCTCATGAAGCTGTTGTGGCGGCAATAGCGGCTGTAGCGGGGACACCAGGAGTATCTATCTGCACAAGGCGCTGAAAAAAAGTAAATAAATACAATAAAATAAGATTTCAGAGCGAATGTTACCAACGGTCAAACATTTGGTGGCAACAGGTCAAAGATCAATTCCGCTCATATTCTTATGTTAGGTAGACCTTAATGTGAAACAAATCACTGCATAGTTCGTTTGGCTGAATATCGATTTATTTTCAAGAAAATCGATATTAACGGAATTCTCTCAAAATGCCGCTTTTGAAGCTCAAAATTTAAGGCAAATCTCGAGGCTTCGCGTGACAAAATGAAGCACTCCAGAGCGATAAAAATTAACCAAACTTGTAGAACGATGTTTAAATATATGTCAAGAGCAATTTCAGCAATTTCTGCTCATTTATTTACGAGCTCTAATTAAATTTATCCGACATACTTTTTACTAGATAAAAAGTATATCAAGTTTAACCCCTAAAAAAAGTATGTGGTACCAAATATTACTCGTCAAGAATCTGGATTTCAAGAGGAGAAGGGATGTTCTTTTGCCTCCTAAAAGGATTTTTTGGGGAAATTTATTGACGCGATGTTATAGAATTTTAAAGTTGGACAAAATGCGCCGATTCAAGCGATCAGAAAAGTCGGCCTAATTAACTCAGTGTACACATACACAAACAACTTCACGTTTACCGCAGGTTTTGATCAGCAAACAACCGATTTTAACACAAAATCCTCTAACCTTCATGTTGCTGTGTCACAGATGAGAGCTTTGGTCCTTGTTTATGATAAAATTCAAGCAAACTGCAAGGAAACTTGACAGGATATCGCAACTTGTCATGCCGTTTCACCAAATATCCGCCGTTTTTGATGTGAGGATTCTCTTTTCCTATTTTCGTTCGAAAGCAGGCTCAAGGTGTTGTACATAAGATGTTTTTCCTTTGAAACTAGCTCTGAACTGAACAGCGAAACAAGAAGTCGTTAATACAAAAACATCTGTTACGTGCTTTGGGTGATGCCGCTAATTAATTTAGAACGAGTTTTAGTGAAATCGACTACTGCATGCATGTACCGCGGTAACGAAATTTTGGGTGCATCGAGTGACTTTGGGGAATAAGGTTTAATTTTTTTCAAATAAGCTGATTCTGTCTTGATCCTACGTTTACTACTTTAATGACTGAGCGAAGATTCGCAGTAGATTGGGTTCGATGAGTACTTTGAAATTTGTGCAACTGAAAAAAGCGCACATTGGTTGCGTGACATACCCCGGACTGAGCTTTTACCTGATGGGCAGGGCAAAGGGGGTTTTAAAAATATATTCTCTGTTGGTTTTCCAATAAGTCGCACAGTTAATGAACGCTATATTATATACTATGGCTAGATTAAAATACAAAGTCAGGCATAAAAATTTCCTGTTCGGTCTTAAAATTCTTTTCTCGTTTTGTTGGGGTGAGGGTGGGGTGGGGCTTGGGCTATAGGTTTCGGGGAAAGAAGTTTTAAAGAACACTGAATCGACTGATTGTATCGATTCCTGGCATTCAAAGACTTTCAAATAAGGCAGTGGTGATACGTTAAACCTACTTTTTTATTTTTACCTGGTTCTTGTTCGTATTTACGTGCTAGTGTACATTAAACGCACAAACACTTATTTACGGAGAAAAGACATTAAAAAAATCAAAACTCGTACTGGTTCTCAGGGAATAAATTTAATGATCTGCAAGATTGTTAAGAGCTTTGTCCTGTGGCAGAAAATACAACCCACTACGGGCTTTACTTGGATGACTTTTTATGAGTCTTGGGTTTTCCGCTTTCGATGCTCAACAGGCACCAACGAAAAACGACTCTACTCGACTGACACTGTAGTGCGTGCAGTCTTTTTTTAAAGCTTCCAGCAGTGAAGAAAACTACAAAACGGTTAACTGGGGGGGTTCAACGTTCTATTCAACACCGATCAATGCTGTTGAATTTTAAAAACAAGTTTGGCCTTCCAGCTTAATGATGTTTCACAATTTTGCCGACTTTTCTTTTGTTTTCAGGTGTGCCACCCTGTGCAATGATGTTCTGTAATATTGATTCAACTTTTTCTATGTTCTCCGGTGTGATCAAAAGTATTGAATTCGTTTGCCCACCTTGTTCAACATCGCACAACAAAGTTGTGTTCAAGATTGTTGAATAATGTTGAAGGAGTTTGGCCGAGTCATAAAGTTTGCAAACGTCAAAAACGCAAAGAGCGTGAGCCAACAAAATGAGGGCGCAGCTGGGGTTGAAGGCTAAGAGAAGGGGGAAGTTTGAACCCTTAATCCCCCAACATGAAAAGGTTTCCCCTTAAGTAGGTCTCCAACCCCCCCCCTCCCACCCATCGCCTCCATCCTCGCGAAAGTGGGTCGGTCGGTCGGTTGATCGGTTAAGCAAAAGGGAAAGATAATTCCAAGATGATAATTCCAAGCGAGCCGCAGAGACCCGCTATCTCTCTTAAAGGTGTTCGAAGACGATCGACCTTGATATGAGGGTGACTTAGATGTCCAAGTCACCTCAAGATGCCTTTAAAGAATATTAAAACGCACGAGGAAAGGGTGCAGGCACGGACTAAGTATTTCTACTAGGGCCTTTTGGGTCTGTGAAATCAAGTTTTCGGAAAATCGAGAACCTGCAAATTCCTTTTCGATCCGCTTTTACAATTACTGAACAAAGCTTTATCACATGCAGGTGGCTGGCTTGAATGTTGTGTGATGTTGTAAAGCAAAAGGTTTCACTTCTGCATAATTGATACATTAAAGGTGGGTTAGGTGAGTTCTGAAACAACAGATGGAAAAGCTCCGATCTGCTTTATTTTAAAATCCTTTAATGCCAAGAATCGTGTACTTATACTATTGCTTTTACCCGGGGACTTACAATCAGTCGATTTAGTATTCTCTTGAACGTCTTTTCAAACACCTTTAGCCCAAACCTCGCCCCACCTTAAACAAAAAGAAAGAAAACATTCTCAGACTGAAAACGAGGAGATTTTCATCTTTGTATTTTAATCCAGCCATAGTTCACTACCTGTGACAGAGAATATATTTTTAAATCCCTTCGCCCAGGCCACCAGGAAAAAGCTCATCTGAAACCAATCTACTGAGAATCTTCGCTCAGTCCTTAAATTAATAAACGTAGGATGACAAGAATAGCTTATTTGAAAAAACAATTTAACCTTATTCCCCAGAGTCACTCGATGCACCCAAAATTTCGTTACCGCGGTACATGCATGCAGTTGTCGATTTCACTAAAACTCTAAATTAATTAGCGGCATCACTCAAAGCACGTAACAGATGTTTTTGTATTAAAGACTTCTTGTTTCGCTGTTCAGTTCAGAGCTAGTTTCAAAGGAAAGACATCTTTTGTACAACACCATAAGCCTGTTTTCTAACGAAAATAGGAAAAGAGAATCCTCACATCAAAAACCGCGGATGTTTGGTGAAACGGCATGGCAAGTTGTGATATCCTGTCAAGTTTCCTTGCAGTTTGCTTTAATTTTATCATGAACAAGGATCACAACTCTCATCTGTGATACAGCGACATGAAGGTTAGAGGATTTTGTGTTAAAATCGGTTGTTTGCTGATCAAAACCTGCGGTAAACGTGAAGTTGTTTGTGTATGTGTACACTCTGAGTTAATTAGGCTGACTTTTCTGATCGCTTGAATCGACGTATTTTGTCCAACTTTAAAATTCTATAATATAGCGTCAATAAATTTCCCCAAAAAATCCTTTTAGGAAGCAAAAGAACATCCCTTCTCCTCTTGAAATCCAGATTCTTGACGAATAATATTCGGTACCACATACTTTTTTTAGGGGTTAAACTTGATATACTTTTTATCTAGTAAAAAGTATGTCGGATAAATTTAATTAGAGCTCGTAAATAAATGAGCAGAAATTGCTGAAATTGCTTTTGACATATATTTAAACATTGTTCTACAAGTTTGGTCAATTTTTATTGCTCTGGAGTGCTTCATTTTGTCACGCGAAGCCTCGAGATTTGCCTTAAATTTTGAGCTTCAAAAGCGGTCTTTTGAGCGAATTCTGTTAATATCGATTTTCTTGAAAACAAATTGACATTCAGCCACACGAACTATGCAGTGATTTGTTTCACATTAAGGTCTACCTAACATAAGAATATGAGCGGAATTGATTTTTGACCTGTTGCCACAATATTTTGAAAATGTTTGATTTTTGGCAACATTTGCTCTTAAGGTGGATTTATTTCCAACAAATATACTCGTATAGTTGTCGTATCCGTTACGTTTCATTTTAGTTGTTTGTGCCGTCATTTTACATAGCGAGGAAAACGTGTAAAGTTACATTTAATATCGTTTTAAGATTTTCATTTTCATGTTCTGGATAGTCTTTAATGTCTTAAGAAAATCAGTAACACGTATTGCCACCTTGCTTGGGTATTTCATTTATAATTACCGCAAAATCTGATACAAATCATCTGCTTTTAATATCGTGATAACGTGTGCATGACATGTAATTCGCAACCGAGTGCCGCTGGCAGGCTGAAAAATTAACCGGCTGTTTACGTCTAACTTCAGCCACGAAGTCTTATCATGTAAAGTCATCAGCTCACGTGGCGGATCAGAAAGGAAACACTTTTGGACTTTAAGCTTTGCAGTAATAGCTATAATATAATCAGAGCTGAGGAGTGCAAATATCAATAATAATTAAAAACAATATTATAATTATAATAAGAACCTTCCCAGAATGCTTTGCACCAGAAAAATTTCAATGCAAAATAACTTAGTTAATTTGTGGTCGAAGAGAATGCTGTACCATGTGTTATTTACAACTTCGTGAAAGTTATCCCTCATATTAACGTTAGGGTGATGACGTCATTATTCACGTGACTATGGCAAAAATATGTTTTAGCTCACTGCAAGAACAGGCCTCCATCAATTCAAAAGCAGATAACGTGCCCTGATAGACATTGGAATGGGCAATATGGAAATTGCCACTTGACAACTGGCATTTGAAAGTTAAGGTGGCTCTGTACAGGAGCATTTCCCAGGGGACTGGTAAGGAGTCAGTAACTATGGTAGTTTAAGGTGGAGAGAAACAAAGCTTGGCTGGTTAATAGTACTTCGCATGAAAGTAACGACCGTGATATGCTCACTGTTGTGACGTCATTGGTCACGTGACCAGAGCGCACAGAAAATTCAAACCACTTTAAAACTGCTTTAAGCTCAATGAATTCGTAATTTCTCACAGTAATATCGCAGAAAAAATTGCAAGTTATTCAAAAACGTCCATTATTATTTTTCCTTTTGAAAAAAGCACAATGAAAAATGAACCTTAAACTTTTGATAATCCCCTGTTTTGTGAGGTTTTAATATAAATGTAAAAACGAATCAGCATATTTGGTTTCAAACTATGCTCTTTCTAACTATGTTAACAGTTTTTTTTAAAAAAATCGTTTTCATAGAGCTTAGGGATGTGAATTTGCGGGCACGCGGAGTACTGGGCACCAATGTCACGGATTGCTCAGGAAGACTGGTGCACTTTTTAGGCGCGGCGGCATAGCTAGCGACAAAAGCTGAAAAATGGGGTGAAAAAGTGTTTTGCTAGCTTTCTGTCGGTCCATTTCTGCTAAAGAATTGTTATGGTTTCTCCGAAAGAGGACAGCACTTCATTTCTCGCTGCATTGCTCATGTCAGGTACGTGTAATTATAGCTTTTTATTGTCTTCGGTAAACAGCTTAATATATTAGCAGGGCTTTACCGATCGATCATTTTTGTTTAATGTTTCATATTTATCGTTAGTCCAGTGCTTAAATAATTTGCCATTTTCGTTCCGGTAGCAAAAAGCCGAAAGATAGACACGTAGGTTGGTAGCTAAAGTTTATTAAGTTTCGTAAGTCTTTAAATAAACGTTATATGAAGTGATGTAGTTTTTGTACACTCGTCTGTGAATCGTACATGTATGTTATTTGTTGGCCCAGTAAAAGTGTAGCATCGCATCCCGGCTTTATGTTTTCAGTAACTTTAATTACAGCGTTGCTGTTAAAATTAATGTTTCAAACAGCTATTGCTTAAAGCAAGAAGGTCAGGCTATTCTCCTAATGTTGATACTGGCAGATAAGCTTAAATTCTTTTGTGTAGCATCATTCAAGCTTACGTGTTGTAAACATCTCATAACAACATAACATAACATAACACATAACATACTTTATTTTATCTCCATC
The DNA here is from genome assembly GCA_964017195.1 of Siderastrea radians. Lineage (NCBI taxonomy): Eukaryota > Metazoa > Cnidaria > Anthozoa > Scleractinia > Rhizangiidae > Siderastrea > Siderastrea radians. The sequence continues at coordinate 390,800 of OZ024894.1, read as the reverse complement.
TCCATTTGTTTATTAGCTGGGCTTTTCTTCACTGCTTGCAAATTATTTATACACATCTAATGACTCACGAATGTTTCTTAGATCAAGTAAGGTTCAAAGCTACAATATAGTTGGCATGATTTGATGACAAACAACAAATTTAAATTTCGAATTAGGTACATGTAAGACTTTTATTAAAAGTTATGTGTTGATCACTTTTGGGAAAATATGCTTAAGATAATCGAGTTCAAAGCAGGTGAATGTAATTGTTTTGTACATCTCGTTCTCTACTTTTACTGATTAAGTTATTCCATAATTTGCAGGGTAAAAAATTAACTTCAGTGCTTGAATCATTGAATTGCAACTCGGGCCAGTATCCTTGAATTCCAACCTCGTCCCCAGGGTCTTTTCACTTGCTCGCTTAGTATAGTGGACCAGGCCATTTAGATAAAGTGGCTTTCAAAATCCTCTAGTCTAAATCAAAAAATTTAAAACCATATTTACTTGAATAGACCCCTCCCAACCTGGGTGAGAAGTAAGTCTTTTATCCAGGGATTTCGCCAATAATCATGTGGAAAAAGTACTACATACTGTAGAACTCTAAGTAAAAACAAACCTCAACTTTTAGTGGCCCTGGTCAGTTTTAAATTGCTACTGGCAACCAGGAGACTGTCAATTTTTAGCCCTGAAGTTGTTGTTTTCACTGATCCTTTTTTTATCTATACTAGGCATGGTATATGTCAGCAGTGATCAGTGATGCAGCTTTTCTTACAGTGAAGGTATGCACATGGAAGATATCAATCACATAATTATCCCAGCTTACGTACTATCTTACTGTTCAGTAAAATGAACTAGGTCAAATGTAATGATCGGTTTAATTTGGGTTCGGTAGTTGAACACAATTAAACCAATAATATGCATACAGCAGTGTTTGATTCCAATTTCTGAACCCAGTCAAACATAATTAAGCACAGTTAAACAGTTTAAAATCATTCAAATATACCAGAGATTTAAACCATCTGCCTTTAAGTGTGTGAGAACAAGCACAAATTTCTTTAGTGTGGAATTTGAACATGATCTGTTTTATATTGTCGTGTAAACACATAGAAGACTGGGTGGCTAAAACAGCCTTTTCGGAAAAAGAAAATTTGGCAATCCTAATACTCACAAAGGCAAATAAAAGTTGAACCAAGGAAAAAATTAAATCACAACATTTACATGAGTGTTCCATCAAGACTTCCATTGGGGTAGGTGATGAAAACCTTATACCCACTTAAGTTACAAAATCCATTTTTCACGGTGATGTAAGATTTATTCTTGATGGTTAAAGGGTTAAAACTTAATGCAGAATGAATCAAACAGTTATACCATGTATGGGTTTCTGTACCACAGTGATTATTGTGACCCAGTACCACTACTGGGGCAAGCTCACACAGGTATGTCTTGTACAGTTAAGAAATGTTGTGCTGTAATCATTAAACAAATACAGAGAAACAAGAGGAAATCGGGAGGAACTTGTACCAGAATGAAAATCATGCTTGTAATAATAATAATAATAATAATAATAATAATAATAATAATAATAATACAATAAATAAATTCTTTTGAAGCTAGAGCTACAAGGTGTTTTCAGCCCTGGTAGCATAACACCATGCTATAAACCTAACGACGCCTCCAATCAGAGCAACTTTTAGTATATTTAATATTTATATTTAAAAACCTTACCCCTAAGATCGTCGCCGCAGTAACGCAACCTGCAGGTGGGTGTAGGCTGCAACTCGTACACGAAGAAGGCGCCACAATTTTGAACTCGGATAATCCGAGACCACTGACAGCTGGAACGGGTCCAATGGAAGCATACCCTGCGTGTGACAATCCCTTGGGCCACTGTAGGATGTCCACCACTGAGCCATCCAGGAGCATGCGTACCGCAATGGTTTCTGGGAACAACTCCAGTGGGCATCTGCCTGCCTGCTGCTCCTGTGAACCTGTACCAGGCTTTGGGCAAACGGTTGTCACATTTGACTTGTGCACGGTTATAGTCCTTCTCACGATCAGAGTCACTGAGTGACTTGTAGTTTCGGCATCCTACGGGAAAAAAAATTCCATGCATCATGGCATAAACTTTCCGACCAATTATTGTTTTATACGAGCCGAAGGAGTAGGTGCTGCATGCAGCTCTTGGTTTGAAGTTCATCAGAGGCGTAACCAGATCGTATAACGCTTTCTTTGGCCACTTTCGTATCAAAAAGATGGGTTTACAAACTGAAATAAACTGAGATTACGGCTAAATATACCTCTCCTGTCTCCTTTGTTCAAACATAGCTTGCTGATGTTAGTCCTCTTTAATTTATCCCCAATGCGCACGGGATTTACAAAAAAATTAAAAGTCGAAAGTTATTCAGTGAAAGTTGAAAAAAAAAAAAAGAAAAAAAAAGCCAACTTCCTCCACTCCCGTTCCAAGCTAAAGGGGAGGGGGGCGGGGATATGACTAATTTGTTTGTATACACGTTCGGGAAATTGAAAACATGCAAGGAACATTCACGCGAGTTTCTTAAGCCTGAGGGAAACATTCAAATGTCATTTTGGAAATGAAAATAAACAAGAACAACAACAGAAACAGAAACATAACAAAAACAAGACAACAACAATAAGGTTTTTTTTTTACATAAAGGAAAGACAGTAAAGACAGTTTACACTCAAGTTTTTCATACATCCAATACAGAGCGAGGAATTTAACTTGATTCATTAAAAAAAATTCAAAGCAAGAGCGATAAAGAGATTTCGTCCTTGATTACTCAGCTCCTTGTTAGGAAACCTAGCCATGCAATCAGTAGCCATTGTTTAAACGAGCATTATTTATATTTCATATCGGTGATTTTCCGCACAATCGCCTGTTTTCTTGCTTTATATGTAGGCTTTCTAAGCCGGAAAAGCTGAGTGTCGAGGATGTTCCTACTTATTTTATCTTGGTTACACTGCTTTAGCTTAAGCAACTAATTATTTAAATTTCTGGAAAGAAATTACGTTAAAACTTTAAAAGCCTACCTGATGGTAGCCTGAGATCGTCGCCGCAGTAACGCAACCTGCAGGTGGGTGTAGGCTGCAACTCGTACACGAAGAAGGCGCCACAATTTTGAACTCGGATAATCCGAGACCACTGACAGCTGGAACGGGTCCAATGGAAGCAGACCCTGCGTGTGACAATCCCTTGAGCCACTGTAGGATGTCCACCACTGAGCCATCCAGGAGCATGCGTACCACAATGGTTTCTGGGAACAACTCGAGTGGGCATTTGCCTGCCCGCAGCTCCTGTGAACCTGTACCAGGCTTTGGGCAAACGGTTGTCACATTTCACTTGTGCACGGTTATAGTCCTTCTCGCGATCAGAGTCACTGAGTGACTTGTAGCCGGAGCATCCTGAGAAAAATATTCCATGCATCATAGCGTTGATTTTCCCACCAATTATTGTTTTATACGAGCTGTAGGAATGGTTGCTGTATGCGGCTCTCGGTTTGAAGTTAAAATTTCATCAGACGCATAGACAGAATGTATCACGCTTTCTTTGGTCACTTTCAAACCTAGCTTGCTGATTTAAGTCCCCTTGTGTACGTGATTTACAATTTTAAAAGTCGAACGTTATTCAGTGAAAATTGATAGAGTACACAAAGAAAAAATGTCCACTGTCTCCACTCCTGTTCCAAGTTAATGGGAGGGGGGGTGATGGGTATGGCTAATTTGCTTGTAAATGGTGTAGTTCAGTTTTATCCTTGGTTCAATTTTCATTTTCTTTTGTTTCCTGTTTATTATCATATATTAGCATAAAATAGAACAAAGGAAGGTAACAATTGAACCAAGGATAAAATTGAACTACCACATATACATGTTCGAGAAATTGAAAACATGCAGCGAATATTCACGCGAGTTTCCCGATCGCGCGAACCTTAGGAAAACATTTAAATGTCATTTTGGAAACAAGAAAACAACAACAGAAACATGACAAAAAAAAGACAAAAACAAAACGACACCTACAACAAGTGTGTGTGTGTTTTTTTTTTCACATAAAGTAAAGACAGTAAAGGTAGTCTCCAATCAAGTTTTTCATGCATCTAATACAAAGTAAGGAATTTCATTAGTTCATTAAAAAAAATCAAAGCAAAACAAAACAAAGCAAGAGAGATAAAGTTATTTCATATTTGATTACACAGCCCCTTGCCAAGAAACCTAGCCATCCAATCAGCAGCCACCGTTTAACGAGCAACATTTATATTAAAATTATGAATATATGAAATTCATATATTTGAACTGCGGAATTGAAGAAATAAATGTAAAGAAGATCCTCGCAGTTATTAACGCAACTTATGCAGTTGCGAAAAGAAAGCCTGAAAAAATCAGGCTTACCGGGATTCGAACCCTGACCTCTGCGATACGGGTGCAGCGCTCTAACCAGTTGAGCTAACAAGCCAACTGGGAGCTGGTCATTAAATTGGTTCGTAATATACCCGGGAAAGATGAAGATGAAATTATGAATATATGAAATTCATATATTTGCAAAATTTTCAGGCTTTCTTTTCGCAACTGCATAAGTTGCGTTAATAACTGCGAGGATCTTCTTTACATTTAACATTTATATTTTACATCTGTGATTTTCCGCAAAAATGGCCTATTTTCTTGCTTTGTATGTAGGATTGTTAAGTCGGAAAAGCTGAGTGTCGAGGATGCCACTAAAAACAGAGCTTCTTTTTTAATGGTAGCGCAGCTTTAGCTGAAGCAAATACTCAATAAATACTCTCGATATTTAACCATGTTTCTACAAGCGAGCAAACTCCTTTGGTATAAAAATTATGCATTTAATATTTCATGTTTATGGCAAGAAAAATCATGTTAAAACTCTAAAAGCCTACCTGATGCCCTGAGATCGTCGCCGCAGTAACGCAACCTGCAGGTGGGTGTAGGCTGCAACTCGTACACGAAGAAGGCGCCACAATTTTGAACTCGGATAATCCGAGACCACTGACAGCTGGAACGGGTCCAATGGAAGCAGACCCTGCGTGTGACAATCCCTTGAGCCACTGTAGGATGTCCACCACTGAGCCATCCAGGAGCATGCGTACCACAATGGTTTCTGGGAACAACTCGAGTGGGCATTTGTCTGCCTGCAGCTCCTGTGAACCTGTACCAGGCTTTGGGCAAACGGTTGTCACATTTCACTTGTGCACGGTTATAGTCCTTCTCACGGTCAGAGTCACTAAGTGACTTGTAGTTTCGGCATCCTACGGGAAAAAAAATTCCATTCATCATGGCATAAATTTTCCGACCAATTATTGTTTTATACGAGCCGAAGGAGTAGGTGCTGCATGCAGCTCTTGGTTTGAAGTTCATCAGAGGCGTAAGAAGATCATATAACGCTTTCTTTGGCACTTTCATGTCAAAAAGATGGGTTTGCAATCTGAAATAAACTGGATTTACGGCTAAATATACCTCTCCTGTCTCCTTTGTTCAAACCTAGCTTGCTGATGTTAGTCCTCTTTAATTTATCCCCAATGTGCACGGGATTTACAAAAAAATTAAAAGTCGAAAGTTATTCAGTGAAAATTGAAGGGAAAAGAAAAAGAAAAAAAACGCCAACTCCCTCCACTCCCGTTCCAAGCTAAAGGGGAGGGGGGGAGGATATGGCTAATTTGTTTGTATACATGTTCGGGAAATTGAAAACATTTTTTTTAGAACTTTTTTTTTTATTTTGCTTCAAGGCACAAACAATTACAAGCACGATTACAATAAATACAACAATAACAATTTGTTACGATAATTATTACTAGTTACAAATTATAGGTATAGAGTAACCCCCCCTCCATACACACACACACACACACACACACACACATCTATAAACAAAGACAGAGAGCAGCTATAATAAGAATAATCAAATACAATATTGTTTGCAGCAGAATTATGAAAAGTTACAGTAATAAAGTTTTCACACGCCATAGTAGCCGCGTTAATTAACAAAACAAAATATTCCATGGAACAAACGGTTGAGTGTCATAGGATAATGTCCTTATTTAGAAGTGAGGTTTTTCTAAATCATATCTCCAGGTGAATTTGACGATCAAATCGTTCAAGGATAATTCTTTTAGAGATAGTTTTTGCGTATATAGGTAGTATTTGGCAAACAAAATTGTGTAGTTCAGTTTTTTATTAATTTTAAATGTATTTTGCTTTTTGCTACCGGTTTTTATTCCCAAGATCAATTCGCTTGCAGATAACAAGAAAGAGGTGACATTTTCAACATTGAACCATTTGATGACTTCAAGGAAGAACAATTGTGTCCAGTGACACTTCGAGGTGTGAATTATTGAATCGTTTTGTCCACAGTATGAACACAGCGAATTGTCCTCTATACCATAGATAAACAATTGTTTTTTTGTGACTACAGTTCTGTGGAGAAGTTTAAAGTAAAATTCCTTAAGCTTATTTTCACTACAAATGCTTTTCACACGCGTAAAGGAGGTTTCTAGGATTGTTTCGTCTATTTGCAAGTCTCTTTTCCACTTTGAACTTGCCTTTATTTCATGTTCTTCATTGTCGATCAAAAGCCAATAACAGTCTTTATTTTTCATTTTGAGCAGGTCTAAGGAGACATCAGGCGCGAGCTGAAATAAATTTGGGCAAAGAAAGTTTATTTTGTCGATATGACTCTTTTGTGCCAGCTCAATAAGATATTTGGGAATTGCTGAAACAACTTGCATGTAAATTAAAAAATTACATGGTATTTTATATTTTCGTGTAAACTCCGGGTAGGAGAGCAGCTTCCCATCTTCGCGCAAAAGATCTTGTATAAGAAAGACGTTTTTATTAAACCAATTTCTATAGAAGAAAGTTTGGCCACCTATTAAAATCTCCTTATTGTTAAATAAAACATATTGACAGAACTGAGTGTTAAAGGAAATTTTTAGTTCTAAAAAGTATTGTAATATCAATTTGTAGAGGTGAGGCAAGCATTGAACTACCACATATACATGTTCGAGAAATTGAAAACATGCAGGGAATATTCACGCGAGTTTCCTGATCGCACGAACCTTAGGAAAACATTTAAATGTCATTTTGGAAACAAGAAAACAACAACAGAAGCATAACAAAAACAAGAAAAAAAAAAGGAACAGAACGACAACTACAACAAGTGTGTGCGTGTGTTTTTTTTTTCACATAAAGTAAAGACAGTAAAGGCAGTCTACACTCAAGTTTTTCATGCATCTAATACAAAGTAAGGAATTTCATTAGTTCATTTAAAAAATCAAAGCAAAACAAAACAAAGCAAGAGCAATAAAGTTATTTCATATTTGATTACACAGCCCGTTGCTAAGAAACATAGCCATCCAATCAGCAGCCACCGTTTAACGAGCAACATTTATATTTTACATCTGTGATTTTCCGCAAAATGGCCTATTTTCTTGCTTTGTATGTAGGATTGTTAAGTCGGAAAAGCTGAGTGTCGAGGATGCCACTAAAAAAAAGACCTTCTTTTTGAATGGTAGCGCAGCTTTAGCTGAAGCAACTACTCAATGAATACTCTCGATATTTAACCGTGTTTCTACAAGCGAGCAAACTCATTTGGTATAAAAATTATGCATTTAATATTTCCTGTTTATGGCAAGAAAAATCATGTTAAAGCCTACCTGATGCCCTGAGATCGTCGCCGCAGTAACGCAACCTGCAGGTGGGTGTAGGCTGCAACTCGTACACGAAGAAGGCGCCACAATTTTGAACTCGGATAATCCGAGACCACTGACAGCTGGAACGGGTCCAATGGAAGCAGACCCTGCGTGTGACAATCCCTTGGGCCACTGTAGGATGTCCACCACTGAGCCATCCAGGAGCATGCGTACCACAATGGTTTCTGGGAACAACTCGAGTGGGCATTTGTCTGCCCGCAGCTCCTGTGAACCTGTACCAGGCTTTGGGCAAACGGTTGTCACATTTCACTTGTGCACGGTTATAGTCTTTCTCACGATCAGAGTCACTGAGTAACCTGTAGTTTCGGCATCCTAAGAAAAGAGAAAACAAAAACGTTTCTCCTAAAATGGCAGTAACGAGCCGTCCGGTTTAGTATTAGCGGTCCATTAAACAAGCAAAATACCAACTTTAATTGCATTTATATCATAAAGTAATTATATTGTAATTGACGCTATAATGTAATGTTAGTAGTATTATAGTGTATAATAGATCTATTGTAAATGTAAAAAAGAAGCTATATCCCATATAAATTGGAGACAAACTGCTAACGTTGAAACTAACCAATATAAGCAAGACATTTTTTTTAATCCGTCCCACCTTTAAAAAGCCATTCATACGGTAAAGCTAATGAACATCGAGTATTTTGGACAGACTTTCGACTTTTTTTGAAGGTTTAACGCTTACCTGACAGAGGTGGCGAAGTAGGTCCTGAAAATAAAAATAAAAAAGCAAATATTATGTGAAAGTATCGAAATCATCATGGGGATACCCTCTAGGGACAGTAGTTATACAGAACCCCCTCGTTCCGAAGAAATTTGATGGAAACAATTTTCTTCAAACCATTCACTTAAATATGCTCCCACGGGGGCTTTACTTGACGTATATGTTTCTTGCAAAAACAATGTAAATAATAACACCATTTTGATATAAGAGACCTATCTTAGGAAATCCCAAAAACATAAAAATAAAAATGAAGAAACTTTTAACTGGTCAACCCATGTTTTTCAAATGGAAGACGGTGAATGTTTTTTTCTGACCACAGTGTTTTGAATAATTTAACATTTGATAATTAAATATGTTGCCACCTCCCCCTTTTTTTTACTTTATAGATATTCATAAGAGACCGAGATGACACAAAAATACAAGTACGCAAAATTTTATTACACTAAATTTTCAAGTCAAGACAAGAGTCGAATTTGTGGCAACAAGTGATAAAAACAATTGCTTTACATACGTCCTTTGCACTGATCCTTGTAAAGAAGATTCGCCTGTTGTGCGTCTATGGCACTTAAGCCTTTTCGCTGACCAATGGCGGGCTGGAAAACATAGTGAGCTTCAATTAGATCTAGGGAGATGGCTCTCTTTTTTTGGGAAGGGCTAATTTTTCAGTCTCGCAAATTGGCATCGAATATAGTAACGGTTACAAAAAAAAACTTTCCAGTACCCCCGTGTGCGATTATTGGGAGAGAAAAGTAACGCTATAACCAGCGCTACTGACGTGGTGGCTAGTAATTAATCTAAAGAAATATGTGCCTATCGAACCTGAAAGACTTCGCATAGTAAACAGTTAGTTCGCATATCTGGTTTCGTTGAAGAACAGTGAGTGATTTCTTAAAGGCCATCTTGAATTCATCCTACACCTCGCTGTCGCGTAATTACTCCTCTTTCATTATTATTATTTCTATTATTATTATTATTATTATTATTATTATTATTATTATTATTATTATATTATTATTATTACTATTATTATTATCATCATCATCATCATCATCATCATCATTGTTTGTTTTTGTGGTCTTCCAAGACTCTACAAGGCTAAGATTTCTGTCATTAGTACCGCTTGAGTAATTTTCCATTCAAAACACATTAATTGCCATGACAACGTACCCCGCCTGGCTTCAAAACTGTTATCGTGGGCTTTCCGTTCTTGGTGAAGTATTTGCTCCCATAGTGCATTACACTTCCGTAATCGTATGGAGTTCCAAGAGAATCAATCATCGATCTGGGGTACTTGCGGAAATTACCTTTCGCTCCTGAAAAAATGAATTTGCTTGTCAGTATAAATGATATTTGTTGAGTTAAGGGCGAGGCGGGAAAAACGGGGAATTCTGTCGATTAAAGCATAGTGTGTAAGGGATATAGTTCGCTGTCAATCTGCTTAAGCTGAGAATATTTTCTCTGAATATGAATATATGAAATAATCATATATTTGAACTGCGGATAAAGATAGAATTACATGAAGATCATCGCAGTGAAGCTGTATCAACTTAAGCAGTTGAAAAGAAGAAACCTGAAAAAATTCAGGCTTGAACGGGAATCGAACCCATGGCCTCTGCGATACCGGTATCGCAGAGGTCATGGGTTCGATTCCCGTTCAAGCCTGAATTTTTTCAGGTTTTTTCTTTTCAACTGCTTAAGTTGATACAGCTTCACTGCGATGATCTTCATGTAATTCTAATATTTTCTCTCTTCTACATCTTGTGTTCTACCCACTCACGACACCTTGTCGCTCCTAAAAAAGCTTTAGTTGCAATGCAAGGTGTAAAAAGGCGTATATCTGATTTTGCAAAAGGTGTATTACAGTACTATGATGCTTAACTGTAATAGTTACCCTAGATCGTAAGCTATATGATAGCATTTAACGCTTGATTTTTTAAAATAAATTTCTACTGTTAATATTAGGAATACTCATTTAGGTAAAACGTTTCAAGCCTGAGGATCATAGCCACTGAGAGCTTGGTGGAAGGATGTAGAAACACGCCTACAGGAGAAACAAGTGCAATTGAAAGGGATTTATACTCACTCTCTTGTATGTTAGCCCACTCTATCCTGACATAGCTATCTCTATCTGGTCGAGATTGTTCATGGTAGAAACCGAGAGCATGTCCTGCAAAATGAAACGTTTTACAGTTTGTTTTTGTTTTGTACTCTTCTTCTTCCTCTTTTTATACAAGTGATTACTTCTGCCGTCTGTCTTTTGACATTTTTTTTACAATAAACAAAATCCCAAGTATGCAAATGATTAATTCCGTCCTCCGGCCCTGTTATTTTGCATCAAGCGTTTTGGTTTTTTTTGTTCCTGCTATCCTCTCGTATTTTCATCTCCTTAAATATTCCAATTATTTAATATTCCAGTCATGTTTGCAAATATAGCTGTAGTTAATTTTCTGTTTAGCATTAAATACTGTTGAATAACATTTATATATTGTTGTGGGTTTCTGTAAAATTGCAATAAATTGCGAAGTGCCTGCGCCGACTATGAACGTTTATAACTTTATTCATATCCTAGCAAAAATCACCAAATTTTGTGACTTTTACTAAATTGGTGTAACATGTTATTGTTCGTAAATTTTTACGCTGCCGTGGCAACCGTATTTTGAAAGGCAATTTTTTTCAAAATTTGGAATTTTACTGTTTAAAATGAACATTTTTAATTGATTTTGCTAAATTTTACCCTTTCAAGTATCGCTGCCCTAGTCTTAAAATTCTTGCAGTTTAGGACTTGCTCAGGGACAAAAAAAAAAAAGACAAAGAAAAAAAACAGGCTGAATAGGGTAACGTGGAGTGATAACTGTGAGGGTCTTCCATATGTTTAATCTTTCATTCGCAATTCACATTCATTATATTTCACAAATTCCATTTCGATTTATAATGTAGCTTCCACATAGCCCGTGGTAAAAAAAGAAAACATGAAATGAAATAATAAACGTGGGAAAGATCAGTCGAAGTCAGAATTCCTGTTGTTCTCTTTGTCCAAAAACAAAAAAGTCTTTTCACTATTTACGGTTGCTTGTCTTCCACCCTTTATCACTGCATTAGTTCTAAGAAGCATTTATGCAAACAAACTTTTAAAGGGACACTGTCACCAATATCTAGATAACTTTGAAAAGCAAAGGGACATATTCTAATCAGCGGAAATCCAAAAATACTGGTTGCATTTCATTTAAAATTACTCTACCAGTTCTCTGAGGCTATAATTGAGTGTTTTGTCGCGGATCGCTAGGATGGATATGGTTGCAACTTGAAAACATCAGCCTGATGTTTTCAAGTTTTTCCTTTGTTTCATGGAAAAATCGCCAGTAACTGACTATGGTTTGTTCTTCCTTTGAGAAAATCATTTGATTTCCTTTTCTTGACATTCTAGGAGCATTCTGTGTACGGAAAAAAAACATTTAATTTACATTTCAGCACATTTTTCACCCCAAAACGTAAAAATCCCGGTGACAGTGTCCCTTTAAAGATACTCGTCAAGAAAATTGGTAGAAATTTACCAATTTCATGAGCCACAATCCCCCTGTACCAGCATCCTGGAGCAAGATTGATAGGTTGACGACTACCAGTTCTACCAACGTATGAAGAACAGCTGGAAAAGTAAACGAAAAAAAGGCAATGTTACTCTGTTTGCTTCATATTTCTTACAAGCGTCGTTGATATATTGAAGTCGTCCAGTTCTTCCTATGCTTGATAAACAGCCTACGAGAAAAGAGTAAAGCTGAAGGCGATGCAAGTCCTTCGCCTTTCGTTACTCATAGGCGTCGTTTTGGGGGGTTTCATCTTTGATTGTGTGCCTTAATTTTTCAAAATTTGTCCTTGGAGCTTTTGCCTGTTTAGATCTCAGTTTTAACGTTTATCGAATGGTAATCTAAAAATAAACAAATAACAAAAGATAGCCTCGGTTGCTTTACTTTATTGTGGGATACAAAGCCATTAATTGGCATCAAGTGTGTGATTATAACCAAGTACTTGTTACTTACTATACTTACCCAGAACCATACTGGAAGTGGACGTAAGCTCTTTCATTTGTTCTTCGTTTGAAGCGGATACAGGTTTTTGTGGTCCACTCATTCATTCCATCTCTTATGGCGCCCATTGCTTTGGAATTTCCAGCTAAAAACATAGATAACAACCTATTAGAAATATATGCAAACTGTAATAATAAATACTTTATACAAGGTTTCTTTTTCGGAGAGCGAGGATAGCGCAGTGGTGAGAGCACTCACCCCCACCAATGTGGCCCGGGTTCGGTTCCCGGACCCGGTGTCATATGTGGATTGAGTTTGTTGTTAGTTCTGGTCCTTGCTCCGAGGGTTTTTTCTCCGGATCCTCTGGTTTTTCCTCCCTCCTCAAAAAACATTTCCAAATTCCAATTCGATCTGGAATCCGAGGGCCACAGGTTTATCAGTTAAAAAACTGTTTTGTGTCACCCTCGTTAAACAAAGTCAATTGTGGCATCTGCAAATGCATGAATGGTGCAGTTCTGTTTATCAGCATTAGTATACTTACTCAGTCATGCAAGATGTTGTTGGGTATCTTCCTACAGTAAATGCTCCCGTGACTCAGCTATCCACAGTCAATTAGATCTTACGTCAGTCAGAGGGTATCAGGAAGATTTTGTGGTTGTCTTGGACCAAGCACTTTACGCCAAAGCTTGTGAGGTCACCTGGAAGCACAAAGATCTCTACGCTGAAGTTCTTCTCAGGGTGGGAACTTTTCATACAATGTTCAACTTTCTATCCATAATTGGCAAACGGTAACCGTTCCAAGACACTGGTTTGCGTGATATCGACACTGAATCAGGGATAATCGCAGAAGGTCCAGTCTCAGGCGTCCTTGAAGGAGATGTACAGTTCGAGTTCACAAGCGCATATACCAGGCCTTACTGCAAGAAGGTAACTGGTTGGTACATCTCTATGCAGTTCATCATATGATCCCATGATTCTTTGCATACGACAAGTTCAATTATGCAAGATATCTAGTGTACAACGCACAAATGGCGAACCTTCCAGTGGATCATCATGATGTACATTGGAATTTTATGGAAGGTCATTTTTTCTGTGCAGCTAGCTGGCGAGAGTCCGTTTGGGAGGATTCGCGTGGATCACACCATTGACGTAACTGTCAACAAAGACACAACGACGACAGGGATCATGACAAGACCGGCGCTGTAAATAGATTTTACCTTACGGCAGAGTACAGGTGTGCGTTTCTCGATCAGCTGAGGAGTTTAGTACAAGCAAAGCGACCTTAATTTCACCATGATAAGATGCAATCACCGAGAATGCCTAAAGATGAAGACCAAGTATTGGCAGTTGAAGCCCTCATCGAGAGCTGAAATAATCCATTCGTAGGAAACCAAGACCTCAACAGCATCTCGACAGCAAAAGATGCTCCTGTAGATATGCCATATCACTTACTTCACGCCTGTGGGGTTTGAGAACAAAAATTCCAGCAATTCAAGGAGGAAAGGCTTCAAAGCTCCCCTCCCAAGAAGAAGTTTTACGATCCTGTGAAGTTGAAAAAACTGACGATGTTTACGTCACTCAGTAAGAAGAAAACAGTCTCGACTCAGCGAAGAACCATGATACTCAAGGCCAACAGATCTCTTTTCGGGAGAATGATAATTACGGGACAAAGTCAGAAAATTGAAGTTAAGGACAAGCTGCAACATAGCCTTGGTCCTATGCCTTGGGCATTGTAGACAGCACAGGATTTTCCTCAGAAGAACAACAAGGCGGCATTGCCTTCTTAACTGCGAAAGAATTTCCAGCTAGCTGACGGGTCACCAAATAACTCAGCTACGGTTTTTGATGAGATGGGCCTCATACAGAAAGTGAGCGTCGAAAGCACCCAGATCGCCTTTGGAAGCCTGGCATCCTCCTTGATGGCCATGGTCTTACTTGAAGGCTTAGATAGCAGCAGGATCAACTTCGTTTCCTATAAGGAAAATTCCATTAAGAATGCAGAAAGAAGCATGCGAGAGGAAGTGCCTGGAGTGGAAGTAGTGAAAATAACCGCCCTACAGCTGATTAATTAAGCAATAGAAGAAGTTCCTGAGTCAGGCGAAGACCAAAACAAGCTTGATAAGGTTTCTTGTCGAGGAATGGCAAACTGAGCAGTACATCCAGAGAATTCAGCGAAATAGAAAAGAGCTGTATGTCACATGTGAGGAGAAATGCTGAAGGATTTCTGGAGACAGAACATTGGAAGTGCCAGAGTTATGCAGCTGCCAAGAGGAGGCTGTCACTCGTCTACTGCTACGCGCAAGGTGGTTATGACGCAGTGGTGGTCAGCTCAGAAGATACCGATGTGTTTGTGCTGCTTCTGGCTTTTTCTAGTTCCATTGATGCCAGTCTGTTCCAGAAATGAGGTACTCAGATACGCACAAGGTTGATTGACATTGGTAAATTGGTTGCTACTATCGGGGAAGATGTTTGTCAGGCTCTCGTTGGTCTTCATTCCTTCACCTGATGTGACACAGTTGGTTCTTTTGCTGGTAACGGCAAACTCATCGCCCTAAAGATTGTCAAGTCAGAAAATGATGCAAAACAAGAATTCACTGAGCTGAGTCCATCCTGGGACCTTGCGGAAGACCTTTTCCGGGGCATCGAGAAGGTAATCTGCTCTTTCTACTCATCTGGGGCAAATGCAAGTGACTTGAATGATCATAGATACAAATCTGTTCTTTGCGAAGAATGGAGAGAGTGAGTCGCGCCAGTTACCATCTTGCAAAGACTGCCTTCAAAGGACACCACGCGGGCAAACTATCAAGCGTGTATTTGGAGGCGCAGTCTAAAGTGTAGAACATCAATCCTTGACCCAATTGGATTTAGATGGAAGATGGGAAGCTCAGCGGAAGACGAATCAAGTCTGCCAATTGACTGGATGGATGGAAAGCCTGCTCCCGAGGCAGTGCTGGAGCGCCTTGCATGCAGATGTCCCAGATCGTTCAGACTTTCAGACTGCGTTTGCATTGCGAACGTCCTAACAAGTACACAGACTTGTGTTGACTACAGGATCCAAACCGTACAGGAGAATGTGAAAGTCATTGTTGATGGACATAGCGGAGAGGAGGATGAAGGCGGTTACTGAGAAGTCCACTTACATAAATGATACTCCATTGTTACTTTCCTCGGCCACTGTCAAGGCCTAACTGTCAAGTTCCAGAGCTTTTTATCTTGTTTATGCATTGTAGAAGTGAAACAGTTGACTATCAGTTGTTCCATTTGAATACCTCTGAACTTAGAGTGAGACTAAAGTACTCTGGCACATGAAGATTAATGGATACTCAAGAACACAAATACGGTGTGAAAGCATGTTTTTGCTAAAATCATGTCCAGAATAGAGCAGTTTTTAATTGACTGTCGAAAGTAATTTGTATTTGCTTTGGTTTTGCCTTACTTTGCTCTGCAGTTGGAAAAAAAAACAGGGCCACTTTCTCAACCAGTCAAAAGTGAAACCAAAACCAAATTTTATCCCGACATGCTCACAATCGTTTCGTGCTTTGCGTCAGTTACATGTACTTGCTTGTCCTTCTGATTGGTTCATTGTGTTGTTTGTGTCTGTTGTAATTGGTTAGAGTAATTGCTTTTCTTTTGCTATCACAACACTTAAGAAAACCGCTCTAACACGTGACAGTAACTTATTGACTGACTCAAAGGAAAGTATTAAAAAGAAACTTCACATTTCACATGATGAAACTTAGTTCTATTTCCATTTTTCAGAGCAAATCAAATTAGCAGGAGCAGATGTGACTTAAGCAATCCAACTAAATAGCAAATTCGACCTATTGGCAGCGATAGGCCACTTTGTTTAGTTCAAATGAAATCTAGGGGACTGGGCACTAGTTATCAAGGATGCCAAAAATTGAAATTTTGTTGTCACAGTAGACATTTTTTCGGCTTTAAAGTACTGTGATAATGATCTCTAGCAAGTAGGAAAAGATTAAAACATAAAAGTGTAATATTGTCGAATAAGAAAGCACTAGAAAGAAAAGAATGCGTTTTCGACTATTAAAGCTCACGTAACCAGTCATGTGATTAAACCCTTTCCAAAAGTATTGATTAAAATGGCGTACTGGTTGACTGGACTTCATTTTTGACTTGTTTATTAAGTCGTTTCCCCAGTTCTGTACAATAAAGTAAGTAAATTATGTTGGGAATGCTATGTATAATTCTCACGTTGGAAAATGACCCAAGGGGGGAGAGGTAAGAAAAAGTGTCATTTTCCCCCCGAAGGTGACACAATTGGCAATGCTATCACCCGAAAATGTAAACTAGGGATGTTGACCTACATCACCATGGACATTAGCCTTTGTCCCCCTGAGTGGTACCAATCGGCCAAATTTCGGGTCCTGGCTCATGCACTATTAGTATGTATCTTTCACAGGATTGGTCAAAATTTCCAAGACGAGGCACGTATGCAATTATAAGTCGTTTTTAGAAGACTTCCGTCTAAATGGTAACGGGGCTGAAGTTTTTCAAATACAAATGATTGTCAAAATGACTACTGCAGGGACTGATCAAACAACGTGAAAAGACGTATGTTACAATATTTCGACTGGCCAATACCAGTCTTCATCAGAATTTCACTTTTAATGTACTTTTATGATTTATGTTAGAGTTTACATAGTGCTAAATTTTTATTTCAAATATGACTGTATTTCAATTTGTTAGTCCGATCAAAACATTTTTTTTACAGATTAAAAACTATGGTTATCTTTGTTATAGACACAGACATTGTTTTTTTTTACCCAAGAAGAGGCCAGGGGGCCGTAGCTTGATCTAGAGATATATTCTTGTGGAAATGCAGTATTTCGTGTACCAAACGGGTGATTTAAAAAGTTTCATTGTTTATTATTATTATTATTATTATTATTATTATTATTATTATTATTATTATTATTGCTGCTTATCACAGTGATTGCTTTGATATAAAGCCAATACGCCAAAAAAAAAAACAATCGAGTCTGCATATCACCTCTGGGGTCGTACGACCCCATTCGGCCCGAAAAGGTCAACAAACTTAATATGTGACTTACTATCATTGGTGCCATTTTTTCGATTGTTTAACACAGTTTGCAGGTCTTCTTGCACAGTTTCTTCACAACTGGGTGATATTTTGCAGTCAAGAGGTAAAACTGTTGAAACTACACTCGTGCATAAATTCAGCCTCATTACCGGCTGCCGTGGTATCAAGATGGGGACGGCTTGTGGACGAGATGGAGCCCTTCCATTGTTGTTGTTGTTGTTTTTCTGTATTACAATATTGTGAACGCTAATTTTACCTTGGATAACATGCTAAGTAAAATGAATAATAATTCTGAATAATAATTCGCCTTTTTTGCTTCATCTACGTAAATACATGCATATCTGCTAGATATCATAATGGCAGGAGATCTTAGCAAGTTCTGTTGAACTTTCTGAGAAGATCCTGTCAGTTCAATAATCCGCTTTTAAAATAGCAGATGGGTTGTACCGCTGCTGCGAGCCTGTGCTGCTTTTGTCGGCATTTGTGAAAAAAGTCTAATTTTATACAAAAAAGGCTTGACCTTATGCTACTTGTGACGTCATATCTCGATCGTTCCCCTTGCAACCGATCATCACCAAACTAAGCAAACGGCCTCCAAAAATTCCAGGAGTTGATAAAATATCTTCTTACCGAAATTGGAGGTAACCTGACAGGGGAGGGTGAATACCCGTACTATCTTGTACATCCCATTGAGGTTAAATTGTACACCCAGCTACCCTGTGGTTACAAGAGATTTTTTAGCACATTTTTTGTGTACCGAAGTCTATTCTCCAACTATTCCCGCAGGCTGGTAGACCCAGCGCATTTCACAATTGTTTTCACATCTTTCTGTTCAGACCAAAATGTGTCAAAAAAGGAGCTGTTGTTAACGTTTTTAAGCAGACAGGAAACTTGTTTTTGAAAGAGTTGTTAAGGCCGCGGGTGACAAGCTGCTTATGAATAAATTTATAAGGCAAACTTTTGGTGGAAGTCTTACGTTAAAAAACTTTAGATCTTGATCGTTTGGGAGCCCATTTCGTTGAAACTTAACAAAGGGCTTGAGGAATGTTGGAAGTGCAACAAGGTTGTTTTTCCTTTAATAAATTGTTTCTTTGCGATGCTTTGAACTTCCAAAGTTAAGATTTGGTAAAACGCGACTCCGTGTCCAAGTTTTCTCCTCGTGGAGAAGACAACGCTTCTTGATTTTGCCACTAATTGATCAGTTAAAACCTCTATTGTGTCACAACAGAAGCCGATTTTGTGATTTCAAGTTCCACTGAAAGTTATAAGCCTTTAAATTAGTAAAATCGTCCTTGTTTAAATTTGAAGGCTTAAAACTTCTGTTAAAAAGCCTGAGTGTTTTAAAAAAGTGCTTCTGTTGTGACAACCTACAACACACCTATTTCACCTGTCTGCTGTGTCAGTTGAGGAAATTTTATATCCGCGCTGTATTCTTGGACACAAAAATGGGGGTTTTAGGACTTCCGAAGGCTTATCGAAGAAACACGAGTGTTTAAGCCAAGAATATTTTATTATGCAAATTATGGATATAAAAATTAAGAAGCTATTGTTAACACTCCAGAAACAAACAATAGGTTGCATGCAATCTTAAAACATCGTGTGTTTTCCGTCGAAAATAAACGAAAGAAAAAAGCATTGGTGCTGAACCAATTAACATTTATACCACACACAAAATAGAACGAGAATTTTACTACCGAAATTTTCAAACGTAGAAACGTAGAATTTAACACTAAAACCAAAAAGAACGACGAAATCGAACTCTTTTATTATTTTCTAGTCTGTGGAGCAGTGTATATATACACAGAATAAACTTCACGGAGTTCCACTCACCACAGACCCAGATGTTGATAAATATTGGACACAAAGTTGGTGAGAGATAGAGATAGAAACAGTACTTTATTTTCGTTTTGTTTTGCTGGAAAAATTCTAAAAAGTTACAATTAACGTTTCAACTAACAGATAAAGAATAAAAAGAACGGTACAGATACAACAAGCGAGCGCTCAATGCATCCATCTATTATTATTGTTATTATGAAAAGTTTTATTTAACAATACTTAAAATGCACAATATTTCCTGCCACACGATTAAACGCACGAGCAATCATTGATGCATAACCAAAGATTTTATACTGCAGAGCTCACTCATGAATATTTCGCGCAATGTCGCTATCATTCGTCGCACTTCGTGCATACCCTTTAAATAAATGAATACTGATGATCTAGTCTCTCACCCGCGGCCTTAACCAGTGGTTAACCCTCGGACATGCAAGTTAACTCATACCCCCACCGTAGTACAAGGTAGGGGGGGTGGGGTTGATACAGGCCCCTTGGGATTTCGTTGTCGAAAAAGTCTTAGTTCTGGTAGATAGACAAGCCTGAGATGTGCTCAACAAATGAGATAAGTATTATGGTTTATGACCGAATTCTGGCCCTGGCATCATTGGGTGTGCTAAGAAAGGTTGTTCTTTGCAAAGAAAAGGCAGTTCTGTTTCGTCTAGTTCATGTTTATTCTGTATAATTTGCTTTTGTCTAGGTTTCTGTTGTGACTAGTGTTATTGTTAACACTAAAGTAATTTGTGATTTTCTTTCTGCAACTTGTAAGGTAAAGTTATGTTAAGCAATGAAAGTAAGCACATAAATACAAGTGTAAAATGCTAGTTCCCCTGAAAGTCTTGCTTTGCAAAATATGTAAAATCACAAATAATTCAAGTAAACTCACCGCCACCGCCACCACCTCCACCACATTGTGACTTGTAGAGGAGATTCATCTGTTGTGCGTCGATTGCACTAATACCGCGCCGCTGACCAAGTGTAACCTGGGAAAGTGTACAGGAAAATAACCCATATCGAACGCTATAATACACTAGTGCACTAGACTGCGAGTAGTCTCTAATTTTGGCGATGGCGATTGTGGGGCGGGCGAAAGACACACGCGCGCGCGCGAAATTTTGAGGCTGCCTCGAAATTTCGCGCGCGCGCGTGTGTGTGTTTCGCCCGCCCCACAATCGCCATCGCCAAAATTAGAGACTACTCGCAGTCTACTAGCGCACACAAATTTTTCCCTATTTAAGAATATTACCTGTTAATTGTTAATTATTTTCCCATCATATTTACTTGGTTTTTCAACGTAGAAAATGACAACTCGCCTTTGTGTTACAGTCTAAGAATTCCCTTTCGTACATGGGCTTTGCTCAAGCATGGATCATACAAAGACACAAAACTCATGACATTCTTCACTCAGAAGAATAATTTGCAAGGAGGATCACACTAAACCAAGGCAAACGCTAGGTGACAGGGGACCCTTTGTGCAAAGTTATAGGTTATATGAAAATTTGGTTTGAAGATATAGAAACTTAATTGGTCAAAAAGGGACAAGAGCAAAAATCACGTAGACCATACAATTCTGTTAAATTGTACGTATCGTATCTTTTCAGCCTCAAAGGCTTTAACACTGAAACATCAAAAAATATCATTTATGAAACAACCATTTTTACTTGATATTTTGAAGGAACAAGAGTCCCGTTTCCCATACAAACCTCTCGCAATTTTCAAGACCACTAACTGTCAACAAAAACACCTAATTTTTTCGCGCATAGTTTATCTTGGTAATGCTTCTGCGCGTGAAATTTTGATAATCCTTGGTAAACTGTCCCAGTTCTTTAAAAACTAAAACAAGCGCAACTTACTCCTGATTGCTTTGACACGATTGTATGTTTCCGTTCTTGCTGAAGGCTCTGCTCGAATAGTGCATCACGCTTCCATTATCATATTTAGTTCCCAGAGAGTCAATGGTGCTTTTGTCGTACTTGTTGAAGTTAAATTTGTTCCCTGAAAAGTTATCAATAAGTTACCATTTATAAGCCTGTGAACAGGCTCTCTGGTCGAGGAAAGAGCGAAGAAAACAAAGGGCGAGACCGAGCGAAGTCTTCTTCCCCAGCCAGTTCATAGGCTATCGTTTCTAGAAGTCTGAGGAAAGTGCTCTAAATTAAGAACAAAATAACTAACACGAGAGAGTGCGGGGAGTTAAAGGAAAAGGTTAGCTATTTGTGTGGTAAAAACAAAAGACGGTTTGAATTGACATAGAAAAAAAAGAAATTGACACTAAGAAGGGAAAATGATTCTCAGAAGCTATAAAGAACTTATGCTTAAAACTAAAAGAAGTTGAAACACGTTCAGTAAATCTCTATTTAGATCAATTTGCCTGGTCTATTACCCAACAACGAAATCATTTACTGATTACAGGAGTGACTAATTAGTACTTTTTTGTTAGTAATTTAACAGATTTCTTATCCTCTTTATGGGGGAAAGAGGATGGGAGGGGGAAGTGATTGAGGCCCTGCAGACTTTGAACGCTTACAACTTTTCAGGCTTTTTTTCCTTTTTTAATATAAGTTAACACCACTTAACTTCGTCACTGACTTTTCTTGAATTTATATGACAACATAAGGTATAAGTGTGACGTGTCTCTGTTCCTGTATTTTGATGTCTCCTCGACAACCATATTTTGGCAAAGCTGTCTTCCAAATGTAGTTCTTTTTTTAAACGTTTTTGTCTTGTAACGTTTTAATTTTTAGTATTGAATTAATTTCAATTTTTGACAATTTGGACAGTTCTGGAGGAATCGACGATGGCGACTCTTTATGATAATAAAGTAATTTCCACGTCATGTAACGTCATCACATCCTGTTGTGGACTCCAAAGAAACATTTTCGGACGTACACCCACAAAGTTTCACTATCATACCTTTATTCCCGTTGTAGTTAATTGAAGTGCAGCTGGATCAAACCCTCCGGTCGGTAAGACCAAAAAACGCTTGGTCTGAATAGGGATAAATTAAAAGACAGAACATTTTCTTCCCTTCTACTTTCTTTACTTACTTTCTTTGATGTTGTCCCACATGACTGTGACGTAATTATCCCGGTCGGGACGGGACTGTTCGTGGTAGAATCCCAAAGCGTGACTTGCATGTGGATAACCAAGTGGAACTCTATTTTGATTTAAGAAGTTTGAAAGTGTGCACGTAAGGGGATTCTTGTGTCCTCTTCGGGTTTACTTTTTGTGGCACCTTCATGATTTCCCTGATATATGAGCACAGTACGTAGCATTTCCAAGTGCCAGATACGTAATAACAACTTACATTTGTCAGAGAGGATTGCAATTTGCATTTATTCTGAATTCAAAAAATATTTAAAATATTTGGTTTAACCTCACCAATTTCATGAGCAACAATTCCCTTGCGCCAGCACCCACGGGCAAGGTTGGCGCCGTCCAGTTCTACCAACATATGAGGAACAACTAACGAGCAGTAAGACAGAAGAATAAGGCAAAGTTAACTTTTTGAATCATCTTTTTTCCCACACGCATCACAAATAGACACTGGGGGAAATTCAAAATATTAGTGTAACACCCTCATATAGTAGGATCGAATCCGAAAAACTTGTTTCTCCAATTATACCACATTCTTTTCAACAAATCTCCCCCTCACCTTTCCTATGTTGACAGTGGTTGTCGTTGAATTGGCAGAGATGGGTATTTTTTCAGGTTGTAAATAAAGCTAAGCTTGAGATCAACATTGTATAGGAGAAAAGGGGAGGCTGTACCTGTAATGCAAGGTTTTAAAATTGTTCGAACTGTGCAACTAGACTGAAAATCACACGTAGGCGCCGGTTGTCCGTAAGGAAAAAAAATTAATTTGAATGTAACGAGCCAGACAAAGTCTTGAAGCCAATTACACTTTTCTTTTACCAGCCAGCAGCCATTATAAGCCCGAGTGCAACCTAAAAGCCTGCAAATCGCGATGCAGAAACGATTTTTATTACAAAATTTCTAACTAATAACATAAACTAATGAAAAATCTTATGTACATTTAACATTAAAAATGGATCAAAGTTAATAGATTCTCAACTTACAAGCTATTTGTATTTAAAAATATGTTTTAAAATAGTTGTTCAAAAATAAGGCAGTCTGAAATGATAAGCTAAAGATGTATAACAAATACTGTAAATATTAATAACTTATATAGCCCAGTCGGTAATAAAGTTCACAGCGCTTCACATATTAAGTACATGTATATGTATGTGTATCTATATCTGTAGCATTTAACATTTTTCGAGGTTAAATTACCCTGAGCCAATTTGAAAGTTAACGTAAGCTTGTTCGTTTGTTCTTTTCTTGAAGCTAATGCAAGTTTTGCTTGTCCATTCCTCCATTCCCGCTCTTATGGCCTCCATAGCTCTGGAATCACCAGCTGAAAAAAAATAGAGCAAAATATTTTTTGATCCGTTTGTTCTTTTCTTGAAGCTAATGCAAGTTTTGCTTGTCCATTCCTCCATTCCCACTCTTATGGCCTCCATAGCTCTGGAATCACCAGCTGAAAAAAAGTAGAGCAAAATATTTTTTGACCCACTTTACTTTTCGCCATGATACACTTTAAAAATGCATATAACTACGGTACAAATCGATTTTTATTCCATTTAATTGTTATTTTATTTCTTTTAATTACTTCGGGGCTACTTCCGGTGGTTGTCGAAAGGAGTTCAGGAAATCCAAGACGGTGGATCCAAAATGGCAAAGTTGGTAAATCAGGACGGTGTTTATCCTTCATGTGACGTCATAAGCACATTTGTTGGACCTCGAAGTTAACATTTTTCGTCGTACTATAAAAAAGATCGTTGTCGTAGCCTTCACACTCTCGGAGTAAAGGAAGTGCAAAAAAGCTCAGGATATATAGGGTTAATGATAAGGAAAGGATGCTCTGGTGACAATCTGTAACGTTTAACTAAGATAATTGAAAGATCTGTTACGCTGAACACCTTCTTTTGAGCTGGTGTTACCGGGTTAGAAATTTGACCAGAAAATTTGATCTTCGTTCATGGGGACAATCCAATCACATGGCAAAAACAATGCATAGTTATAATTACTTTTGCGTTCACTATTGGCAACTTTTTAGCCAACCCTCTTTATATGTCAAACTCAGCATTAACGCATTTATATAAAAATTTCACACTTAGTTCATACGAGGGTTGTGCAATACTCACCACTTGTTCAAGTCGTGAAAGTGGTGATGCAAGTGGTGCAACTGGTACGAGTTGTACAAGTCGTGAAGTGGTGACTGTGAGACGTTTCAGTGAAACAACATGAAGCATTCATTGGTGCCCTTGCATATCATTATAGACACTTAGAATTTGAATGTTGTTTCAAGGAAGGGTCCTAGTCAACTCGTACGAGTCGTACGAGTCGTACAACTGGATAAACTGTATCTCATTAAGTCGTTCAAGTGGTGAAATTGCATGTCATTACTCTTACTCACAGTCCAGTAGAGCTGTGAGGAGGGGGGTTGTTTCAACTCGTACGACTCCTTCAAGTCGTTCAAGTGGTGAAATTGCATATCACTCATCTTACTTACAGTCCGGTAGAGCAGTGAGGAAGGGGTCCTTTCAACTCGTACGACTCTTTCAAGTCGTTCAAGTGGTGAAATTGCATATCAATAGGCTTACAGGACGGTAGAGTTGTGAGGAAGGGGGTCCTTACAACTCGTACGACTCGTTCAAGTCGTTCAAATGGTGAAATTGCATATCAGTACTCTTACTCCTTCGGAAGGGGATCTTTCAAGTGGTACGTGCAACTGATGAAACTGTATGGGCTAAAACAAGAACATTCTCAGGCCCAGCCAAATCGTACGCGTTCTTATTAAAAAAAAGTGTATTATCATTTTGCGCGACGCCTTATTACCGCCTTCTATCTCGTCTTCGAACGTATGTCTTTCGTGTATCTCGCTCGCTTCGTTACGTACCTAAAAAACGAGACAAAATCATAGTTGTCTTCCCTTGGACAGTTTCACAAGGCTTCAGTAGAAGCAGTAATTTACATAACGGTTCGCTTTTAGAACTCTATTATCAGTTTGCGCGACGCTTATAGAACGAGTATAGACATATTACCGCCTTCTATCTCTCTTCGAAGGTATGTCTTTCGTGTACCTCGCTCGCTTCGTACGTACGTTTAAAAAAGACGAGGTAAAATCATAGTTGTCTTCCCTTAGACAGTTTCACAAGGCTTTAGTAGAAGCAGTAATCGACATAACAGTTCGCTTTTAGAAATCTATTAACAGTTTGCGCGACGCTTATAGAACACGTAATAGACATATTGCCGCCTTCTATCGGCTCGCTTCGAAGGTAGGTCTTTCGTGTATCTCGCTCGCTTCGTATGTACGCTTAAAATACGAGGCAAAATCCTAGTTGTCTTCCCTTGGACAGTTTCACAGGGCTTCAGTAGAAGCAGTAATGGACATGACAGTTCGCTTTTAGAAACCTATTATCAGTTTGCGCGAAGCTTATAGAACGAGTAATAGACATATTACCGCCTTCTATCTCGCTTCGAACGTATGTCTTCGTGTGTCTCGCTCGCTTCGTACGTACGCTTAAAAAACGAGGCGAAATCATAGTTGTCTTCCCTTGGACAGTTTCACAAGGCTTTGGTAGAAGCAGTAATCCACAGTTCGCTTTTAGAAATCTAGAATCAGTTTGCGCAACGCTTATAGAACGAGTAATAGACATGTTGTCGTCTTCTATTTCGTGTACCCGCGTATGCGCATGAGCTATGTGTTCGTTTCGTTTCAAGCAACGAATGTTTTGGGGTCATACACTTAAAGAACGAGGCATAGTCGCGACTACTACGAGTTGACTGGGCCCCTGCCTTTCTTAATGAGATGCAGGTTCACCACTTGAACGAGTTGTACGACTCGTGCCAGTTGAGTGGGTCCCCGCCTTAATGAGATGCAACGACAAGTAACACTTCATTTTATTTCACTGAAAAATACCACATCACGACTTGAACAAATCGAACCAATTGTAACCATTGTTTTACAACTCGTACGACTGGTACGGGTCGAATCACCACTTTCACCACTTGAACAAGTGGTGGGTATGGGACAATCTTGGTTCATACCCGTTACAGGTTTACTAATGAATACGCCACGGTAAAAGTTCTTGCAAAAAACTGTTCAATTATAAATATATTATCTGAAACAGTGCGTATAAAAACTTACACAGACTGGAGTCAATGACATAAGCCATCACACCGCCTGGCCACTTTCTGTTTTTGATTGAACGTCTTCCAAATGGCTTGTCTACATCCAGTTCCAACTCGGCCGTCACGCGTTGATCAGCAGTAAAGATCATGTCACCTTCATACAAGTCCGGATCATCCAAGCCCTCGTTTTCTGAAAATCAAACAAAATCAAACTGCCTAACTGACTGACTGCTGACTGTGGCGAAAAGGAACAAGCGAACGAAAAAAATAGAACTGCAAACGAATGAACTGACCGACAGGCGGAAGAACGGATGGAATGGACTGATGGATATATAAATGGAGCGAAGGGATAGCGAAGGGAGAGCGAGGGTGAATGGTTGGATGGACGGACGGCGGAGAAATGGACGCACGGAACACCGGCTTAATAGCGAGCCGTGGGCTCTGTATCTTTAAACGCCCGATGTTAAATTTTAAATTGAAACCGAAATATAGCGTTTCAAACATCAAATATATGCCTTTTATTGGTAGAATATCCACCACAAAATTGCATCTCTTCGGTATGCCTTTTTTCCTGTTGAAACAACACAACATGAAACAGAGACCAAGCCAAAGACAAGCCGAAACTCCAAAGAGCTCAGTAACCAACAATCCACCGCACTTAATGAAGTAGGCCGCTCCTTGTTTCTTTTCCAGTAATTGGTGTCAATGCCCGTTTATTAAAATAAAAATGTCAAAAAAGCAAAAAAGGGGAAACTTACCATCAGGATTTTCGGACGCAACAAGCGCCACACCGTACAGTGCAAAAAAGGATAGCCACTTCATGATGCCCAATGCTTCTTCACGATTCGAAGAAAAGTGTGGTAACGTAACAAAAATAGCTGAGAATTTATGGAGAAAATCGTTAACTCACCTGAACAGTTGAATGAGCCTTTTTGTTAGAGTTGTTTTATTCTTGTTTAAGCGTTAAATAAATTGGATTAACATGATAAAGAGAAGAGGAGGTATTTTTTTAACATCTGTGGCAGATGATGAAAAGCGACAAACAGTACACTTCCTTATCTGCATGGCGTGAAGCCAGTAAAGGGATCTTAAGACGCGTGTGTAGGGGGGAGGAGGGAAGGCTAAGCTAGATTGGAAAACGATGAAAATGGCATCATTCGTAAGTAGACTAATATGGTTGGGGAAATGGCATGAAATCATAGACAACATCTAATCAAAACATCTGAAGTCGAAAATCGAGAAAAATTAGAAACTCACTAACTCAAAAAACGCGGTTGATGCCACAGTAATGAAAGGAAGTGAGTTTTTTTGCTTTGGTTCGTTGTGAATTAAACTTTTTGTGAAAGCAGAGTCAAACCTCGGTCGATGAGTCACCTTACGTAAAATGCTTCTACGGTTTGACCATCAAATAAAAGCTGTTAAATTTTCTTATAAACCAAATGTTGGAAGCCAGTCAATCACAGGTTATCGTTAGGATTAGGTTGTCCGAACAATAAGTCGTCATAAAGAACGTGACGGCAGGGAAGGAAGAATGATAAGCATTTTTTCAATGGTAACATGATGGCATCGATTAAGCTTCTCGAATTGGTGTCTGACAAACTAACTAAACTTACGCCTTTCTGGCCTTGTTATACGAATCAGAGTTTCTTGAAGCGCTCTTTCCTATCCAACATTCCCTCTCTTCTTTTTTGTTAGGAAATTTATGTCAACTTGTATCAGACTCTGTAAATAATGACTTTGATTTGAGTTTTTTTTTTTAATTTAACTGTTGCCATCACGAAAAACCTGGAACGTTCGAAAAAACGTTCGAATCCAGACACTTGAAGTTTGGCCAATAGTTTCCAAGAATAGCTTCCTTTATCGCCAGAAAAAATTAAAAAATACAGAAAAGAATTGAAACAGTTTATGTCTGAATTTGAAAATCGGTATATCCACTATCCACAAACAGATTGGGGTGTACGTGCTCAGGTTGCACTCAATTAACCTTTGTAAAAGGTGCTCGACATCACCTTGGCAACTACGCAAATGCACAGGCGACTTTTCAATGCGAGCTATAAAGAAAACGATGGCTCTTCGATAATCTATGCAGCTACATACATGAAAGACTACACTTTCTTAGAGAAAGTTTGCCTTACAATTTGCTTTGCGAAATCGAAATGTCAATTAAAACGATGGAATATCTGAATTTATGTTTTCCTTTGATTGCAGTTATTTTTTAACAAAATGGATAATAAAGCAGTCGTGACAGTTTTCTCGAAGATTAAAGCACATGCTTAGCAAAGCTTAACAAATATTTCTTAGTGAGAAGGAAAAAGCTAAAATTAATATTGCAAGCTAGAGAAGGACGTAAGGATCAAGCTTTGTCCGTTGTTTTCAGATGAGGAGCTCTTCAACTTACTGTTTACGATATTATTTTCAGGTTAAATACTTTTGCGCATTTAGTGATAATATCACTTGATTATATGACAGATAACAAACTGCAAGGGTAAAAAAATATTTGAAATGCTTCCTTTTGTCATTACTACTATTTCCGTACTTACATTAACCCCAGATGACACGCACCTGCCTTTAAAAGAATAAGCACGAGCTTTTTCACCTGGCATAGTACAAACCGAGAGGCTATTTAGCCCTCAGACGTACAAGACACAAAGTCACACCCCCACCGTGGTACAAGGGGGTTAATGGATCCCCCATTGGGGTTTTGATCCGTTACAATGTTTCGAAAAAACATTTTACTTTTAGTAGAAAGCCTGTAATGTGCTCTACAAGATGAAATATATATTATCGGTAGCTGCGCTGCAGAGGGTCTGTATACGTCATGTTACCGGCCCACTTTTTGCTAGACGTGTATAATGTGACATAATTAAGCACTTTGCTTCTCTTTGTCAACATTTTGTACTTTTATCATCTTAAAAGGTGGAAACACGCGTTTTTACTCACTTGACCACCTGCTACTTGTTGCGTCACATCTCGTAACCATAGTAACAAATTCTCACCAAATTTGTGTCAAAATGTGTCTAAGCGATATGCTTACAGCAACTGAAAACGGCAGATGCTGATGAAAAATCATCTTGGAAAAATTCAAGAAACTTTATGGGGGGGTGGATCCTCCCCCCCCCCACCCCTTCTGTTTGTCCGAGGGTTAAACTGTACAGAGACTACTTGTCAAATAAATGCCTTACACGGCAAAGTTTTGAGGTAAAAACAATTAAGGCACGTTGAATTGGAGATAAACCAACGACGCTGTTGTTTAGGGAAGGGAATATGCAATAAGTATGCAATAAATTACTTGTAATATTAATTAAGCTAAACTAGGCTAGTCACCCTCAAAGAGTAGGTTTCAGTCTGCAGTTACGACAGAAATCCGACTGGTTTTTACCAGAAATAACCCCTTCAACGGACTTTGAAAAAGTTAACAATCTGAAAGTGTGATGGGCTCCTGGATTTCGTGCCAATCCCTCGGGGCATGCATAGTGTGAACGAGAAATCAATCCGACACGGAAGTCAGTAACCAGGAGTAAGATTGGAACCTCTAGAATGTTTGAGATGGGCACGATAACCACAATAAGCTACAGATCAGATGGACACGGTAAGCTATCCAGCTGACTGCCTTCGATTGATCGCACCCCCCCCCCCCGAAAATGCTCTAGATATTGCCTAGCAGGAAAACATAAGAGAAGTAACTGCAAAATTTTGCCCCAAGAAAGATGTGTGATGAATGGTCGGTTTATTCGTCTTTCAGCAGAATAAGGTCAAATGAATATAACACACCCCTAGGAACATCATCTGCACTTGTTTTACAGGACAAGAGAGAACCGAGGGTTTGTTACTAATAAAGGACACAAAGTAGCACAGTTTTCACGCTTTTTATTTTAGTTCATTCTACTCAGTTTTAGGCTACTAATATCAGTACTTGACTGAATTCCAGACTTTAATGACCTGTAATGAAATGAAATGAACACAATAATCAGTCTGCTGGATTATTTGTGAATGGAACTGTCTTAGGACAGAGCAATAATAATGATGATAAGCGCCTTTCGTGCTTGAGGAGCAATGTCTCCTTAACTTTTAAGGGAAGTCGAAATTTTACGTGGAAAGAGAGCTAGCTGAATTTGCCGAATTTGCCATCTGTTTTACAAAATACGTTGACTGTTCCTCTGACAGAATTGGAGAGATTATTCAAAATGAGGCATGCAAGGAAAGAGATATTCTTTTTTTTTAATCCGTTTCTAATTTATTACTGACAATGATTGCTTGATTGCTTGACGAGAAAGGCGGCCAAAAAGTGTTAACAAACATAAGGTCTGGCTTACCATCGTCTGTCTTCTGCTTCGATTGTTCAACACAGTTTGCAGGTCTTCCTGCAGTTTGCCCTCACATATTGGTGGTAGCTGCAGTATCTGGTCCAGCCTCCGCATCTACGGTCCTTGTTTACGCAGTTGCTTCCTATCAGATGAAGCATAATAAAGCTGAGTTATTTTTATTGAGTCACGACGTTAAACTACTTGCAACTTTAATACTCGGGAGTACAAGCAAACTCATACCCCCACCTTGGTACAAACGGTGGGAAGTGGGGTGGGTTAGGGATGGAAACCCTTGCATTGTTTGTTTGTTTGTTTTTGTTGTATTACAACATTTTGAAAGGTTTTTACCTTTATTAGATAAACTTTGATGTGCTGTACAAGATTAACCTCTAAATAACTGAACGCGAGGGCCGTACTGGGGAATATTGGCCCGAGGTCGTGGCAGTACGGACCTCGCTGCACTCGGTCCGTACAAAAACGACCAAGGGCCAATATTCCCAGTACGGTCCCGAGCAAGTGAAGTTAGTAAGTAGTTTATTATACGGCATCATTTTTCGTACGAAACAACACTGCCGGTAGTTCATTCAAGTCAATTTCCGGCGCGATGTCAAGGAACGAAGCCAGCGATTTTAACTGGCTTTCGAATCAGTTTGATGATCGTTGCTGTCGATCGGCAAAAACTTGCGCTGCTCTTGAATGAAAACTGCTCTGCTTCTATTATATGTGTCAGGTTTTCGTTGTCCTCTACAGCTCAAGATAGTTTTATTGGAAACTACTTCTCCGTTATGGGAGGAAACAACTCGGGAAAAAGAAGAATAATGAAAAGGCTGCGATAAAATGTCGCAAACGTGCTTCTCAAACTCGAAATTGGGGTAGCGTGTTTCAATAGTCTGTAATGTGAATAAAGGAACACTCGAACTTAGAAAAAAAGGACACTGGAAATTGTCTCTCCATCAAATACTACAAGTTGTTTGCTTCAGTGGCTTCATGGAGAACTTTGTCGATGCTGAGAGCAAATTTTCGTCGCACCTAACAAAGATGTTTTTAGCGCGACCTACATGTAGAGCAAGAGCAGACTTGAGAACAAGCTAAAATTATTTTCAAGGATGTCCACTACAACAGCAAAAATCTCGCTGAGGAATGAAGGTACACTGTTATTTTAATGCATGTACGTGTAGCTTTAATTTGTTCTTGTGGAAAGCGGACTGAAGCGATGGCCAATATTAAACCGGCACAAGAACGCGATCGTTTCCTTTCGATTTAGGGATGCCGATGAAAGCCGTTTGCTAGCTGTTTTGCAGGTATCCTTTTTTATTCTTGTGAGAAACGTACTCTTTTGTTAATGCTGAATTTTAAAAATTATTGTTTAAGTCTTGGTCGATTTACTCGGCTCTTTACAGCTTACAGTCTATAGCCGTACAAAGACAATAAACACACAAAGTCACTGAAGAACCTTCGCCATACTTTTTGATTCACTGCCGGCAAGTCTTTTGCTTATATCAAAAAGTCGGTAAAGTTAATCGAGGAACGCGTTTTCTAAACAGACGTGTTTACCTCGTTCATTTGTGTTGTACCAGCTCCAAACCTTAAAATAGACAAGTTTGATTTTGGTAAATAGGTCTCACACTCTTCGATTAATCCGCGCCAAAGATAACGGAATGGAAATGAGTAAAATTTTCTGTAGTTATGTCTATCCACGGCCACTGTCCAAGTGCTTAAAATCTATTTAATTAAGTTGTTAGATTGCTTTATAACAGGGTAACTAAAATCACAAGGATAGAGGGGCTCCAGAATCAGCTAACTCAATAATACTGACCACCACCACCACCTCCGCCACCGCCGCCTCCATCACCACCACCACACTGTGATTTGTAGAGGAGATTCATCTGTCGTGCGTCTATTTGACTAATTCCACGCCTCTGACCAAGTGTTACCTGGAAAAATGTACAGGAAAATAACGCATATCAAGTTTAAAATGACAATAGAAGGCAATGACACGATCCATAAACGTACCCCTGACTGTTTTGCCACGATTGTAGGTTTTCCGTTCTTGCTGAAGGCTCTGCTCCCATAATGCATCACGCTTCCATAATCATATTTTGTCCCCAGAGAGTCAATGGTCCCGCGGTTGTACTTGTTGAAGTTGAACTTGTTCCCTGAAGAGAAGATTAGGTTAGAAAAATATAACAATTGATAGCAATAACAACAATAACATAATATAATTAAGAAAATTAAAGAAAAAAGGAATCACGAATTGAATCGGCAGCGAAAAAAAAAAGAAAGAAATACTAGGAAGCTGTAAAGGAGAGCTGATGTTTAAAAATTAAGGAAGATGAAGCAAATTAAGTAGATCGTCCCTCTTTTTCTCCATGCCGTCAGAAATAAAGCTGTTTAGATTAAGCTGAAATCCGCTATGTTTACTAAACTTTCATTTAATGGATATCTCGTTTCTATTTTTGTGAGCGCAAAAGCATCCACGCCACAGCAAAGCAGAGCACCAAAAGAGGCGTTGGGAGAAAATCGATTCTGTCGTTTTTTCGATCGCGATTTAGTTTCTTCCAAGTAGCCTTCTATAGAATCTAACAATAACAATCACTCTACCTTGTCCTATTCATTACGAAGGAGGTGGTGGGGGGGGGTGGTTTCGAGTGGACTGCACCCGTACTGCCTTTGAACGCTTATAAATTTTTTTAATATTCTCGGGGACCCCATTCAACTTTGTGATTGACTTTTCTTCGACTGTATACACCTGTTTCAGTTTAGGTTGCTTCAGTGATGCATGATGCATGATCCTTGTTTCATAGACCGCAAAGCATGATGTTCGCTAAAAATAAATGTATTGATCACTTCATGTTCTCGCTGAAGGCACTCCACGAGAAAACCAAATCATAAAAATATACATTTGCTCTCGTTCTAGGACTGAAAGCTACAGAAAAGCAGCCATAAATTTAGCGAGCATGATGCACTGCGGTCTATGAAACATGGATCACTAAAGCAACCTTTTTTGAAATAGTTATATGGCGACATATAATTTTGATATGTCTTTGTTCCTGTATTTTGATGTTTCCATGACAACCATATTTTTCCAACTTTTGATCTTTTTAATGAAAGCTTGTTTTTTGCCTAGTAACTTTGACATTCTTAGCTTGATTATACCTTTAAGTCAATTTTGACAATTTGCTAATAAGGTTTTGAAGAAATCAGTGGACGTTATCATCCCCTTTTGCAAGTTCGAAGGAAATATTTTTGGGCGTTTTTTGCACTCACAAAGTTTCATTATCATAGCTCAGGAGCCCATATCCCGGAGCTTGCAACCGCCATATATTCGTGTCACGGCATTTGCGCAGACCGATTTATTTTTAGATTGCATTTCCCGCGAATTTAGACCTCCAAAGGAGCCTTGCTAAACAATCAAAAGCTTTGTATAGTTATTTATCAGCTTTGCATTATGCTTTGCGTTACGAATTGGGTATTTTAAAAGGAGAAAAACGATCGAAGGACGCCATTTTGGGGGGATGCGGAATCACGCGGTCTGAATCTCAATATGTTTTCGCGGGCAATAGCAATCCAAAACTGTCTAAAATAGACAGGTCTGTA
Source organism: Siderastrea radians (assembly GCA_964017195.1). NCBI lineage: Eukaryota > Metazoa > Cnidaria > Anthozoa > Scleractinia > Rhizangiidae > Siderastrea > Siderastrea radians. Next base: position 356,349 of record OZ024894.1, on the reverse strand, counting down.
AAAACGCCGTGACATAAGCTTAGTATGGGAGTTGCACGCTCCGGGTTATGACCTACTGCATAGCTTTAATGTCCTTGCAGTTAATTGGATTAGAATTGAAATTTAATCAGATTCTCTTGTCTGTGAAGACAACAAGAAGCCCGGTCTGAATAGGGATAAGCTAAAAGATGGAGCACTGTTTTCCTTTTACTTTCTTTACTCACTTTCAATGATGTTGTCCCACATGATTGTGACGTAACTATCCCTGTCGGGACGGGACTGTTCATGGTAGAAGCCCAAAGCGTGACCTGTGGACAGTGAAGAGGAATTTTAATTTCATTTAGGAAGTTTGAAAGTTTGCACATAACAAAGGCCAAAACAAGATCGAACAACTACAAAACAAAAACGTCGTTTTGATCCCTGAAAACATTTATTTCAGTCGATTTCAGTATAGTGCGATTTTTGTACTTTCTTCCAAGGATTAATTTACAGAGATATGTATCGTTACAAGGAAAAGACTTAAGGGAGTTCTTGGTCTTCTTCGGGATTACTTGTTATGACCACCATTCCTAATTTCTTACCTAACATACGAACACTGTAGAAGTTTCAAGTCCCAGACACTCGATAAAAACTTGAATTTATCAAAAGTGAACCTTGCGGTTAGCTTTCATTTATTCTGCTTTCTAAGAAATATTGGCTTAAACTAACCAATTTCATGAGCAACAATTCCCCTGTTCCAGCACCCACGGGCAAGATTGATATCCTGCCGGCTGCCAGTTCTACCAACATATGATGAACACCTTCGAGGCAATAAGACAAAAGAATAAGGCAAAACTAACTTTTGAATCAACTTTTTCGTACACGCAACACAAACTGTTTTGAAAAAATTTATCAAGTTTTACTATAGTTCCAATTTTGTAACTGGTCGGGTTGAAACACAAACTACGGCATCGCTTTTCAGTTAAAAATATTTTAAGGTGACGAACCAATCTTACGGGGCCAAATAAAGCTTTCTTTAATCAGGCATAAGCCGGTATAAGCCGGTATAAGCCGGTATGTAACCTAAGTGAAGAGCCTGTAAATTGCGATAAGTGCAGTATACTCCAGCACATAATTTTCTACGTTCTTGCCATCTGTCTAGAATGATCAGTCGAGTTCGATCATCCTTGTCATATATATGAAAAATCAGTGCGGATAATCGCAAAAGAATCTGTATAGGTATAAATTTTTAGTTTTTCACCTTTTCGACTTTATGATGCTCTACTTACCCTGAGCCAAGTTTAAAGTTGGCGTAAGCTCGTTCGTTTGTTCTTTTCTTGAAGCGAATGCAAGTTTTCCTCGTCCATTCATCCATTCCTGCTCTAATGGACGCCATAGCTTTTGAATCACGAGCTGATAAAAAAATCGACCAAAATAGTATTTTTTGTTCGCCATGATACGCAATAGAAATGTAACCACTGCACCAAGCCATAAGGCTATTACAACCTGTTTTTAATCTGCGGGAGGGGACAGACAAAAAGTACTTATTAAGTGCCTGTGTTGACTTTAAGCTACTTTAAGGTTTACAACGTGTTTGATATGCGTTCAAGAGGCACAAATATTTTAACCCTATTTAGCCTGAGGAGGGGGGGGGGGGGGCACATTGTCCCCGCGCTTACTTTAGCGAACTATAACTTTTTAACGGCTGGCCGAATAATCACCAAATCTGTTGACTTTTCCTAAAATTTATCAGAGAATATTTTCCTGTGTCAATGACGTGTCTATGATGATTGACGTTTCCATAGCAACCGTCTTCTCAGGAGTGTATTTTGACTATTTACTGTCGTTTTTCAGTCGTTTTTTCAGTTTTTTACCCTTAGTTTGTAAGAAAAAGGTAATCCTTGCTTTTTTGTGCTCATTTTGATTAAATATGTTTCCTAGAACAAATTCATATATGTTTCGATGTCGTCATTGTCAACTGTATGACTGCAGGATCGGAATCCAAGATGGCGGCCTCAGAAACTCCAAAAAAGCCCAGGTGAAATAGGGTTAACGTTTCCTAAAATTTCTTTAAGACTGCAACTATGGCATGTCATTGTTCATAAAATTTGATGTTGCATGGCAAGTATATTAACATTTTTGTCAAACACTTTCTTCTTTTTGAATTTTCCTGTTTTAAATGAAAACATACAACCTTGTTGAAGTTACTGTAACTTTTCATATTTAGCTCATTTAATTTTTCTTATTTCCTTTAATCACTTTGGGGCCACTTGTGGTGGTTTTCGAAGGTTTTGGGAAAATCAAGAAACACAAGGTGGCGAAGTTCGATGTTCACACGTCATGTGATGTCATAATCACATTTGGCGGACTTCAAAGGAAACATTTTGGTCATACTACACACGCTATAGAAGATTGGTTGTCATAGCTTTAACACTCTGAAAGTAAAGGACGGGGGCACTATATACTCCTCCCCTCCAGGCTAAGGGAGTACAAAACAGCGCAGCTGAGGGTCAGTAGGGTTATTAACAAAGCATTGCTGCTCTGGCGACAATGTGGTAAGTTCTGCTAAGATAGTAAAAAGATCTGTCAAGCTATCCGCCCTTTATTGAAGTGGACTAGTGATACTAGGTTAAAAATGTGATCTTAAATACCTCTTTCCCTTCATTATGTCTTCATTCAGGCAGACAATCCGGCCAAATAGCTAAAACAATGATTTCATTAGGAAAAATATAAGAATTGTTTAAACGTACACAGACTGGAGTCAATGACATAAGTCATCACACCACCAGGCCACTGCCTGCCTTTGGTTGCACCTCTTCCAAGTGGATCATCTACATCCAGTCCCAACTCGGCCGCCATGCGTTGATCAGCTGTAAACATCATGTCTCCTTCATACAAATCCGGATCATCCAAGCCCTCGTTTTCTAGAAATCAAATGAAACTAAAAGTATTACTTATTCAAACTGGCTAACTGATTGACTGAATTTCTGACTTGCTGGCTGTGGTTTAAACGAACGAACGAAAGAAATGCAAACCAACAAACAAGTGAAACAACAAATAGAAGGAGCAACTGATGAGTAAGGGAAAGGAAGGGTGATCGAGATGTATTGATGGTGGACGGATGGATAGACGGAGCGACGGACGGACGGACGGACGGACGAATGGATGGATGGATGGATGGATGGATGGATGGATGGATGGATGAGTAGTATGGAATAGAATAGAATAGAATGGAATAGAATAGAATAGAATGGACTAGATTGGAATAGAATAGAATACTTTATTTAACCACTGTAACTTTATCAAATTTACATATGTTACAAACATGGAAAATCTGTTCTACCTTAAGGCCGTGATGCGTACAAATAATCATTATAACAGTGCTGACACGTTAACAGAATAACAGCGAGCTGTATACATAGTTTGCATAATTGTTGTTGTCGATGCAAAACTACAGGTCTCAATTCTCTTTTTGAAAACACTAACCGATGGCAATTGCTTCAAACCATCTGTTAGTGCATTCCAAATTGAGGTCCCAGTAAATGCGAAGCTGTTGTTAAACAGAGAGGTACGAGTAGCCAGGATTTCTAAATTTAATTTAATAGAGTTTTGGAGGTCATAGACTTTTGGACCCAACTGCTCTGTTAAAACATGTCTGTCATGTACGGTTGGGCAAGACCATGAACAATTTTGTACATCATCGTAATAGGATGGACGGATGGATGGATGGATGGATGGATAGAATAGAATAGAAAACTTTATTTAACCACGGTAATTTTATCAAATTTACATATGTTATTATTAAACGTAGAAAATTTGTTCTACCTAAAAGCCGTGAGGCATACACATAATCGTTATAAAAGTGTATACGTTAACAGAATAAAAGCGAGTTGTTTAATATGTAGATTACATAATTGTTGTTGTCGATGCAAAACTATAAGTCTTAATTTTCTTTTTGAAAGCACTAACAGATGGTAATTGTTTTAAGTCATCTGGTAGTGCATTCCAAATTGAGGCCCCAGTAAATGCAAAGCTGTTTTAATTTAGAGTTTCGGAGGTCATAGACTTTTGGACCCAACTGCTCTCTAAACATGACTGTCATATACGGTGGGGCAAGACCATGAACGAACTTGTACATCATAATAGCCTTATGTTGCATACGCATTTCAGCCAGCGACGACCAACCCAATAATTCAAGAATTCGAGCTAATCGCACTGAGTGCGATAATCCTGTAATAATGCGGGCAGCTCGATTTTGTAAGGTCTGAAGTTTTTCGGAGAGAGTGTCGCCAATGCTATCCCATACAAGAGAACAACAATTAAAATAAGGTTCAATGATTGATCTGTAAACAGTAAGTCTATTATCTGGAGTTAAAGCGGATGATATTTTTGGAATAGTCCTTAGCCCTTAAAATGAACTGTTCCTTAGCTTATTTTTGGATGGATGGATGGACTGATGGATGGATGGATAGATGGATGGATGGATGGATGGATGGATGGATGGATGGATGGATGGATGGATGGATGGATGGATGGATAGATAGAAAAGAATAGAATAGAAAACTTTATTTATCCACGATGGTTTTGTCAAAATTACAATAGTATCTTTGGATTACACAAAAGCCGTGCAATATTTACAAATAGTGTTTTAAAATGCTAAACTAACTAACCTGAAGTTTCATGTATTACTATTTTATAAAAAATAGGAAATATATATGCATTTAAAAATCGATACAGAGGTTGAGAGATTTGAGTTTGTTTTCAAAGGATTCGAGCGACCGTTCACATTTCAGATCATTTGGAAGCGAATTCCAAATTTCCGCCCCAGTGAAGGCGAAACTGTTTCTTTAATAGTCGGTTCTGGCTCTCGGTAAAGCGATGTCTTTACTTGATGTTCGAAGGTTATGACATGGCGTGCCAATGTTCTTTGAGAACATATCCTTTAAGTAAACTGGTGTCACGCCGTTTATAATTTTAAACATCATCAGAGCTTTCTGTTTATTTCTTCTCTCCTTAAGGTTTGACCATCCAAGTTTTTCTAACATGTCTTTTGTAGGTGCCATACATGTATAATGTGAGCCTGTGATAATTCGTGCTGCGCGATTTTGTAACTTTTGGAGTTTTTCCGCCAGGCCCTCACTAATGCCATTCCAAACAATACTACAATAGTCGAAATATGGTTCAACGATTGACTGGTAAATGTTAATTAAACTGCGCGATGGAATAAAAGGCTTGATCGTTTTTATAACACCTATGCCCGATGACACCTTCTTACAGACACTTGTAATATGGGAACCCTTGAAATAAATTCGTCTAGTTCTACACCTAGGCATTTACTGCAATTAACTTTTTTTAATGACATGCCGTTTATAGAGAGATGAAGACTTTCAGTGACTGTCGCAATTGTTTGCCTTGAACCAATTAACATGTATTCAGTTTTTAATATGTTCAGAGTGAGTTTGTTTGTGCAAAGCCACTTTTTGAGTTTTTCGATGTCTGCGTTCATTTCATGTCGTAGTCCTTCGACACTGCAAGCAGTGAAAGTCATGTTAGTGTCATCTGCGTACATTCTTGTAGTAGCAAAATCGGTTATGCTGCTGAAATCATTAATGTATATCAAAAATAGAAGTGGTCCAAGTATGGACCCCTGTGGGACTCCACATTTGATCATGTCTTGTTCAGAGAGAATCCCGTTGATGTATAAGAACTGATATCTATTTGTTAGATATGAATTGAACCAGTCTAACAAATGTCCACGCACTCCAACATGCTCCAATTTTGTCAAAAGAAGGCTATGATCTACCGTATCAAAGGCCTTCTTGAGATCTAGAAATACAACTCCACTATGGATGGATGGATGGAAAACGCTACGTCAAGCAAATCTTGAAAGAAACAGGAGAGCAGTGAAATCGTTACTTCTTTAACGATAGAATCGAAAATTCCTAACTGCCATACGTGCACTTAAAAACGTCAATTATTTTTCCCATGGGATTTCCGTTATTTTTTCACTCCAGTTACAAACAGAAACGAGATCGACCTAACATCCACGAAAACACCCAGAAAGTCCAACATTTAGATAAACCTGCCTTACATACTAAAATAGGCAATCGGTTGCAGAAAGTACTTTTTCTTAGCTTGGTAGATGCACCAGCACCAATAACATTGACTTTTCAACTAACACCGAAAACCACCAGACTCTTTCTTTACCAGCACTGCGGACATCACAAGCCCCTGAACAGATCCAACGTGGCTTACCAGCTTACCTTGTAGGTGTAATCTTGAGTGCTGAAAATGTTTTGATGGAAAAGTTTGTCTGAACTTTTGGAAACTAAACACCATGAAAAACACATCTCTGCTCCCATCATCAACCTCTCAGACCAAGTTGTCGCAGACAGCGTTTTACATTACCTACGTTATGGGCTCAACCACAGTTTCATCGACAAGAAGCTACACGTCAAACTTAATTTGTTATCAGAGTTTGAATTTCTTCTGACCCAAGTAAGCTCCAGCGTTCCTATCAACCAACACGAGGACTTAAAACACTTCCTTCGCGTCCATTCAAAACGTTTCCATCAAAACATTTTCAGCACTCAAATTACACCTACGAGGTCCTAAACAAATTAGCGTCTGATCCAAACATAGTGGTTCTCTCTGGTGACAAAGACTCATCTGTTGTCATCATGCAGCTTGTCGACTATGACAGTAAACTTAAAGCTATGATCCAAGAGGGTATGGCCGATGGCAAGTACATCGAAACTGAAAACAACACCTTAAAAGACCTTAGAACTTTCCAAAACTTCCTGACTCGAAACTTCAAATCAACACACAAACCGACTTCTAACCAACCCGCTTTCCTGTATGGGACTGCCAAAACCCCGTAAATTTAACAATCCTGGTGAAATCACAAAAGGAAATCTCAAACTCCGTCCGATAGTCAGCACTTGCGGCACCTTTTATGATGAAACTGCCAAGTATTTGGCCTCCTACTTACTCCCCCTTACTGAGAACGAATACAGCACTAAAACCACCACAGACTTTCCCAACCGTCTTAACAACAGAACCCTCAGTGATGACGAAGTCCTTGTCTCATACGATGTTTCCTTATTTTCCACTGAAGTACCTCTTGATGACACCATTGACTACATCCTCGAATAAATTTACACGCACAGCAAACTATCTAAACTCAGCTCTAAACTTCTCTACAAGCATCTTCTCTGTAATGTCACTAAGAACACAGTCTTCAGCTTCAATGGCCACCTCTACAAACAAATTGACAGATGTGGTATGGGAAACCCTTTATCTCCAGTCCTCGCAAATATCTTCATGGCTAAACTAGTAAGGGTCCGACGTTGTCCAACCCTTTTACCCACTTTTTTACGATCAGTACGTTGATTGTTTCTCCAAGAAGAAAAAAAGGAGAGCCTGATGACTTTCTTGAGCGTCTAAATAGTTACCATCCTAATATTGTTTTCACTGTCGAAGAAAACCCCGACCATTTCCTCGACACTGCATTTACTTATGATAACAAGTTCAACTGCAAGAGTCTACAAGAAACCAGGAAAACTTCCAACGCATTGGAAATCAGAAATACCCAACAAATGGAAAAGAAATTGTATTACTGGTGCTCTTCATTGAGCTAGGCGCATCTCTTCCAATTTTGACACCGAGTTAAAAAAAACCCTGGAAACAACCTTTCTAAATGCGGGATACCCCAAACGTCTTATTTCAATTCTCACACACTGAAAAGTTTTCTGGAAGATTTATCTGAAGATGACAACTTAATTTCGAGTTTCCTTTTTGAAGACCGCAAGAAGATATTCATCAAGTTCCCTTACTGTAACAGAAATATAAGACTTAGCAGAACATTTATCTCCAAGCTGAACAAGTTCACGGGTTTCAAATACATTTTCATCGTCCTTTGGCAAACAAGAAAAATTAAAAGTCTTTTCAATCTCAAAGACAAAAACATTCACAGATCTCATGTTGTCTACAAAGGGGACTGTTCTTGTGGTAACAATTAGATCGGTGAGACCATGAGGAATGTGGAAGTGCGAATTGATAAACACTCAAATCCTTGTAATGACTCTGAACCTGCCCGTCACCTACGCGGGAATCCGTCTCATTCTTTTAGTTGGCGAATACTTTGTACAGCCCATTCTCTTCACAAGCACAGAATTATTGAACGCCTAATGATCCAATAGTGGTGCCCCAGTTTGAACAAACAAGTTCATTCTTACGTTGCTAAACTGTTCCCATCGGTAATCACTTAAAACATATAAAAATATGTACAAAGCGAACGTTCTTTTCACCCTGAAGGTGACTTAATTAGTCGAAAACGTTTGGTTTTTCCCTTTTTATCAACGTTTTTTTGCCTTGTTAATAGTGTTTTTTATTCACAAGCGAATATTATCATAGAACACATAATTTTTCAACGAATAGCTGAACATTGCCATGGCCGTGACAACGCTATAGTTAAGCTCATATTCACTTGCAGAGGAGTGCTAACTTTCAGCATCTCAAAGTATTATTTTATACATCATTGAAGCTCTTTTTTTATCAACAGCCTTATGCCAAATTATAAATGCTTCAAGAAGATAAAACTTACCGTCAGGATTTTCGGACGCAACAAGCGCCACACACAGTGCAAAAAGGTATAGCCACTTCATGGTGCTCAATGCTTCTTCACGATTCGAAGCAAAGTGTGATACATTTACTAAAATCGCTGAGAATTTATGGAGCATAACGTTGGTTCACCTGTACAGTTGCAGGAGCTTTTTTGTTTGAGATGTTATATTGTTGTTTAGGCGTTAAATAAATTGAATTAACATGACAAAGTGCCGTGAAAGTGGTTTTAAACATCTGTGTAGCTAAAAATCGACAAACACTACACTTATCTATCTGCATTTTGTGAAGGCACAGTGATCTTATTGCGTGCGTGTAGGGAGGGGGAGGGGAGGGGGAGGGGGGAGGTTGGGCTAGGCTAGATTGGATAGGGAAGTAAATGGAATTTTGTATCAGTAGACTTGTGTGTAAGTAAGAAATGGAGTGAAATCATAACATTTAGTTTAACATTTAGCCAAAACATAATTTTGAGGTCGAAAATCAAAAGCGATTAAAAAAAATCACTAACTCAAAGACGCAGTTAACGCCACAGTAAAGAAAGGAAGAGAGAGAGTTTTACGCCACGACATTGTGATTTGAACTCTTTCTGGAAGGAAAGTCAAACCTTGATCTACCTGTCATGCATCTTAATGTGCCTTGAGTATCAATATGAAAGCTGTTACAATTTCTTATTTCTCTTTCCATTTGCCAATTTATACGCTTTCAGTAAGTATAGAAACGGGATGCCAGTCAATTATAGGTTCCCTCTAGAATCAGGTTGCCCTAATAGTAAATGGTCGTGAAAACGTGACTGTGAGAATAATTTGCTTTTCTCAATCGCGGTATGAAGGCAACGATTAAGCTTCTCTTGAATTGACGTCTGACAAACTAACTTAACTAACGCCTTTCTGGCCTTCTGAAACAAGTCAGAGTTTTTTGAAACGTTGGTTCCCATTCACCATTCGCCCGCTTCCCTACTCTCACCCCCTCCCCTCCTCCAGAAACCACAAACTCCCCCATCACACATACTTCCTTTATTATCTTTCGTTAGAATGCATGTTTACTTGAATCAGTCTATGTAAATAGTGATATTATGTTATTAAATTAGAACTTCTTCGCTGAAGCTTGTTGACATCATGTAAAACATGGAACACGTTCAAAAACGTTCAACTCTAAAAAATTTTTAAATTTCTTTATCGCCAAAAACATACAGATAAGAAAAGAAACAAATCGTGTCTAATTTGAAAGCTGGTATATCCCCGAAACGTTTGGGGTGTACGTGCTCTTGATCCAACCAATTTACATTTATGAAAGGTGATCGACATCCCTTAGCAGCTACACAAATGTTCGGACGACTTTTATATGTAAGCTATAAAGAATACGATAGTTGTTTGGTAATCTGAACTACTGTTTATATAAAAGTCTGGCCCTCCTGAGATAGAGTTTGCCTTACAAATGCTCTTTACGAAATTGAAATGTCAAATTGAACGATGGAATATATGAATTGAGATTTTTCTTTCATTGCAGTTATCTTATATTTAAACAGCTTCATTTTATCGTTATTACTATTTACGATCCCTGAAAGCCTCTGGGCACAAATTGAATCTGAACCCATATTAACCTCAGAAGGGGCTTACCTGTAGGGGATGTTTTGTTAGTAATGTTTGTCTTTACCCCGTTGAACGTTTTAAAGTAAGGTGTAAAAAATGTCATAATCTTCTTTACATAACAGCAAATTGCAAACAAATTGCTGCATTTTTGGATTGATGGAAAGGTTAACGAGTCGAAATTGTTCTTAAAAGTAAAAGGAAGGAAATATTGCATATGCCTAGGGTAGCCCTTCTAAATAATGTTTATCTTTAAAGTTCCTCAGATAGTTATGACTGTGGACAACTAGTGTGGAAACCGATAATACCCACAGTTATGCCAAGGCTGCATTTTTACCCCTAAAAAGGTAGCGCAAGGTTGAAGGAATTTAACCATTAGAGAAGGGTATGTTTCATGAATGGGTCAGAAGTTGTCTATCACCCTAAATCACCCTGAAAAATCATAGCATTTGCAGCCCACAACAGATTACGTACTTACAGAGGCTTAGTTTATTTTAACATTGGATAGGGTTTCTTTGAGGAAATATTAATCAAGGCGAAGCCAAATTCACTATCGCTCATAAGGCGGTTCAAAATTGTGTGTGGACAGTCGTTCGCGTTTGTTTTAGTTGGCTTTGCTTCGCTCTGTGATTCGTTAAAAAAAGCGCCATTCTCTCAACCAAGTAGAAGAAAAAGCCAAAACCAATCATGAACAGTGTCACGTGCTTTACTCCAGCGCTTGACGCCAGTGACATGTGTTCTTCTTTTGAGCTTCTGATTGGTTCATTGTGTTGTTTGTATCTGTTGTGATTGGTCAAAGCAACTGCTTCGCTTTTGGTTTTACGACACTCAATTGAAATCCACTCTAGCAGACAGCTAAGAAACTGAAATCGAAAAACGAGATTGCACAAAAAAGCAACGAGACACATTTAAATGTATGTATTTACGTGGCACGGTTGTTTACATCCCTCGAGGTCTTACTAGTTGCTCGCTTTGATGTTCCAAGTTTCGCTTAGCTATCGGCTATGCGATGAAGGGTGTGAAACGAAACGATTCAAACCCATCAGGAGTATTCGAGTTTTGTTTGGGATTACCAAGCAATTCAAAACACCAATTTGGTTTTGTAGTAGTTGACGAATATTCCGAGCTTGAGAATACAATCACTAGCTTAATTGATCGATAGCTGACCAGTCTGTTAGCCCTATTGTAGACACGGTTCCTAAAATAAAACTTAATGCCTAGTACGCTGGTTTAGGAGAATTAACACACGATTTTAACACACTAATATTAAAAGCATCCTATCTTTGTACTGAGGTAGCAAGTGACTCGGAGCTATCGCGGTTTTGTGGCATATTTCTCGGCGGGGCTAATAACCTCACAGTATCCGTGACATGTTAGTACATGGTGGTGGCGTGACTATCGGGTCAGCTACCTACGCGTCCGGGCGGGAGGGATGGGGGGGAAGGGGGGCATTTGGGTCATGTTTGGGTGTAGGGGTGCCGCTGACGGTCTGAAAACCTGACCCTGTTTAGGTAAACAAAGCCATAAAATACCAACCCTGTGTAGGACAACACCCTCCATTTTAGGTCCCTGTTTAGGGCAAATGACAAAATACACTCTCTTGTTTTACACAATTTTAAATTATTTTAAAGACCAGAAAACGTTTCCGATCTGGGATTGGTAAATACTGGATTAGCCATATTTAATGACGACAATTGTGCATTATTCCTGGCTTAGGACCAAGTCGCATAAAAATTATATACCCTGTACAGAGAGGCCAAAACCCATACCCAGTCCAGTGGCACGTCCCCGTATAGGCCATTTAAGGGACACCCCTCCCCCCCACGGGTGTACGATTATCAAACTTGTATAGTATGCTTGTATAGTGTGCTCAAGCTCGGAATAAGGTCAACTATAAAAACCAAATTAGTTTTTGACCTATGTTGAAAACATAGGGTCTTAGCCAGCGTGAAGTTTTTTGCTTTCTATGTTTGTATGTTTGTTTGTATGTTTGTATGTATGTATGTGTTTCTGGTCCGGGAGGGAGTCCCATGTGAGACTGAGCGGGGATGTTCTTCATTTGACCTGTAAAAGTTGCCATTCTAAAACAGACGGAGGACGCGAGACGACGAGCATCCATGCCCCTTTCGCATGGGAGTGCATCCCCGGGGAATTTATGTGGCACTATGTGGCACCAATCAGATTGAGCCTACTAAAACTAAGAGTACATTTCTACCAATGAAAGAGCTGGTTAGAATCCGCTTACTGAAGGTGAAGGTCAGACAAGGTTAAGCTTACCGGCCATGTTGAATGTACGTATGGGGACGGAAAGGATCAGCACAAATCTGCTTTTCTACTTTTTCCTCTCGAATATTGGTGTGGTGGAATTGATGGTCATTTCCTAAAGCTATTGTAAGGGTAGGTAAAATTGAATTTTGTCGTGGCCAACGGTGGAATGTGAGTACGTGACAAAAACAATTAACCTCGTTCCAAAAATAGACTTGTTGACGAGAAACTAATTTAATTTGTTCTTTTATGATTTGTGTTATGAAACAGCTGTTTTGGTTATGTATCTTTGAGCAAAATGTTGGTTGAAAAGATTGTATCTGTGCTTGATATGGATACTTTTGACTGTACTTTGCAAGGTTTTTGAAACGGCTTTGTTTTAGTAATTTGAAATTTATAGCGACGTGTTTATAAGATTGCAATTTGCATAAATTAGCTTGTTTATTCAAGCGTGTCAGTAGGTTTTTAAACCTATTTTCTCTTCCCATAATGCGGTTTAGTTTTAGTTTACGATGTTGTGTCCATGATTTATATCAGTCATATCCAGAGATTTTCCAGCCGACATAGAAATTATTTCTTTCCTGGTTTTATCATATACGGGAACATATGGTTTTTGAAATTTTTTAGCCAAGTGTTTAAGATAGCAATTTGCATAAATTAGCTTGTTCAAGCGTGTCTGTAGGTTTTTCAACCTGTATTGTATACGGTAACATAGCGAGTTCACGGTACTTTCAAGCCCCGAAACTTCGTTAACTGCAAAACCAAAATGTACTTTTGAATCGTCTGGCAAAGGAAATACTCCCAGAAGGTGCGAATCTTTCCGTCGAGATTGTTCGAGAATTCCTTACTGCGGGGCATTTTTTGGAGAACTCGGTGCCAAGCTGCTGGCCGATGTCATCTTAACACGACAAAAAGTAAAAAGTCCTAAAAAGTACAGCAAATCACAGTTTACTTAAAGGAAACAAAATACCAGTCTGCATAGTCTGAGTAGTCTGCATGGTCTGCACAGTCTGCAGTCTGCAGTCTGCGTTTTAACATGACCGCAATGACTGTCCTCTCCTCAAATTGTTATCTACTACACTTGTTTCTTTCACATTTTGTTGTGACCTCGATTTATATTCTTCAGTAATATGCAGACAATCATTAGTTGACCTTAACTGAGGTTTCAGGTTTAGATTTAATTGGAAATTCTTATGCAGTTGTTTTGTTCTAGTGTTTAGTTTGACTTTTTAGCCTGTAGCCTACTAGCCCGATGGTTGCTCTATCTTCAATTTTGGTCCAACTGGGTTTTTAGCAGGATTTTGTTTTACATTCCAAGGGTATTGCTGAGTAAACAAAAAAGCTGTTTTAGGCCCAGTTCAGACACGGTACCTCTCATCAGTCTCATGTGCCGTACCAAATACATTTTCGTTACTAGGTCGTATTTAGGCGGCACACTTTGCCGTACCCTGAGATTTTGGCTTGCCTAATTGAAATCTGTTGAAAAAACTCATTTGGACACCGTACAACTGCCAAAAAACTACGTACATATATCTTATTAGACGGTTTAGTGTGTAGTATCGTAGGATATTTTTATGAGTCGCGCCGTATTTTGGCGAGCCCGTAGGGCGAGTCAAAATACAAGAGACGAGTAAAAATATCCCACGATACTACACACTAAACCGTCTAATAAGGGATTTATTATTCAACTTAGCTACAAAATGGAAAAGTGGTTTATAAACTGTCTGAGTTGCGTGACAAACTAACGTGACTTCTGAGCAGCGAGTGAGCGCGCCAGCGGGGTCAGGTTTCGCGCGCTTGACGTGAGGTTGTTGTTGATTGGTCAAAAACGAAAACTTTGTCAAACCTGTCAATCGAGCGAAGCGTCGGGATTTTATTTCAAACTTGCAAGGAAAACAAAGATAGAACAAGGTAAACTGAATTATTTTCGGGTTTACAGTTAGATGAACAACAATGTTCTTGGTCACCGAGTAATACTACGAAAAGAAAGAACTCGACAGAACAAACAGAACTCGAAAGTCAAGTCAAACAAAGTTAAACAGCACTTCAAGCTCAGTCATCTTCGTCCGAATCACTAACCACGGGTCGTTTTGGAAGAGGTAGCGGTGGAGATTTCTGACCAACAACAATTATGCATTTGTCGAAGACAGCTCCTGAGGAAAGATGGGTTCTGTTTCCTGACGTTGACTTACAAATGACATAAAGGATTGTTAAGTTCCTCGGCGGGAATTTCGTCAATGGCCCTTGTTTCTGTAACGGACTTGAGGTCAGTTTTTGTCTTTTCTGTTGTATTTTAATACGTTTCGATTTTCTTCAATAAATAAAGAAATTTCACTGTCGTCTAGGTCATTGCTTGTCTCTAGGATCTCGTTTTTGTTAAAAACCTCAAAATTTGGTAAGCATTCATTGTTTTCTTCCGGAAAACGACTGTTTCGGCCATTTTTTCATCGTTCACCTTGTAAGCCTAATGCCTGACGCGGCATTTGTAGAAAACCTGTCAAACCAGTCTTCCGGAGTACAAATACCGTGGAATATTTGTACTCGTTTTGGGTGTTATTTGTACTCTACTGAATGCAGTTGAATAATAATACTTGGTACTGCACATGGGAGATGCTACGTCTAAACTGGGCCTTATGCACTCAGGTGCTATAGTGGAGGGGGAAGTATTTGCAAGAGTAATCGCGTGTGTTGTTTTGTCCTCAGAGTATGTCTTAAAAATCGCAAATAAGCGAGGATAAGACTTGTCATTTCAACATAGGTCAAGCACGCAATGCGTGCCTATGTTTTGAATACAGTCGTGGAAGGCTTGAATGAAAATGTTTCATTTCATACCTTTCATCAGATGGAATGGACGCGCGACTTCAAACGTCAAAACGAGGAGATGTTTACATCAAAATATGTAAACAAGTAGATTACTAGTATGTAGCCTGTATGTTTATACTAAATCAATCGTTTAACGCTAAAGGATAAGGACAAGTACAATCTTTGTGTTTACTTGCGAACAAAACTCACCAAGAGTGTCATGAACGTGCGTGAAAAGTGTCCACGAACTGCTGCGTTCCCGAGTGCACCAAGAGAAGCCATCATGACGAGCATGGGTCAAAAGTATGTCAAGTTCCCCGGACAAATGTCGCTGCGGTAAAAGTGGATTCCTGCTATCAGAGGAGATATAGAACATTTTTCAAATCACGAATTGGACCAATTATTGTGTGTTTGTAGCATTTTAGGCCATTATGTTCTACGAACCCGTAAACCGCCCACAGTATGGGAAAGCCCGACAGCTGGGGTAACTATCTAACCGAAATATTGCGTATAATCCGTTAAGAACCAAGAAAGGGGTAATATGCGTTCCGAAGAGGTAATATGCATTCCGTAAACCAAAAAAAGCACGCAAAAAGAAAACTGTGTAAACGAAGATTCGTTCGTTTGGTAATCTTTTTTGAAGTGCTCTTACAAATTGGCGTGAAAAAAAAGGGCTTTTCAATATGTATATGTTTCTTTGAATCATTACTCATATGTTACATTCTGCATAATTATGCCATTTCATAAGTTATGCCACGTGCTATTCCGCAAACTGATTTGGCCTTTCACCCTCAACAGAGTTTTAGGGCCACACTCGTGATTGGTTTTAAGATGAGGTGACTTATGTTCGCCAAAAACATAAGGTAGCAATGCAAACTGTATCAGCCTTACCATACAGATTTCTATCCATTCCTTTTTAGTCTCATTCCAAATTTCCAAATTCTTATTTACACATCTTTTTTGAGCGCTGTCAAAATTTTCTCTTAAACAGATACAACAAAATATTTTTCGCAATGAACAGTTAGAAGAACAAGAGAGACCTCCGTGCAGTTTGTACGATCCATAAACTCTACAGCCTTTAGCGCTAAATAAACTCAAACTTTCGAAGATAAATGATGCAGTTATGACCCGGTAATGTTAAAACTAAAGCAATAACAACATACCCCTGATCAGTAAGATGAACGTTTATTCGCTTTTTTTTACCCCTGATCGTTTCGCAGGATTTTAGATTTTCCCTTCTTGTTGAAAGCTCGGCTCCCAACGCATAACGCTTGTATAATCTTATCTAGTCCCCAAAGGGTCAATCATTCCGTTGCTGTACTTGCTGAAGTTGCGTTTGTTACCTGAAAAGTTATTAACCCTATTTTGCCTGGTATTAACGCTCTTGTGATGAAACTTGGCCCGTTTTTAGCACGTCATTAGCTTAACAGATTTGGTTTGTGATGTTTCAATTACGAAGTATCATGACGTTACAATGACTCACAAACCAGCCATTTTGAATTTTGCCACCACCATCTTCAATCCCGAGCCTGCAGTCATACAGTTGACGATGACGTCATCAAAAAATACATGAATTTGTTTTTTGCTTAAGAAAAGACTGAAAAAAGACAGGAAATAGTCAAATACACTCCTGAATAGACGGTTGCTATGGAAACGTCAATGACCATAGACATGCCAATGATAAATTTTAGGAAAAGTCTCGAGATTTGCTGATAATTCGTTCAGCCGTTTAAAAGTTCTATTTCGTTAAAGTCAGCGTGGGCACAATGTGCCCCTTCCCCACCCCACCCCCCCCCCCCCCGAGGCTAAATAGGGTTAAGAAGTTATCCTCCATATACGTCTGTTGAGTAATTCATAAACCCAAGCAAAGGAATAATAAATATTGACATTAACAATAATAACAGAAAAAGGTTAGGGCATTGTAATGAATAAAATCGAATTATAGATAAAAAAAACGGGTAGACAATAAATACTAGGAAGCTGTAAAAGAGAACAGATTGTCAAACCTAAGCGAAGGTGAACACATTGACAAGAACACAGCTTTTCTTTCTCGATTTCAACAGAAATAAAGCTGTTTAAAGAAATCCACAACGGCGGCTGTTCAAAGTCGTAACGTAATTCCCAGGTCATGTGACGTCAACACCTCATTTTTTGGACCTCAGATCTTGTGGTCATGAAAGAGTGGCTAGACCAGACCCCCCAGTCTCCGAAAACCAAAACAAAAGCCTGATCTAAATAGAGATAACCTAAAAGATGGAGCAATGTTCTCCTGCTACTTTCTTTACTTACTTTCATTGATGTTTTGCTTTAAGATTGTGACGTAACTATCCCTGTCGGGACAAGACTGTTCGAGCCGGATTCCTAAAGCATGACCTGAGGACAATGATGTGGTACAGTTATCATCACAGCAGTGCATTACAACACATAAATGTCTTGAGAATCTAGGAAATGATCTGCTAAATTGAATTGCGTAAAATCCATTGTGTACCTTACCGTTCCACAGATAATGGCCTTTTTTTTATCCCCCTTCGTTCCTAACCCTACCCCCAAAGTACGAGCACAGTAGCAGTTTCAATTAGTGCAAAATACGAGATAACAACTGAGTTTATTAAAGAAAGGCTTAAATATTGGACTTTCACTTACCAATTTTGAGCACCGATACCCCTGTACCAGCACCCAGGGGCAAGACCCGTGTAAAATAACCCCATGGAATTCCATGGACTTCTATGGAATTCTATGGAACGTGACAGGATGATTTAGTGAACATCAAAGAGCGAATTATCAAAGAAATCTAGTTTATCTATATGAGTCGGGGTATATATTGAAAGAATAGCTTCCTGAAGACCTGTGATCAGCTAAATGGACAAAAATACATTAGTTTACTGTACTATGCAAATCGTTCTAGTTGAGTTCAGCAAAAACATTTTTAATAATATTATGAGCATAATTTTCCTTTAAATTTGCAGTAAAATAAATCTTTTGTGGCAATTCATCCACTCACATCAAACGTTTTGTGGTTCCTGTACAAAAGACAAGATCCCAAACCAATGTGCCTTCATTCAGTGGCCAGCAGTTGTCATTTGAGTCATGTGACCTTTGTAGCATTAGTACAGGCGCCATTTTGAAGAGGAAGCATCTGTGTGTCCCCAAAAAGGATTTTTCGGGTTAAAACAAAGATGGACAATTGTAGCTTTTGGATTAGTTTATGTGCCGAAAAATGTTGCCTTGCATGTGGATTTTGGATGAAAATGAGCAGATGAAATCGAAGTTGTGAGCAACACTGGAGCAACGATGGTTCACTTTACTGTTTACTTTGGAAATGTGAACGTTTCGTAACATAAAGTTTGTAACTCCAAAGGCAAATTACAATGTGAACAGCCTCTGAAGTCAAGTGAATATCCTTAGTTGATGTAACCTTTGGAAGACAAACGGTTAGTGGAGTAAATCGATCAGGTGGAGTAAATCGATCAAGGTATGCCTGTATCATTTTTGTGTTTGTTGTTTGACATTTCAAGGCTGTAATCATTGTTACCAATATACAGTCTGCAGTCTCAGGATTGCCACTGAATTCTGTTGTATTTAAACATGAAGAGTTCATACAATTTGAAGATTGACGCAACAATATTTAGTGGAAATATTCTTTTCTTTTAGAGAGACTATTTTAGGAATACTAATTATAGCATATAAAAACGGTGCAGACAGATCTGTCCCTTCACTTGTGAAGAGAGGTCATATTTAGTTTCCTTTTTCTCGCTGGGCATGAACTACACAGAATGCAATACTTCTGCCACTGAAAATGTGAACTAATAACTTAAATTTGTGTTCACTAAGAATTTCATTCAGTTTAGCGTAAGATTTTTGACATTTTACAATAATTTGTTCACTTGAAAGTATTCTTGTTACATGAGTTTTATAGAGCGGAGACTTATTATTGACAGTTATTAACAAATTTAATGTTATAAAATCCTTATCCAACTCTGTAAAGATTAAAGGTTGTAAAAAACATTGTTACACTGGTAGTCGTAAATTACTTTAAGACTAGTTTTTGATGGAATTCCATGGAAAATCTTTCATGGAATTCGACGTCCCAAATTCCCAGACAGAATTCCATGGAGTTGAGCTTTTGTGGGACTCCATAGAATTCCATAAATTATGTTTTCATAGAATTCCAGGGAATTCCATGTCCCAATACCAGACAGAATTCCGTGGAATTGAGTTTTTGTGGAACTTCATAGAATTCCATGGAAATGTTTCCATAGAATTCCATGGAATTCCATGTTCAAGATTAAAGGTTGTAAAAAACATTGTTACACTGGTAGTCGTAAATTACTTTAAGACTAGTTTTTGATGGAATTCCATGGAAAATCTTTCATGGAATTCGACGTCCCAAATTCCCAGACAGAATTCCATGGAGTTGAGCTTTTGTGGAACTCCATAGAATTCCATAAATTATGTTTTCATAGAATTCCAGGGAATTCCATGTCCCAATACCAGACAGAATTCCGTGGAATTGAGTTTTTGTGGAACTTCATAGAATTCCATGGAAATGTTTCCATAGAATTCCATGGAATTCCATGTTCCAATACCAGACAGAATTCCACGGAAAATTTCCCATCAAATTCCATGGCATTCCATGGAATTACATGGGGTTATTTTACACGGGGATTAATTTCCTAACGGCTGCCAGTTCTACCAACATATGATAAACACCTGCGAGACAATGAGACAAACGAAGAACGCAAAATTTTCCTTGCACATCACACGTTGTAAACTGGAGACAATCAAACTGTTTTGAAGGAGTTTATAAAGTCTAAAATTGTTCAAACTGTGTGATTGGACTAAAAATCACAGTATAGCGCCGGTTCTGTTTGAAAAAAATTAGATTTTCTTTATTATTATTATTATTATTATTATTATGATTATTATTATTATTTTATTATTATTTTTATTATTATTATTATTATTTTATTATTATTATTATTATTATTATTATTATTATTATTATTATTATTAGTGCCGGTACGTAAACGCAAAGACCTTGACAATACCTTAGTACTTAAGATCATGTCGCCTTCAAACAGGTTCGAATCATCCAAGCCCTTGCGTTCTGAAAATCAAATAAAAACAATCACTAAATCGTTCCTAACAGACTGCCTGACTGACTGACTGACTGACTGACTGACTGACTGACTGACTGACTGACTGACTGACTATGCTTTAAGTAGGTACAAGCCACTTTTTGTCTAATCCAACGTTCGGCAAACGAAAAAGCTCCTCAAGGCCTGTGCTTAGATCAATTTAATTTGGTTTGTGTAGCATGAAGCGATTACCAGTATTACTACCACCCTCTGAGTGGGATGCGAGTCAATTGCAGAGTCCCCCCTCCTAAAGCATTTTGTTGGGATTCTCTAATAGTTCAAGGGAAAAGTTCTGAGCGCACAGCCCTACATTACCATGAAAGAGAGAGTGCAACATTTTGATCGCTTGCAGTCATAACTTTCAACAGGCGAGCAACAATCTAATAGTCCAGTTATAACTACTACTGACTCCCATCTTTACACTGCGAAGCAATATCCCCATAATTGCTAGTGACAGCAGTTGGGATCTTGCACTATTCAACGAGAGCCGTGACCTTTTCCTATTCGAGTAATATTACAGCCTACGCTGCAATTTAAACTCTGTATGTTACATATACGCCTGATGACGGTTCTCGATTGAAACCGAAATTTAGCGTTTTAAAACAAAATCTGTGCTCTTCATTGGTAGAATATCCCCATGAAATTGCATCCCTTCGTTTTTCTCTGCATAAGCAACACAAAATGATGTAGAGACCAAGCCTTGCGTACTAACCAACAAGCAACGCGCCTACTGAAGTAGCCGCTCCCTCATTGTGGCAATTAATGCGAGTCATTTTAAATGCTAAAAACTAATAACAAGAAAAGAAAAATTTACCATCAGGATTTTGGGACGCAGCAAGTGCCACATACAGAAAAAAGGTATAGCCACTTATGATGTTTCTTCACGATTTGAAGCAAAGTGTGGTAACTTTACTTAAAACGCTGAAAATGTGTGAAACAAATTGTTAACTCACCTGTGCAGTTAATTTGGCGAGCTTTTTTGTTTGAGATTTGAAGTTCTTATTCATGCGTTAAATAAATTGAATTAACAACGAGAGAGTATTTTTAAACACCTGTGGCAGATGAAAAGCAACAAACGGAACACTCATTTGTCTCCTTGGTGTGCAAGTGAGTGGATCTTAAGGGGTTTGTGTATGTTTTTTTTTTTTGGAGGGTGGAAGGAGAGGGCTATGCCTAATTGACTAGAGAAGAAAATGGAAGTGTGCGTAGGTGAAGAAATGGCATTAAATCACCAAAAACAACGCGTTAAAACATGTGAAGCCAAAAAAGAAAAAACAAGAACAATTAGAAGAGTTACTAAAATTCATAAGGAAAGAACGTAAATTGAACTCTGCCTTTTACGTAACGTGCCTTAACTTTTGAGCGTGTGGAAAAAAATCCCACATTCAAATGAGAGCTGTTGCAATTTTTTTCACAACGAATTTTTGGAGCTTGTTTTGTCCATATGCGAATTTAATAACTTTATTAGAAGAAGAGACAGAACAGTGAGTGGTTCCCCTAAACGGGTTGACAGTCAATCATAGGTTACCGCTAATATCAGGTTACCCTAACAGTAAAGCTTGATTTCATAAATGGGAGACCCATGGAGTTATAGGTGCAACTCAAGCGTACACTCACGGAGAGAGTGTGAATATAATGCTTTTATTAATCACTACATGAGCGCAGCGATTAAGGTTGCATAGATTTGACATGCGACAAACTAACTAACGTCACAATTTCTGGCTTATTTCTTATGCAAGTGTATATTAGAGCGCTCATTCCCATCCAACCTTCTCCTACCTTTTGTAACTCCCTTCCACCCGTTCCGGCATACGTAAACAGACATCTTCTTTCTTCTAAATCTGTTGTCAGAAATTTCTGTTTTTCTGTTTTTTTTCTTTTAGATCATATCAGTCTATTAACAAGGATTTTTTCATTATTCAAATAGAACTAGTTCACTTAGTTTTTTGACATCGCGAAAACCGGGACCACGCTCAAGATCATTCAATTCCAGAACTTTTTTAAAGAAATTTCTGCTGGCGTTTGGCTAATAAGCCTTGTTTTTAATGGCCAACAAAAAAAAACAGCATAAGAGAAGAGAAGGGGAAAGAGAAACAAATTGTGTCGAAATTTGAAAATTGGAATCCCTCGAGCAACTTAGAGTGTGCTTTTGATCCACCCACGATACTTATACAATCTGGTCGACATCCCCCTGGCGGCTATGCAATGTTGAGACGACTTTTCAATGCAAGCAATAAAGAAAACGGTGGTTATTTGAAGATCTGCACAGCTGTTTATATCAAAGACTAGACTTTCTGTGACAGCTTTTGCCTTGTATTGTGCTTTACAAAATTAAAATCTCAGATTCATTCGATTGAATATATGAATCGATATTTTTTGTTTTATTGCACTCATTAATCTGTTAACAAATTGTTTAACCGCACAATGGTACCTATCTAGAAAATTGATCATGAAGTTTAAGCGTTGCAAAGTTTAGCAGGTATTGCAAAGTAAGAACTCAGGAAAAACTCAAGAGTTGCAAGTTACAGAAAAATGTATAGGCTGTAAGTTCCACTTTTGTCAGATTCTGAACCCTTCAAACTTCACTTTACGATGTTATTTCAGTATTGATACTTTTGAGTATTGATTGAAAATAATTGTTAAATATATGGAAAAATCAAGCCTCATTCTACCATTATTACTCTCCCGGTACCCTAAAATTTTCTCTGTCCAAATTGAATTTGAAGACATATTAACCCACAGAGGGCGCATACCTGCTTTAAAACGAAAATATCGAACCTTATTCTCTTAGCAAAGAATAGGGAAGGCAATTTAAACTGGGCATAAACTACTTGTCAAATATATAGATGCCTTACAAGACGAACAATGTGGGCATGTTGAATTGGGGATTTAACTAATAATGCTGTTTTAAGGTCTAACTAAGGCAAATGTATACATGTAGTGAGCTAAAAGTTAAAAAAAAAATGATAAATCACCTGAAAAGATCTGGCTCCACCATTTTTTTCGGTCTGGCATAATAAGACAGATTTAAAGTACAAACCGTGTCAAAAATAGCATAAACTTTTAAAAATATTCTTTAACAATTTTTTTTTATTTGTGAGCGTTAAATTTTCCCCAACCTGGTAGCAAAGAAGTCTGACTGGATAAAGGAACTTAGCTCGAGTTCAACGTTATCTTACCATGTAACAGGCTCACTGCAGAAGTTTATTACAGGAAAATTAATATAATTAAAAATGTACGAAATTTGATACAGAGATATTTTCTATCGTTATTGTGGAAAAATTGTCTCTGCATATAAAAAATTAAATTAACCGCAACGTTTATATTGTATGTGCAACCCTGCTTCTTAAATCCACCAATTCAACGTTGGCATAGCTGTATTAACAGCAGACTTCACAAACGCAAGCCAAAGAGACTTTTTTCTCTTTTTCTTTGCCTTGTACGATAACAATCTCAGTTTTTCAATTTCCCTTGACGGCAGCTTTTATGAAACCGAATACAAAGTGCTCAACCTTGTAATATTTCGTAATTCTGGCTTGAAGTGTAATCTGTCTCAAGCTTAATACAAAATAATATACCTCATGTAGACTGCCCACGTTATTTTGAGCCAATTGAGGTTGTGCTAGCTGCAGCGTTGTTAAGAACTTTCTCGTTTTAAAGGAACATTTAAAAAATATCATAGCATCCTTTCCAAAACATAAAACTACAAAATGATAATAACGAAAGGAAGTAAACTGAACTGTGTCATCAAATTCAATTTGTACCAAGAGACCTTTAGGCAACTGAAAGAGTAATAATGACGCAATGAGGTCGTCTTAAAATATATATATTTTTTATTTTCTAAGCTTGCAATTTGATTTCCCGATCTATTTAAGCAATATTTTCAATAAATACTCGAAAGCATTCAATCGGAAATAACATCGTAAAGTGAAGTTTGAAGAGTTGGATGTGCCAAAGGTGAAAATTACACTCTTCAAATTCTTCTGTAGTTTTTCTTGTATTCTAACTTTGCAATACGTGCTAAGCTTTGCAACACTTAAACTTCAACTTTCTGGAAAGCTACCAATGTCTTGTCAAACAATTTGTTAACAGATTGATAAATACATTAAAAAAAGAATATCGATTCACATTTTCAATTGTTTCAATTTGAGATTATAATTTTGTAAAGCACACTGTTATGTGAGACAAACCTGTTGAAACGCTATCACAGGAAGTCGTCTCTGACATAAACAGCTGTGCAGATTTTTAAATAAGCATCGTTTTCTTTATTGCTTGCATCAAAAAGTCATCCTCAATATTTGCGTACCTGCCGGGAGGATGCTGAAAAGTTTTTTTAATAACGTCGTGTGAGTAGATCAAGAGCGCACTGCAAAGCGTGGAGGGATATTCCAATTTTCAAATCTCGACATGCAAAATTTGTTTCTTTTCTCTTCAAACAAGCTCTTAATAAATTGAATAACGAAAAATATCGTTATCATTATTTACAGAGACCTGTTGAAGTAAACATAATTTTTTAACAAAAGTGAAGAAAGTGAGTGTGTTTTTGTATGTCTGCCCGGGGGGACGGAAGGTAGAAGGGTGCAGGATGAAAACGAATGCTTCAATAAACTCCTGTATAAAAATAAGGCCAGAAAGGGTGATGTAAGTTAGTTTGTCGGATGTCAAATTTAAGTAAGTTTAAAAGTATTTTATACTCACCGTCATTGTTTCCGGCCGATCCATTCGTGTAGGCTAAAGTTTTGAACACAACTCCGACGGTCTTCCATGTATGAAATCAAGATTTACTTAACCTGATACTAGCGGTAACCTGTGATTAACTCTCATCGCGTTTAGGGGATTCATTACTGTTCTGTCTCTTCTCAGTGTTTAATTCATAACGTACCAGTGTATCTTATGAATAGAATCCACTACTGTGTGCTGTTCTGGACGTTACGTACCTAACAGGTCCATTTACGTCCCTGTCAGTTCAGGACTAGTCCCCCATCCCCCCCCCCCTCCACACACACGCACACACCCCCTAAGACCCAGTTACCCCATACAATGCAAATAAATGAGTGCATCGATTGTCGCTTTCCATCTACCACAGATGTTTCAAAATACCTTCTCATCACTTTGTCACTTTAATTCAATATACTTATCGCCTACACAACAATATAGCTTCTCAAACAAGACAGCCCACGGAACTGTACAGGTGTGTTAACGATTTGTTCTATAAATTTGCAGCGTTTACAGTTTATTTATCACACTTTGCTTTGAATCGTGAAGAAGCACTGAGCATCATGAAGTGGCTATACCTTTTTTCACTGTGTGTGGCGCTTGTTGCGTCCGAAAATCCTGACGGTAAGTTTTTCCCTTCTTGTTCTTTCTTGGCATTTGTTGAATAGAAAAAGATTCCAACTGTTGCTTCTGTCAATTCTGTAGAATTTGCATTGAACGATTACGATACAAGTCATAAGTACTTATTATTTGGCTATTAGACTGTTGATCAGAAAAAAGATTTTGAAAGTTGTCGCTGTTCTGTGACGTGGTTGATCAAAAATAGAGTGCGCGCTGTCTTTGTCACAATCATTTTTCGGTGTGCGCTCAAAACTTTTCTCTTGAACCATTAGACAATCTCAACAAAATGCTTGGGGGAGGGGAGGACTCCGCAATTGACTCGCATCCCACCAGGGGGTGGTAGTAATGCTGCTAGTCGCTTCATGCTACACAAACCAAGGCCTTAGTGAACCTTCTGACTCCTCTAAATCTTTTTACGTCCTTCAGACCACAAATCGTGCTAAACGAAAACTGCAAGCACAATGGCTAAATACCTGTAGTTTAAGACGAATCCCAATTCCCATCCTCTATGATTGGTTACAGTTACTTCCGCCATGCAGAAAGGTGTATCACTGGCCAACTAACATGAACTATCACCCATCTGTCCACCCGCAAACTTTCTATCCGTCCATTCGCTTGTTTGTTTACGGTTCACTCTTTCTTTCGCTGTTAATTTCACAGCCCGCCAGTCAGTGATCATGAGTCAGTCATTTGCAACTGACAGGCAGCTTGATTTAGTGATTGTTTTATTTAATTTTCAGAAAACAGGGACATGGATAATCCTGACCTGTTTGAAGGTGACATGATCTTAACACCTGATCAACGCATGGCGGCCGAGTTGGGACTGGATGTAGCTCCAATTGGAAGAGCTGCAATTAAAGGCAGACAGTGGTCTCGCGGTGGGATGATTTACGCCATTGACCGCGGGCTAGGTAAGTTTGTAGCTTCAATTTTATAATTAGATGATTCCTATAATTTTCCAAATAAATCAATTTGGCAAACGTTTACCGTGGCGGGTTTAGTAGTAATCCTTTAATTAATCTGAAATGCATTGACACTCTACATAATTTTAAGACTTTAAGAACTATTTTATATGACGAATTTTACAAAGATTATTACCCTTTTTTTTTGGCATTTAGCTTTTTACCCTTTTTTAGCATTTGACGTTTATCATTGTACTTAATACTTGAAAAGCCCTTTTGGGAGGTTTTGATCAATTTATTATATATTAAGTATGTCTTGAACGTGAAATTTTATAGATTTATGCGTGTGAGTTAAAGGTGACCTTGACATAGACTAAGGCTTTGTCAAAAATGATTTCATGCAGCGAATCTCTATGTAAGATTCTAGTGAAGGGCAACAGGTTTTCGAGATCTAATTCCCAGTTTGGTTTCACCAGTTGAAACATTGCGTGCAGCTCGATAGATCTTTTCATAATTTTGATTGTCTTAGCAGAACTTACCTTGCATACGGCAACTGCGCCCGCGTTACTAGCGACAGTCAAAACTGTGGTGTCCTGTCGGTGTTTTGCGAAATGCAAGATGCACTGGGTTCTCGTTTCCGGTTACTGTTCAGAATGCTACAACTGAAAACTCCACTTTTTTGCGGTTTGTAAGCAAAAGCAAGAGTTTATAGCGACTGACGAGTAGATTGAGTTGACTTTGCCGAAAAAAGTTTTCTTTTTCCTGTTGTTCTACTCATACACTTTTGCATTAAGGGTTTGTGCGCTTGCAACAAAGGTAAAAACTAGTACGAGGAACGAAGCCGCTGGCGTTTGTTTTGTGTTGCTTGTGTTGGATTAAAAGTGTGCATTGTTTAAAGGGTATGAAGAGCGACAAGACGATGACTAAAACCGTAATATTACACCAGAATTTATTCCTTATATCCGAGAAGAGTTGACTCGAGCTGCTCTACTTCCCACTGGGATCAAATTCAGAGAAACAACAACGCCATTACGAGAGCTACAAAACAGCTAATTCCAGTAGGAATTTTTGCGGTATTGCATGATGTGGAAAACAGAAGTTGAAGTGACATTAGCATCGTTACAAGTTGAATGGCGTTACGAGTGCCTTTGCCCTCTGTCTGTAAAAGTCGATTGATTGCAAGTTTTAAAGCACCTGGCGTGGAAATTGAAGCGAGAAAAAATTAGACATATCAATATTTGCCTAAATAAACATTGTTCCTGCAATTACCGTTCCAATCTAAGTTAGTCAAGCGAATTATCCACTTAGAAAGACGGGCTAAGTAATAATTATTTTTACTTTCCGTGGGGAATAAAGCAAGCGAAAGTGTCGTTAATTTCCACAGCAGTCCGCATGTTGTTTTCGGTTGGCCTGAATTTTAGGTGAGTTTTGCCTTTTGAGAAGAAGAGTTAATTTTCTGCGGCTTTTGACTACGAGCTTTTTGCTGTTACGATGACATAAGGAAGCTCCAAATTCCAGTGAGGCCTTTTCATTCGTCTCCGGGTATGTGGTTAATTATACAAACTTGCCTATTTCCAGTTTGAAGAATCAGCTGTGTAGTGCAACCATCCAACGACTGTAGATCAAATTTGTCAAACATTCATGATGTATCTCTGATCTGATGAACAGGACATTTTTTCCCTAACCGATAAGACCAGTCTCGTTAAGATGCAATGACAATTTTGACAGTAGGCAATCACAGCTGCAGGCACATCTCGAAGTTGGTGTGAATTAAAGCCAGACATGAAGTACACGATGAAAACAAGTATGAAGTGACCGAAGATCTTTACAAGAACAGAAGACGGATTGTACCCGACGCTACTCAGCGCTGCTTAGTTAGCGGACATCCATGTGATAAAGGAGAGTGAAAGGGAGGCGAATTTTTTGTGAAAAAATAATATTCAGTAGGAGAAGAGGAAAACTTTTACCATCTCCTTTGCATTTAAGTCCAATTAGCGAAGTCTCTCGCCGCAGAAAAAAGGTTTCAATCGATCCTGGTTGCTCATCCAGTCCATATAATTGCAAACAGATGTGACTTTTAATAAACTGAAGTAAGGCAAGCGGTAAATTTGAAGAAAATGCTGAAATAAACCGCACTTCCACAGTGTAAACTTCGTTGATCACGCAGAAATCGGAGCGAAGAGCACAAAATCTGCGTGACGTTAGGACACCACAGTTTTTCCCGCCTACTGAATGCTGATTGGTTAATTCAAATTTCACCGTATGCAAGGTACCTCATTGTAGCCAGGTAACCCTACTTTGTCATTAACCTAATAAGCTTGGCATTTTTGGGAGTTTACTGGCCAAGATGCACCGCAGGTAGGAAGGGGGAGGTACATAAAGTACTCCAAACCTCCTCAGCTCCGAGAGTATCAAGGCTATCAGAACAAAACTTTGAGGGAACATAAAATCTCCAGACATGTTTCCTTTGATGTTCGCAAAATGAGCTGTTAACATCACATGACGTGCGAAATAAGTCATGACTTCCACACGTCGACCATCTTGGATCCGCCATCTTGGATTTTCTTGATTTTTCCCGCTTGAAACTTCAGAAAACCATTACATTAAAACAAGATTTTGGCAACCAAAAAATGTAAAAGCTACCGCAACAAATAAACGATATCTTCTCTGAAAACAGGAAAATTCAATATTCAGAAAAAAAACTGCTTTCAAAAATATGGCTTCAATAGACAGCATCAACGTATATGACAAATGAATTGTCGTACAAGGAGTCCCAGATAAATTTTAGCAAAAAGTCGTTAACTTTCAGAGTCAGAGCCGGCACTCTTCTCCCTTCCCCTTCCCCTTCCTGTTCATCCCCGTGGCAAAGTGATTACTTTTGTAATATGTTTCAAGACTAAACGTGGGTCACATAAACAATACGTCGCTCTTTTCAGCTCGTGACAGGAGAGCAATGTGGGCCATTAAGGAAGGAATGAAGGAATGGACAAGGAAAACTTGCATTCGCTTCAAGAAAAGAAAAAGGGAAAAAGCTTACGCCTACTTTAAACCTGGCGGAGGGTAAGCAGGAGTCATTATGTCGAAAAGATGAAAAACCAAAATTTAAAAAAATATATATATATATATATATACTTTTTTTTCAATTAACAGTGACTCAGTTTTACATGGTGTATATAAGTTATCTCCACTGATAATTTCTCTCATTTAGCAGCAAAGGTACGCTGTCATGAAGACAGATCGTAATAAGAATAAAAATTCATTACTTTTGCTTACTGTCCTGTATTGCGATTTACGGTCTTTCTACGTTACATACCGGATTACACCGGCTAGTGAATGGTGAAACAAGACTGTAATTGGTTCCCGAAGACTTTGTTTGGCTCGACACATACATTAAATCAGAGTTGTTGATGGCAAACTGAAGACAACTGTGATGTGGGCAAAAAAAATCGCTCAAAAAATTATTTTGCCTAATTCGTTTGTCTCATTTCCTCTTTGGTGTTTGTCAATCCGACTAGTTACACAGTTGGAACAATCGTAAAACTAGATAAATTCATTCAAAACGGTTTGATTAACTTCATTTTGTGATGTGTGTGGGGAAAATTTAATTCAAAAGTTAATTTTGCCATGTTTTTTGTTCTATTAATATTGCCTCGAAGGTGTTCATCATATGTTGGTAGAACTGGCAGACGTCAGGATATCACTCTCGCCCGTGGATGCTGGACCAGGGGAATTGTTGCTCACGAAATTGGTGAGTGTAAGCTTAATATTCTTAGAATTCAGAATAATTTAAAATAAATTGGCTTTCTTTGATAAATTTCAGTTGTTATTACGCATTTGGCACGCATTGAAACTGTCACAGTGCTCATACATTAAGTAAGAAAGTAAGAGAAGTGGTCTTCAGTCAACGTATAGTCACACAAGTCCTTTACTCTAACAGGGCCCAAGGACCCAACTTGTTTTTTGATAGATGGGTGCTGTCCTATTGCATTAGATTTGACTTTTCTAAGACACTACCGGATAACTTTCTGGACAGGCTAGCACGGCTTTTGTTTTTTCTAGTTGTACTCTTGCAGCAAACTTTATAACCCTTTAATCCACAGCCTCGCAATACCATTTCTCCTTAACGGTCTCCTTACATTTTGCTCAGAATTATCTGCGAGAACTTGTTTAAGAATCAAGATGGCATCTTTTTTATCATTTTCTTAATTCTTATGACTTGTATATGTTGCAATGCACTGAAGTGGTAAGGATAAATTTTATGTTGATCGCTATTCCACTTCTTTGTCCTCAGGTCACGCTTTGGGATTCTTCCACGAACAGTCTCGTACTGACAGGGATCGATTCGTCAGAATCCTCTGGCAAAACATCATACCTAGTAAGTAAAGAAAGTAAAAAGAAAACAGTGTTCCATCTTTTACCTTATCCTTATTCAGTCCACACTTTTTTTGGTCTTCACAGACCGTGTGTTCTGATCCAGCCGCTCTTTCATAACTGCAAGAGCATTGAAGATATGATAGTGAACGTTTATGGGTACGTCAAAAAATGTTTCCTTTGAGGTTCACACAATGAAATGCTGTCGAAACATAATGTGAAAATTACGTCATCATTCTATGCTAATTAAAGCCTTCTTTATATTATTCGAACCTGAAAATTAAGGTAGAGACATCAATGACATTGGACAGTTGCATTACTGTTCTCTTTTTGTTAAATATCTAGCAAAAAGCCGCTACTGCTCAATAAATTGTAATCGAGATATTTAGCAGTTTAGCAAACGTAAATACTATTAATCTAAACAGTTTTATTTCTGTTGGTTTGAGAGAAAAAAAAACAAGTTGTGATCCTCTTCCTGTGTTTCACCTCCCATTAGATTTGAGCACCAGCTCTCCCTTACCTCTTTTTAGTATATCTTGACTTTTTTGCCTGTGCAGACTCCATTTTACCACTAAAATAGCCCAATTAATCCTTTCTAGTTAATTCGCTTAGTTCCCTCTTGCTGTTATTGTTATTGTTATTAAAATTTAACATTTCTGTAAAAACTCTTTACACCACTTTTCCTGAGTAGTCCAGTACCTCTTGTGAACCTATAATTTCAGAGGCATTCTAAAACAATATTGCTCATTGTCTTCAGGGATAGGTGCATTGTTTGTGCCCTTATCTTATTGTTCTTATGGCCAATCATGTGAGATGTTCAATGAGGTGCTGGTCGACTCCTTTTCCTGTCTTTTGATATTACTCAACAACCTTAGATAATGGATAACCCCTTGGCATCTTTTCAGGATTCAAGAACAACTTCAAGAGGTACGGCCGTGGGACGATTGACTCTCTGGGGACTCCATATGATTATGGGAGCGTGATGCATTATGGGACAACAGCCTTCAGCAAGAACAGAAAACCTACAATCCTGCCAAAGCGAAAAGGGGAACGTTGTTATTGCCTTAGTTTCAGGAGATCTGGATCATTTATTTTGATGCACTTTGAAGCATGATATAAAAGTTTGGGTGTTTGTATATGTAATCGTATGTCATGCAGGCTGAATAGAATTAAGGATAAATTTTCACGCGTATTTTTATTTATTATTTATTTTTTTTAAATTTATTTGAAACACAATCAGCTTGCCCTCAGAATAAAAGTACACGCTCGTAAACAATTCATCACAAAAGCGGTTCAACTGTTGCTCAGCGTACAGAATGACGAAAGACTGACTATTACGTACATCTTAAGAGATAAATACAATTCTGGTTCATTGGCAAAACACACTTAAAACTCAAATTATTCACCTGGGTTGCGAAGCTTCCTCTCGCTAGAAAAAATATCACATATCGATGCCACCTGATGAGTCCAATAAAAACTTGCATGCAGAGTGAAGTATCCTACTGAATTTGGCTGTGCCTTTCAGCGAAATCCTCTTTAGTTCAGGTCCTAGCAATCTGTAGTGAAGCGAAGGAAGTAGGCTTAACTAGTTCATGTTTGCCGCTATGATCTTTCACTGGATGAATTTTTTGACCACGCCAGGGGACTAGCCGCTCCAAAGTTTTCGATACAGTCAACTCTCCCCTTGCTGACACCTCGCTCACCCTGTTATTACTGATAGGAGCTAAAGTCCCAGAAAATAAGAATTACTGAAAACAATTCCCGCTATTACGGAATCGCACTATTACGGAAACTAAATCTTGGTCCCGAAAATCATAAATAACCGTCACGATTTTTTCAATTAAGTCTATATCGCAATTAAAATCGTGCTACCAACGTCAAAGGCGAGTTTTCATTTATTTTGTTAAATACTGTATATTTTCCCAGGTTAGAATTGGTCAGCGGCGCGGTATCAGTCGAACAGACGCACGTCAGATGAATCTCCTCTACAGAGCACAATGCAGGTGTGTTTTGCTGACATAATATTCTTGCAACACATCTATCATTTGTGATTTTTAAAGCAATGTTCCAGTCTAAATGGATTTTGACCATTTAAGCAGTGCACGTAGAAAGATGGAGAAACAAGTTTTAGTCATTTCTACTGCGTTGTGTTTGAAATGTATTAAGAATAAGCATTACGGAAGACAATTCCAAGAGCCTTACAGAAAAAGCTCTGTTTCAGAGAGAGCTCTGTTTCTGAAGATAGCTAACCGGCCATAAACATAACAAAAATCGCTTTTTCCCTCATTTGTAGGAGGCGGGGGCGAAGAGAGCAGATCCCGTTATTGGACGAATCACTGCGGCACCTACCTATGCCAGAAAGCGAGCAGCCAGAAGACCTGCAAGCAGTGCAGATCAACCGAAAAAGACGAAAAGCTCAATAGTTAGTCAGAGTTTGTGTGTGTTGAATGCTTGAAAAAGAGCGTTAGAGTTTCAAAGAATACTTGAGAAGTATGAGAAGCGCTCGGCTGCGCCTCGGGCTTTTCTGAAGTGTCTCTCTTTAGTTCGTCAATTACGCGCAACATAATCCCAAAAAAATCAATCTCAACTCAAGATACCTGGGGTTTATTGTGTGAAACAATAATGTACTCGTGCTCGTTATCATTTTCATATTTGTTTTTCTGTGCCGTCGCTAAGGTTTTTAATAATTATTATTAAGGGACCCCAAAAATTCATTGCAAATATATGGCCTTTCCGAGCAAACGCTGTACCACAATCTGTCAGGACTTTGCTCGTAAGAATGCGCTCATCACCGGTATATGGTTTCACGTCATTTTTTTCCAGTATTTCTATAATCACTATTCGCTTGAACGTGTTTTAGATTTTCATTTGATTCTTCTTAAGCATTTGTACTTCTTTGGCGGCAACGGCTCGCTGCGTCTGATTCCTGATATTCGTGGATTCACTGTGAAACTAGAACGACGGATGTAGAATGTGAACAAAAACAACTAAAAAAAAAACAAAACCGTAGTGCCTAGTATATAAGATAGTTGTCATCTGAAACAAGTCTTCAAAACGTTTTTAAAGACTTCATGGCACCGTGTTTTGTTATTCTTTAAGCAAAAATTAATCAGTTATTCACTGTAATCATTATCGTCATTACAGTCGTCGACGTCGTCCTAATTATCGTCATCAACATGATTATTGCTCTGTCCTAAGACAGGTCCGTCGAAGAAAAATCGAGCAGACTGATAATTGCCGCATTTATTTCATTTTTTGCAGGTCATTAACGTCTGAAAAAAAGTCAAATACTAGTACCGATATTATTAGCCTTAAACTGAGTGGAATAAATTAAAATAAAACATGAGCAGAATTTTATGTTCTGAGCAGAATTTTATGTTCTTTATACTTAACGACAAACCCTTAAATCATAAGCCCGTGAAACAAGGTTAGTGCTGTCAAGGTGTTCTTAAAAGGGGTATGTCACCAAGTTTTTGTATTAATTTTAGAAGCCAGAAGACATATTTGTATTGCTGGGAACCCAAGTAATGGCCAAGTTTTGTTTACAACTGCCACTCTACTAGTGCACTGAAACAGTAAATAAGTGCCTTTGGCCACGGATGGTCAGGATGGAAACGGATTGCAACATGAACAAAATTGGGCCGCTTGATTTCAAGTTATACCTCATGACTAGGAAAACCATTATAAACTGAAGATGTACTATATATCTTCCTCTTCCTCTTGGAGTTCCAAAACTATCTTTGGAACTTTTTTTTATTATTATTGCTCTTAGTTTTGGTTTAACCATAAAATTTGACCCCAAGACACACAAATCCTCGTGACATAGCTCCTTTGCATTACCCTTATTCTGCTGAAACAAGAACAGACGGGGTGGTCTCTACGCATTCTCTCTCTTGAGGAATAAACTAGATGCAACTTCACCTATTTTTTGCCTAAGGCCTATATTTCAAGATATGCTTTGTATTCCAGTAACTCTAGAAACTCCATAT
Organism: Siderastrea radians; assembly: GCA_964017195.1. Classification (NCBI taxonomy): domain Eukaryota; kingdom Metazoa; phylum Cnidaria; class Anthozoa; order Scleractinia; family Rhizangiidae; genus Siderastrea; species Siderastrea radians. Next base: position 321,379 of record OZ024894.1, on the reverse strand, counting down.
GAGGGATGTCATCATTCAGAGCATTTTTATTGCGGAATGCGGTCAATCGAATGTTCATTATTTTTATGTATAAAAAAAATACAAAAACCCCTTCAGAGCTACTTATCTCCACACCACGCAGAAAAATGAGTGTTCCGGTTTGGTGGTTTTCATTTGCCACAGGCGTTTAAAAGTACCTTATCTTTGTTAATTCGATTTACTTAACGCATGATCAAGAATACCTCATCTCAAACAAAAAAAATCCCCAACTGCACAGGTGAGTTAACGATTTGTTCCATGCGTTTCCACCCTTTCAACTTTAATAAAAATAATGTAAATTAAACTCTGTCTTTTACCTAACGTGCCTTAACTTTTGAGTGTGTGGAAAAATCCCACATTCAAATGAAAGCTGTTGCAATTTCCTTCACAACGAATTTTTGGAGATTGTTTTGTCCACATTTACAAACTTCAGTAAAAGAAGGGACAGAATAGTGAGTGGTTCCCCAAAACGGGTTGACAGTCGATCATAGGTTACCGCTAATATCAGGTTATACTAACCGTAAAGCACGGAGTTATGTGCGCAACTCAAGCGTACACTCACGGAGAGAGTATGAATAGAATATACAATGCTTTTATTAATCGCTACATGAGCGTAACGATTAAGGTTATCTAGTTTTGACATACGACAAACTAACAAACATCACAATTTCTGGCTTACTTCTTACGCAAGAGTATATCAAAGAGCTCATTCCCATCCAGCATTCTCCTACCTTTAGTAACTCTCTTTCCCCCCGTCCCTGCATACCTAAACACACATCTACTTTCTTCTTTTTCTCAGAAATTTGAGTCTTGGGGGATCATATCGGTCGTTGTAAACAAGGATTATTTCGTTATTCAAATAGAACTTGTTTACTTAGTTTTTTAAATCCCGAAAACCGGAAACATGCTCAAGATCATTCAATTCCAGAACTTTTTAAAATAACTTTCTATTGGCGTTTGGCTGACTGACTTGTTTTTAATCGTCAAAAAAACAAAGAAACAAAACCAGCATGAGACAAGAGAACACAAAAGAGAAACAAATTGTGTCGAAATTTGAAAATTGGAATACGTCGAACAACTTGGAGTGTGATCCACCCACATAATATTAATAAAAATCTGTTCGACATCCCCTTGGCAGCTACGCAATGTTGCGACGACTTTTCAATGCAAGCAATAAAGAAAACGGTGGTGAAAGAAAACGGTGGTCATTTGAAGATCTACACAGTTGTTTATATCAAAGACTAGACTTCCTGTGACAAAGTTTGCCTTATACTGTGCTTTACAAAATTAAAATCTACGATTCAAACGATTGTATATATGAATTGATATTTTTGTTGTATTGCTCTCATATAATCTGTTAGCAAATTGTTTAAAAGCACAATGGTAGCTATCTATAAAACTGAAGTATAAGCGTTGCAAAGTTTAGCAAGTGTTACAAAGTAAGAACTTAGGAAAAACTCAAAATTGCAACTTACAGAAAAATGTGTAGGCTGCAAGTTCCACTTTTATCAGATTCTGAACTCTTCAAACTTCATTTTACGATGTTATTTCAGTATTGATGCTCTTGAGTATTGATTGGAAATAATTGTTAAATATATTGAAAAATCAAATTGCAAGCATAAAACATATTTACGCAGCTTCATTTCTACCATTATTACACTTTCGGTACCCTAAAATTCTGTCTGTCCAAATTGAGTATGAAGACATATCAACCCACAGAGGGCGCATACCTGCTTTAAAACGAAAATACCGAACCTTATTCTCTTAGCAAAGAATAGGGAAGGCAATTTAAACTGGGCATAAACTACTTGTCAAATATATAGATGCCTTACAAGACGAACAATGTGGGCATGTTGAATTGAGGATTAAACTAATAATACTGTTTTTCAGGAAGGGGGTGGGGAACGACAAGTTTCAAAAAGAAAACGATACTATGTTGAAAACGTATTTTAAGCTAAGTTTGTTTTCCATACTCTTACAGACAAGTCGAAACTTGATAGGAAAGGGTAAGGGTAGTCTGGCTTTGAACACCCCTCCTTTTTGAAATACCAGGGGGAAAGTATGGCTATACAAGCCTATGTATTAATTGGCGTAATAAGGTCTAACTAAGGTACATGCATACATGTAGTGAGCTAAAAATTAAAAAAAAAATTATAAATCACCTGAAAAGATCTGGCTCCACCATTTTTTCGGTCTGGCATAATAACGCAGATTTAAAGTACAAAGCATGTCAAAAATAGCATAAACTTTTAAAAATATTCTTTAACAATTTTTTTTATTTCACTGAAAAATGTGAACGTTAAATTTTCCCCAACCTGGTAGCAAAGAGGTCTGACTGGATAAAGGAACTTAGCTCGAGTTCAACGTTATCATACCATTTAACAGTCTCAGAAGTTTATTACAGGAAAATTAATACACTTAAAAATTCACGAAATTTGATACAGAGATATTTTCTATCGTTATTGTAGAAAAATTGTCCCTGCATATAAAAATTTAAATTAACCGCAACGTTTATGTTGTATGTGCGTTTTTAAACCCTGCTTCTTAAACCCACCAATTCAACGTTGGCATAGCTGTATTAATAGCAGACTTCACAAACGCAAGCCAAATAGAGTTTTTTCTCTTTTTCTTTACGTTGTACGATAACAATCCCAGTTTTTCAATTTCCCTTCACGGCAGCTTTTAAGAAACCGAATACAAAGTGCTCAACCTTGTAATATTTCGTAATTCTGGCTTGAAGTGTAATCTGTCTCAAGCTTATTACAAAATAATATACCTCATGTAGACTGCCCACGTTATTTTGAGCCAATCGACGTTGTGCTAGCTGCAGCGTTGTTAAGAACTTTCTCGTTTTAAAGGAACATTTAAACAATATCATAACATCCTTTCCAAACATAAAACTACAAAATGATAATAATGAAAGGAAGTAAACTGGACTGTGTCATCAAATTCAATTTGTACCAAGAGAACTTCATGCAACTGAAAGAGTAATAATGATGCAATGAGGTCGTCTTAAATTTTTTTCTTTATTTTCTAAGCTTGCAATTTGATTTCTCCATCTATTTAACCAATATTTTCAATAAATACTCGAAAGCATTCAATCGGAAATAACATCGTAAAGTGAAGTTTGAAGAGTTGGATGCGCCAAAAGTGAAAATTACACTCTGCAAATTCTTCTGTAGTTTTTCCCGTATTCTAACTTTGCAATACTTGCTAAGCTTTGCAACACTTAAACTTCAACTTTCTGGAAAGCTGCCATTGTGTTGTCAAACATTTTGTTAAGAGATTAATAAATACATTAAAAAAAGAATATCGATTCATATTTTCAATTGTTTGAATATGAGATTATAATTTGTAAAGCACACTGTTAAGTAAGACAAACTTGTTGAAACGCTATCACAGGAAGTCGTCTCTGACATAAACAGCTGTGCAGATTTTTAAATAAGCATAATTTTCTTTATTGCTTGCATCAAAAAGTCATCCTCAACATTTGCGTAGCTGCCGGGAGGATGTTGAAAAGTTTTTTAATAACGTTGTGTGAGTGGATCAAGAGCGCACTGCAAAGCGTGGGGGGATATTCCAATTTGCAAATCTCGACATGCAAAATTTGTTCTTTTCTCTTCAAACAAGCTCTAATTGAATAACGAAAATTATTAAAAACTGGACTAGGTATATTGGATTTCAAGCTTTTTGATTGGCTCAACGGAGCTAGGCTATCAGCTCATATACCTGCTGCGACCAAATATGGTCAATGAACACTCAACAACAAAGTGAGCTGAAAGTTTTTTCCTCGCGAGCAACCCAGCGAGAAAAATGGACTTGGCAACGAAATTAAATTAAGCAGAAATTGCAACAGCATCACCAACAAGCATCACCAACAGCGTCCTCTAACACAAGTCAAAATTGATTGAAGAAACTGTGCAGAAATAGAAATTTAAGCATTAAGCGTGGTGTTTACAATTAAGCTTAATTTCTTTCATCGATCGTCACGTCGATCATTGAAATTAAAAAACGGTAGGTTTTATCAGAAAGGATTTTCACTTCAAAATGTCAAGACAAGACAAAATAAAAGACCGTAAAATGGGGCAGAGGCATGTAATAAAAACTTCCACACATTCATGGCGAGTCGGTGCGAAAATCATGAAGCAGTCTAAACAAGTACTAAAAAAAATACAGCTGCAAACCGCCAAGAAGGAAGGAAGGGTGAGACTGTTTTTCGGCTTTAACACGCAAAATTGACACTGGTTTACCTGCACTCGTTGTAGCTCTGTGTTCCAATAGGTCCAAGTGCTCAAATAGAAATCGGATGCCATGTAAACGGAGTTGAATCGCTTTTCCAGTTGTTTGAAGGTTGTTTTTACCATTCCGTCCGCAACCTCTAAACTGACAACAACTGCATTTTGCGCTTTGCGTTTAACAAACTATGATGGTGAATTCTAATGTTCCTCGCTACAGTAATCGTGCTTATTAGCTGGGTAGAAATTACCTCTTCAAGGTCAACTGTTCATATTTGTTCTGTCTTCAGTTCGATCAAACACGCACATGATGGCTCCGTTGTGCGAACAGCCGATTACAAACTTGTTCAGTTTCAACTCCAGCAGCTATATGGTGAAATTGTACAGCTTCAGTCCGCTTTGAACGATGATTACAACAATGTTTCAGGAAAAATCAAACATGTACCATATTTCAGAGCCAATAATTAGAAGATTTTTTTCCAAAACGTGTGCTACTTTGCTTACTTTCGAGCAGTTTTCATTGATTCATTCAGCTTTGCAATGAAACGCTACAACACTTTTGGCGCCTTTTTCGTTTAGTCATGTGATCGATTCTCGTTCCGTTTAAATTTCTTTTCTCATTTTCCGGTTCTTTCTTGATTTTTTTTTTAAATAGTGGTTAAGTTTTTAATAAAACAATTATTCTACTCGGGCTTGCTGGATATCAAATGCTTATAACCAACTCGGCGCTACGCGCCTCGTTGGTTATCTATCATTCGATATCCAGCGCGCCCTCGTAGAATAATTATTAAATATCGTTATCATTATTTACAGAGACCTGTTGAAGTAAACATAAATTTCTAACAAAAATGATAAAAGTGAGTGTGTTTTTGTATGTCTGCCCGAGGGGACGGAAGGTAGAACAGTGCAGGATGAAAATTACCGAATGCTTCAATAAACTCCTGTATAAAAATAAGGTCAGAAAGTGTGATGTAAGTTAGTTTGTCGGATGTCAAATTTAAGTAAGCTTAAAAGTATTTTATACTCACCGTCATTGTTTCCGGCCGATCCATTCGTGTAGGCTAAAGTTTTGAACACAACTCCGACGATCTTCCATGTATGAAATCAAGATTTACTTAACCTGATACTAGCGGTAACCTGTGATTAACTCTCATCGCGTTTAGGGGATTCATTACTGTTCTGTCTCTTCTCAGTGTTCAATTCATAACGTACCAGTGTATCTTATGAATAGAATCCCCTACTGTGTGCTGTTATGGACGTTACGTACCTAACAGGTCCATTTACGTCCCTGTCAGTTCAGGACTAGTCCCCCATCCCCCCCCCCCACATACACACACACCCTAAGACCCAGTTACCCTATACAATGCAAATAAATGAGTGCATCGATGGTCGCTTTCCATCTGCCACAGATGTTTCAAAATACCTTCTCATCACTTTGTCACTTTAATTCAATATACTTATCGCCTACACAACAATATAGCTTCTCAAACAAGACAGCCCACGGAACTGTGCAGGTGTGTTAACGGTTTGTTCTATAAATTCGCAGCGTTTACAGTTTATTTATCACAATTTGCTTTGAATCATGAAGAAGCACTGAGCATCATGAAGTGGCTATGCCTTTTTTCACTGTGTGTGGCGCTTGTTGCGTCCGAAAATCCTGACGGTAAGTTTTTCCCTTCTTGTTCTTTCTTGGCATTTGTTAAATAGAAAAAGATTCCAACTGTTGCTACTGTCAGTTCTGGAGAATTTGCTTTGAACGATTAAGATACAAGTCATTAGTATTTATTAATTGGCTATTAGACTGTTGATCAGAAAAAAGGTTTTGAAGGTTAACGCAGTTCTGTGACGTGGTTGATCAAAAATAGAGAGCTGTCGTTGTCACAATCATTTTTCGGTGTGCGCTCGAACTTTTCCCTTGAACCATTAGAGAATCCCAACAAAATGCTTGAGGGGGGGAGGGAGGACTCTGCAATTGACTAGCATCCCACTCAGAGGGTGGTAGTAATGCTGCTAGTCGCTTCCTGCTACACAAACCAAGGCCTTAGTGAACCTTCTGACTCGTCTAAATCTTTTACGTGAACATGAACTATTACTCATCTGTCCATCTGTCAAACTTTCTATCCGTCCGTTCGGTCAATAGCGTAAATCATCACACTGCGAGGCCACTGTCTGCCTTTAATTGCAGCTCTTCCAATTGGAGCTACATCCAGTGCCAACTCGGCCGCCATGCGTTGATCAGGTGTTAAGATCATGTCACCTTCAAACAGGTCAGGATTATCCAAGTTCCTGTTTTCTGCAAATTAAGGAAAACAATCACTAAATCAAGCTGCTTGTCAGGTGCAACTGACTGACTCATGAACACTTACTGGTTGGCTGTAAATTTAACAGCGCAAGAACGAGTGAACCGTAAACAAACAAGCGCAGGCTAGGTAAGTTTGTAGCCTCAATTTTAGATGATTCCTATAATTTCCCAAATAAATTGATTTGGCAAACGTTTACCGTGGCGTATTTAGTAGTAATCCTTTAATTAATCTGAAATGCATTGACACTCTACATAATTTTAAGACTTTAAGAACTATTTTATATGACGAATTTTACAAAGATTGTTACCCTTTTGTTTGCATTTAGCTTTTTACCCTTTTTAGCATTTGACCTTTATCATTGTATTTAATACCTGAAAAGCGCTTTTGGGAGGTATTTATCAGTTTATTATTTATTAAGTATGTCTTGAACGTGAAATTTTATGGATTTATGCGTGTGAGTTAAAGGTGACCTTGACATAGAGTAAGGCTTTGTCAAAAATGATTTCATGCAGCAAATCTCTATATAAGATTCTAGTGAAGGGGAACAGGTTTTCGAGATCTAATTCCCAGTTTGGTTTCACCAATTGAAACATTGCGTGCAGCTCGATAGATCTTTTCATAATTTTGATTGTCTTAGCAGAACTTACCTCATTGTAGCCAGGTAGTCCTACTTTGTCATTAACCTAATAAGCTTGGCATTTTTGGGAGTTACTGACCAAGACGCACCGCGGGTAGGAAAGGGGAGGGACATAAAGTACTCCAACCCTCCTCAACTCCGAGAGTATCAAGACTATCGCAGTGTGACTCGCTGGAGGTAGACGTGTTTTCTATAGCTCCGTCTCTTTGAGAGATGTTAATATGAGTTACCAGTTGCATTGTTAGACCGCTCATGGATGGAAAAATATAATGGGGAATGAAAAGGAAGATAGGTCATCTGCTTTTGGCGGTCGCAAAAGATTGAGAGAAAATGGTTCGCAAACGGATGAAGATGATCACGTGGCAGCCATGACGCAGAGAAGCTCAACAGATGCTCGTTTTGACGTCCTGAGCGACAAGCTAGATAGAGTCCTATCAGCATGCAAACAAATCGAGTCCCTGAAAAGCGAAATTATTACTCTTCGTAGTGAAGTTATAGATTTGAAGGACTCGCTGAACTTCGATCAAGAGAATATCACTCAACTTCAAACAGAGTTAGCGAAGACGACGGCAACCGTTGAAGAACACGGTGATGATTTAGATTCCATGTATGCTGATATTGAAGCACTGAAACGAAGAAACACAAAATTGGAAGCATATATCAGGCGCGAGAATATGCAAATTTACAACGTTAACGAAGAATCGGAAGAAAATATCGAAGATTTGGTAAGAAACCTTTTTGTAAGCAAGATGCAAATTCCACCCGAAGCTGTTAAAGCGATTAGATTTGAAAGGGTGCACAGAATTCCAACTAAAACATCAAGCCAGAGATCGCAAAGCCGACCTAGACCAGTGATTGCTAGATTCAGCCATTATCAGGACAAAGAATTTGTTCGTTCCTTTTACAAGAACTTAAAAGGAACTGATATTGGAATCTCGGACGACTTCCCGAAAGAAATTGAAGATATCCATAAAACTCTGTATCCAGTGTTAAAAAAGGCCAAACGGGATCAGAAGAAAGCATTTTTTAATTTTGACAAACACATTATTGATGGGCAACTCTACAGAGGAAAAGAAACCAAAAACCTTCCCTACTATGGAAATATCATGAAGAACTTTGTTTACATGTAATCCCATGAACGGTTTGAACTGAAGAAGAGAGAGAACACAAGGTTCGAATACACGACTGGTAAATGATTGACTGTATGTTTACATGTGTGTGGCTTGTGTATGTGTGTTTTGTTAATTCCATACTTTAAAGAAACAATTACTTCTCCGTATTTTAAAGAAATATGCGTACACTTCCAAATGAAATCTCAAAAAAGGAATATTTTCAATATACTACGAAAAGTCGTAGATGGCAAAATTATTTAAATTAGTCTCCCTCAATGTAAGGGGTATAAACAATTTTCATAAACGAAGAGCCATATTCACGTGGTGTCGAAAAAGAAAAGCTGACGTCATATTCCTTCAGGAGACACATTCAAAGGTGGAATCTGAGAAACAATGGGTGAATGAATGGAGTGGGAAAATTGTTTATTCACATGGAAGTCCAAATTCCTGCGGTGTAGCAGTGCTGATAAGAAACGGATTTAATTGCATAATTCATAACACTATTATTGATCCCTCTGGGCGTTATATTATAATAAAAGTAGATATAGAAGACAAGGTTTATATCCTAATAAACATTTACGCGCCCAATAAAGATAAAATAACTTGCAAATTTTTCAAAAATTTACACAAAAAGCTGCAAGAAGAGAATTTAGATTGTGTAGAAAATATTATTTGTGGAGGCGATTTTAATTGCCCTCTAAATCCAAAGCTTGATAAAAAAAAGGTGGTGTAATGGTGCCAAGAAAAATGGTAATAGATAATATTGAATGTTTACAAAATGAACTAGATCTTGTTGACATTTGGAGAATTAATCAAAAACCCTCAAACTAAAAGTTACACCTGGAGCCAAAAATCGCCACAAATTTTTTGTCCATTAGATTATCGGTTAGTATCTAACAACTTGCAAGACTTTTTTAACTCAACGGATATTACTCCAGCGATAAAAACCGATCATGCAACGATTGAAATTACCCTGACCGATTCATATCAAAATGCTAAAGGTCCTGGTTTTTGGAAAATGAATGTCTCTCTGCTTGATGATGAAAACTATCTTAGGGATTTGGAAAACAAACTTCCACAATGGAAGATAACAGGTATGAATGACTTACCCGATAAACGCTCTGTCTGGGATTGGCTGAAATTTAATATTCGAAATCATGCCATTTCTTACTCTAAACAAAAAGCCAAAGAACGAAGCAAAGAGGAAAAATCTCTGCAAAATGATTATCAAATAGCAACAAAGAATTTCGAAGAAGACCCGACTGTTTCGAATCAAAATCGTTTAAATGAGGCGAAAGACGCTCTTGAACTTTTTTATGAGGAAAAAACAAAAGGCATTATCATTCGCGCAAAGGCTCGGTGGCACGAACATGGAGAAAGAAACACAAAGTATTTTTTAAATTTAGAAAAACGAAATAATGTTAAAAAGCATATTAGAAAATTACTAGTTAGTGGTGCCATCACAACCGATCCCTTCAAAATACTTGATGAACAGAAGCACTTTTATCACAACCTTTATAAATCTCAATTTCCCGGCATAGATAACAACGATGGCGAAATCTTTTTAAACAACTTGAACATACCGAAATTATCTGAAGAACAGAAACAATCTTGTGAAGGTGAAATATCCCTTGAGGAATTAAAGTCCATCTTAGAAAGCTTTCAAAAGAACAAATCACCTAGTAATGATGGAATACCAATTGAATTTTATAAAACATGCTGGAACCTAATTAGTGATTCTTTTATCGAATGCGTTAATGAATCCTTCAAATTTGGTGAAATGTCCTGCACGCAAAGAAAAGCAGTCATCACTTTAATTGAGAAACAAGGTAAAGATCGAACTCTTATGGAAAATTGGCGGCCAATATCTCTCATTAATGTTGACGCGAAAATGATCTCGAAAGTTATCGCAGCTAGAGTAAAAGTAGCCTCCCATGCAGTGGCTTTTAGGAGAGTCGTATTACCCTCCTCCCCACAAACGCCTGCTTACCGGAGTTCGACGTTCCTTTCCCATTGTTTTATTTGCGAGGCAATCTAACCAATCACCATTGAGACATTGTCTGACGAAGGTCAGTCAAATTAATCGTTATAATGTGCGCCTCTGTATTTCCGGTGATTTTTTTTTGTTCAGAGATGCTGGTGCCGGGAAGTTGGAATATATTTTTTACTTCTAGAATGGCGAATTATGGCTGAAACATCGGAAAAACCATATTGCGTGTGATTAAAAGTGTTTCCTGTGCGACGCTTTTATCCCGTCATCGACCGAAAGAATTCGAATTTTCTGACAAAGCGTTGTTGATCTTGCTCGCCTGATCGATTGGACGGTCAGTGAAGACTTCAGCGCTTCTCAAACTGCTGGAGCCAATGCAATGCGAAGGGATATAAGAGATTTCTACGAATTGAAAAGACAAAGAGTAAGACGACAAAGGACCGAGCGAGATGATAAACCGATGAATGAGATGAAAATATCACATGCACAACCCGGGTGCCACAACAACCAAGTGCGTTTCGGCGGCGAAATCTGCCATACTCAATTCCCTGGCATACACCCTGTATCCGTTAACATTTCTGTTATCTTTGCGTCGAGGGACGAAGGAGGTTTTTGTAACGTGCGTTTGCATGCTCTTTTTGCACGATATTCCCTATTAAATCAGAAGGGACCGCTCATCCTAGTTTATAACACGTAGTCTAGTTTACAATCACCATTGTGATTACACAGAGCTTATCTCTTGCGTTGAATTTATCAGTTTTAAAATCTCTCGACAGATTTCTAAGTTTAATGTTGCATTTGAAAGCTCATAGAGTATAGATAATCCTACACTTCTAAGCTAAATGAACCATTTGAAAGCTCAAGAGAATGTAGTTATAATTATACCCGCATTTAATCAGTGATTTAATGCTTTTGGAACAATTTAGTGCCACGTGGGATTGCAACGCGATATCGTAAATTTATGCCTAAACAGAGTTTATCGAGCACATAAATACATTTATTTCTCCAAAATCTAAGCACCGATTTTGAAGTTTAACGTGCCATTTCAAAGCTTAGGAAACTTAGTTATCCCTGCATTCAAGAACGACTTTGAGATGATGTTTTACTTTACATTTTAAAATTTATACCATGCGGTCCAGCGCGTCTGTCATCTGATGTGTTCCCGCGAAGGCGTCCTGCGGTCAAGGTCAACCTTCCAGCCAAAAGTAGGTATAATGTGGTGGCTAGGCGGCAGAAAGGAATGTTGAACTCAGGTAAGCAGGCGTTTGTGGGTAGGAGGGTAATACGACTCTCCTAAAAACGACTGCGTGGGAGGCTAGAGTAAAAGATGTCTTGCCAAACATTATTCATCACAATCAAGCCGGCTATGTCAAAGACCGTTACATTGGAGAGACAGTGAGATCGATTTTTGACAGAATGGAATTTACAGATAACGATAACATTCCTGGCATTTTGATTTTTATTGATTTTAGAAAAGCCTTTGACACCTTAGAATGGCATTATCTTTTTAGCTGTTTGAAAGTGTTTAATTTCGGCCCTGGCTTAATAAATTGGGTTAGAACTTTTTATCAAAATATTCAGAGCTGTGTAATAAACAATGGCTTAGCATCGGATTATTTTACCTTAGAACGAGCTGTGAGACAGGGCGACCCCCTTTCCCCCTACCTCTTCCTCTTAGCCATCGAGACCTTGGCAATTTCTATTCGACAAAATCCTGAAATTGAGGGAATTAAAATAGGAAAAAATGAAACTAAGCTTCTTCAATATGCAGACGATACTACTGCTGTGTTATCAAATTTAAACTCGGCAAATGCTTTATTTCAACAAATGAATTTATTTAAAAATTTATGCGGACTTGAAGTCAACAGTTCAAAAACAGAAGGTATGTGGATTGGGTCTCTTAAAAAAAACGAAGAAAGGCCACTTGGAATAAATTGGCCAAATGAACCCATTAAAGCTTTAGGAGTATCTTTCACATACGATCCAACATTACTTTATGAAAAAAACGTCCGGGAGAAACTCGATAATGTGAAAAAACTTACAAATATTTGGTCTTCAAGAGGACTTTCCATTTATGGAAAGGTTACTATTTTTAAATCTTTACTCATCCCTAAATTAGTCTATGCGTCCTCCTTGCTTTCAACCCTGGCAAGTATTATCAAACAAGTAAATCATATAATCTACACATTTTTATGGAAAGGAAAAGACAAGGTGACAAGGCTCTCAGCAATTAACGACTATGAAGGTGGAGGTATAAAAATGATAGACATAGACAGCATGATCAAAGCTCTTAGGCTAGCCTGGTTGAACCGAATATTCAATAATAATGAAAGTACATGGAAAATCTATTTGATGCATCTCTTAAAAGATGTTGGGGGCTCATTCATTTTTGAATGCAACTACGAAATAAAAGATCTTTCGATAACCTTAATTTTCTATAGGGAACTGCTGCAATGGTGGTCAGAATTCCGAGATCTCTTTTCTGATGAGAAAAATTGGATATCTGTAGTTTGGAATCACAAAGATATAAGAATAAATGGAAAACCTGTTTTTTATAGGACATACTATGATTCCGGAATTTGCACTGTTGATGATCTCCTATTAAATCTAAACAACATCGAATCATTCGACATAATAAGAAACAAAATAAAAAAGGTCAATTTTCTTACATGGACAGGTCTTAGACATTCAATACCTTCCGAATTAAAAACAGTTCAGTACAGGTTCACAAGAGGGAATCCCTCTTTTGAGTACAACAATGCATATGTTATTTTTGACATTACAAAAAAGAGATCAAAAGACTACTATTCCCTGATAATTAGTAAAAAAGCTCAGCTACCTAATAACGTTCAGAAACTAAGACAACATTTCAACTTATATTAACTGATGAAGAACTGAAAGTTGCCTTCACCCTACCGCATAAAATAGCGAATGAATCTTATGTCAAAGCTTTTCAATGCAAAATTTTAAACTCAATTCTTTATACTAACACGAAATTATTTAAAATTGGATACAGCGAGCATGATAAATGTACTTTCTGCAACAATGAATCAGAAACATTACACCACCTATTTTTCAACTGCCCTCACTCAAATCTATTTTGGAAACATCTGGAAAAATATTACTTTAACCTAACAAAACAACTTAAAGTTCTCAGCCTTCAAGAAATCATTATAGGTATTACACCATCATCATGCCCCTTACTAAACTATCTAATTTTAATCAGTAAAGTTTTTATTTGGGATTGCAGGAGGAAGTGTTTACGGCCGTATATAGAAGGTTTTATACTGAAAATAAAAACAAAATATCAGATAGAAAAAACATCGCGCCCAAAAAAAAAACGGTCTAGAAGCATTTTATAAGAAATGGACGGGAAATTTTCCACTCTTAATTTAATCTTTTTTTTCTTTCCTTTTTATTTTTCCATTACTTGTTTGTATAGCTGTAAATTAATGTAAAATAGTGTAATAGAGTAACTGTAAATATTATTGTTGTTAAGTAAATGTTATTGTAACAAAGGCAATTTAGTATCATGTATAAAATAACTTCAGTTATCTGCAGTTTAAATCTAAATTATACAATGTATATATATTTAACTAATTATGATTAAGGGCATATTAATTGCTAAAAACAACAATTGCGCGGCTGTTTTACATTAAAACAAGATTTTGGCAACCAAAAAATGTAAAAGCTACCGCAACAAAGTAACGCTATTTTCTCTGAAAACAGGAAAATTCAATATTCAGAAAAAAAACTGCTTTCAAAAATATGGCTTCAATAGACAACATCAACGTATATGACAAATGAATTGTCGTACAAGGAGTCCCAGATAAATTTTAGCAAAAATTCAAAAAAGTCGTTAACTTTCAGAGTCAGAGCCGGCACTCTGCTCCCTTCCCCTCCCCTGTTCATCCCCGTGGCAAAGTGATTACTTTTGTAATATGTTTCACGGCAATGACTAAACGTGGGTCACATAAACAATACGTCGCTCTTTTCAGCTCGTGACAGGAGAGCAATGTGGGCAAGGAAAACTTGCATTCGCTTCAAGAAAAGAAAAAGGGAAAAAGCTTACGCCTACTTTAAACCTGGCGGAGGGTAAGCAAAAGTCATTATGTCGAAAAGGTGAAAAACCACAATTTAAAAAATATATATATATATATATATATATATATATATATACTTTTTTTTTCAATTAACAGTGACTCCGTTTTACATGGTGTATATAAGTTATCTCCACTGATAATTTCTCGCATTTAGCAGCAAAGGTACGCTGTCATGAAGACAGATCATTTCTACTGCGTTATGTTTGAAATGTATTAAGAATTAACATTACGGAAGACAATTCCAAGAGCCTTACAGAAAAAGCTCTGTTTCAGAGAGAGCTCTGTTTCTGAAGATAGCTGACCGGCCATAAACATAGCAAAAATCGCTTTTTCCCTCATTTGTAGGAGGCGGGGGGCGAAGATAGCAGATTCCGTTATTGGACGAATCACTGCGGGACGTACCTATGCCAGAAAGCGAGCAACCAGAAGACCTGCAAGCAGTGTAGAACAACCGAAAAAGACGAAAAGCTCAATAGTAAGTCAGAGTTTATGTGTGTTAAATGCTTGAAAAAGAGCATTGGAGTTTCAAAGAATACTTGAGAAGTATGAGAAGCGCTCGGCTGCGCCTCGGGCTTTTCTGAAGTGTCTCTCTTTAGTTCGTCAATTACGCGCAACATAATCCCCAAAAAATAAATCTCAACTCAAGATACCTGGGGTTTATTTTATGAAACAATAATGCACTCGGGCTCGTTATCATTTTCATATTTGTTTTTCTGTGCCGTCGCTAAGGTTTTTAAAAATTATTAGTACAAAGGACCCCAAAAATTCACTTCAAGGATATGGCCTTTCCGAGCAAACGTTGTACCATAATCTGTCAGGATTTTGCTCGTAAGAATGCGCTCATCACCGGTATATGGTTTCACGTCATTTTTTTCCAGTATTTCATTCGAAGTTAGCATTGATAGTAAAAAAATTGTTTGCTATAATCACTATTTCGCTTGAACGTGTTTTAGTTTTTCATTTGATTCTTCTTAAGCATTTGCACTTCTTTTGTGGCAACGGCTCGCTGCGTCAGTGTTTCCTGATATTCGTGGATTCACTGTGAAACTAGAACGACGGATGTAGAATGTGAACAAAAAACAACTAAAAAAAAAACAAAACCGTAGTGCCTAGTATATAAGATAGTTGTCATCTGAAACAAGTCTTCAAAACGTTTTTAAAGACTTTAAGGCACCGTGTTTTGTTATTCTTGAAGCAAAAATTAATCAGTTATTAACTGTAATCAGGCATTATCGTCATTACAGTCGTCGACGTCGTCGTCCTAATCATCGTCATCAACATGATTATTGCTCTGTCCTAAGACAGGTCCGTCGAAGAAAAATCGAGCAGACTAATAATTGCCGCATTTATTTCAGTTTTTGCAGGTCATTAACGTCTGAAAAAAAGTCAAATACTAGTACTGATATTATTAGCCTTAAACTGAGTGGAATAAATTAAAATAAAACATGAGCAGATGAAAACTGCGTTATTTTATGTTCTTTATACTTAACGACAAACCCTTGTAACCTGTGAAACGAGTGCTGTCAAGGTGTTCTTAAAAGGGGTATGTCACCAAGTTTTTGTATTAATTCTAGAAGCCAGAAGACATATTTGTATTGCTGGGAACCCAAAGTAATGGCCAACTGCCACTCTACTGGTGCACTGAAACAGTAAATAAGTGCCTTTGGCCACGGATGGTCAGGATGGAAACGGATTGCAACATGAGCAAAATTGGGCCGCTTGTTTTCAAGTTATCCCTCATGACTAGGAAAACCATATTAAACTGAACATGTACTATATATCTTCCTCTTCCTCTTGGAGTTCCAAAACTATCTTTGGAACTTTTTTTATTATTATTGCTCTTAGTTTTGGTTTAACCAGAAATTTGACCCCAAGACACACAAATCCTCGTGACATAGCTCCTTTGCATTACCCTTATTCTGCTGAAACAACAACAGACGGAATGATCTCTCCGCACTCTCTCTCTTGAGGAATAAACTAGAAGTAACTTTAGCTATTTACAGCGGTCTTACCCAAGCGAGTATAAGAGAGACATACGCATAGAATTCATTATCATTTCGATAGAAGACACGTCCGGTTGTTCTTGGCTTTATTTAATAAACGCACTTACCAACCCCTCTTCTCCCCTCCACCCGTTTCCATTTTCGTTCTAGCTTCCATTCTTTGTTTATTAGCTTTTTATTATATTTTATATTTATCTCCAAATTTCCAGACATTTCTTTTCAGCTATCCAGTCGGTAAGTATGTTTGTCGCAGCTGCCTAAGCCGTTTCCACGAGGTCGACGCTTCGTTCAACTTTTCCCTACTTTGAGCTTAGTATTTGCCTTCTACTTTGCGTTCTGTGCTTTTGGCTTTTACTTTATTTTGCTGGCGTTACCATTCCGTTTTGTTCACCTCTCTTTTCGTTCTCTACTTTCGCTCCTGGGATGATAGTTTTGCAAGGGAGTCTAATTCCCTGTCGGATTAATGGCGCGCAAATCTGTCATCCCCTGAACCGCGTTTTCCTGTCGTTGTTCTTATGCCGTATTTTTTGTCTTTCAGGTTATAATCTTCTTGACAGGGCTATTCGGTTTTGCATTTCAAGTGCAGCAAATCAGCCTCTATTTTTCCCATTCCCGGCTCAGGGGATGACAGGAATTTGTTTTTCATGAGTATAAGCCCGTGGGCATTTTGTAATTTCTTTCCGCTCCTGTTTTGCACGTTTTTCAATGTTTTTTACACCTGATCAGGTAAATATCCTTTCTTTTAATATTTTCACATACTGCGTGCCCGCATTTCCTACTACTCTCATACAGTTCGTTCATTATGCTTTTTTGTTAGTTCTGTACTGTGGCTCCAGAGCAGAAGTTGTGCGAGCTACGGCAAGTTTCGTTTCCTGACTCTGTCGAGCGTGCGCTAGCAACAGGGGTTCAGTTTCGCTAAATTTATTGCTCCTCGCTAGTCGTGTCAGTATGTTACGTGGCTCCAGAGCAGAAGCTGTTTCAGGGCAATTTTTGTCTTCCTGACTCTGTCGAGCGTGTACTAGTGGCAGGGGCTTTATTTCGCTAAATCTATTGTTCCCCGGCTTTGTCAGTATGTTATGTGGCTCCAGAGCAGAAGTTGTTTCACGGCAATTTTTGTTTCCTAACTCTGTCGAGCGTATGCTAGCAACAGGGGCTTAACTTTGCTAAATTTAGTGCTCCTCGTTAGCCTTGTCAGTATGTTGTGTGAGTAGTAATGTAAGCTCGTATGGCCCACTGAGCCTCGTTTTGATGTCATGGCCTCGTTTGGGTGTGGCCTCGTTTGGATGCAACCGGAACCGGAAGTGACGTCACCGGAAGCGATGGGAACCGGAAATGACATCACCGGAAGTGTTGTAAAACCGGAAGTGACGTGTTTTGGAATGGGAAACCGCTGGGCAGTATGAAAAATGGATCGTGGGCTCAAGGTGGGTTAAAACCGCTGAGAAAACGCGGGCTCAAAGTCCAAAGTCCATTTGGAGCAACGGGGGTAGGTATAAAAGGGTAAACCCAGGGTGAGGGAGTAATCACGATGAGTTTTTACATCACCCTTATTAGTGATCAAGCACAAGGCACGGGACAAAAATTTACGGCTCGACTTCCTCGTTCGTATTATTTGGTGGAAGATGATTGGGAAGCGGCCTTGGTTCATATCTCCCACCCGGGGTTTAATCAACAATGGGGAGATCAAACCAAACAGAATTGGACACAAGAAGATAGTCAAAAACATTGGATGAAAACAGATGTGAGATACATACCAAAACGTGCGGAGGGAACGGCTCCGATTCAAGTGACGAAACAAATCCATTTACCCCCAGGGTATTACACCAATTTGAAAGAAGCATGGATTGCCATTGCGTACGAAATCGAAAAACAACACATGGAGGTCATGATGGATATAGCCAAAATGGACGTGGACGATCAAGCGAAACGACAACAACTCGCGGCTCTTAATCTGGCTCAACCCTACGTGAAAATCACCAATACAAGCATCGCCCCCGAATTAGATTCGTTGTATGTACTCATACCATCCAACATGCAATTTGAAATGGAATGGAAATTCGCTGGACTGATGGGTCTGGTGAAAGATGGCACACCAAGTGAACGCGTGGTCCAAGAAAAAAATTATTTAGTGAAAAATATCGTGGATTACGACGATCGCCATAAATGGGAAACAACTGTCGGTACTGTCAACAAATATCCACCTCATGGTATTGTGTCCGTCAGCTTTACCCACCCCGATTTCAATTATTATTTGTTCTTGGGTCCGAATCTCAGTCGACAAGTATTTCCCAGTACGCAAACGGTCAAACCGCAACAAGGACAACAACAATTAATGATTTACACGGATCTGGTGTCCCAGAGCATTGTGGGAAATCAAGAGAAAGGATTTTTACGTACCTTGGATGCCGGCAATACCGATCATCAATTTGATACCACGCAACGGATGTATTTTCCTCTTGGCAAAACCATCTTTGACAGCATTGCCATGGATATTCAAACAGCGGATGGACAACCGGCTCCTTTCAAACAAGGGAGAACTATCATTACCCTTGAACTGTCCAGAAAAAGTCAACGATTTATGTAGAGAATGAATAAAGATCACAACAACAAAGTGTCGTGCAACATCTTTTATTGATCCTTGGTATTGACAACAAGTAGAAAAAAAAATCCAAACATGTGGGGGGTGTCCTTTTTTACGAGAAGCTGATACAGGTTTTCATGCGTCCAATGGCTAGGCTTTTGGTCTGACCCAGAAAGTAGAGGGTTTTGCGGTTAGGCTCATAGGGATCTCGGAGTTCTCCCCAGAATCCTTCCAGGGCGTGGTCATTGTCATAACAAATACCATACCATATAGGATTGTTTTTCCAATCGTCCATGACATGCTGGACAAACTCCGGGTCTTCTTTCCAGTCTTCATGGAGGACTTCAACGACGACAAGAGGAACGTGGCAGGTAGAGCATAGGTGGGTCTGGCGGTTCTGTTGGTTGGCACAGGCGACATGACAAGGAAGACCACAACACCTCAACGTGGTATAATTGGCGAGAGGTGTCGAACAGATCACACATGGGTTGGGTTGAGCCATCAGGCGAAAGGATCAAAGAGTGGATTGATCAAGAGTTGAAACTCGGTGGAGGTGATGATCCCTTCTTTTCGGAGTCGGCACAGTTCTTGATAAGTGAGTTGGTAACGTAAAGGTTGGACGAGGTCAAGGATTTGTTTTCGGATCTCTCCCAAACGTTGTAGGATTTGCACGGCTTCAGGACTGATCTTGTCAGGACTGATCTTGTCTGCTTTGTCACCCATTCACCACTGGTAGAAGTGTTTCAAGGTTAATAAACACAATTCGTTCCGACTGAGATGTTTTTGACTGTGAAGTCGAAGCAGTTCAAAATAAGAAGCTTTGAAGCGGATCTCTTCCAAGTCTTTTTCGAGTCGAGACAACAAGGCTCGTAGACGATCAATCACTTGTTGGGCTTCTGGACTGAGGACTGGATCATCCATTGAGTGTGAAAGATGGAATGGGACAGGGGTTTTTTATAGAGAAACAAAAGGGTCACGTGGGATGGAAGGGGCCAATGAGAGAAAGACCCATCATGCTTTGAGAGGGGAAGAGGTGGGGGGACCCCCCTCCCCCCTCCTTAGATAGACCATAGTGCATTGCGCGAATCAGGGTATATAAGTCAAGGGAGGCCACAGGACGTCACTCTTAGCTTTGAGCCGGTCCTTAGTGACTTATGTCAGTTGGTGAAGTGAAAAAATGGTTAAAACGAGAACGCCCTTGGGCTCTTTAGCCAGTGACTTGAATGTGAGTGGGCCAGAGGTGTTAAGAAGCAGAGTGGGACCAGAGAGGACGGGAGTGGAACGTCAAACGAGACTTCTGAGGGAGAGACGGCAGGAAACCTGGCGTGGCCTAACCCGACAGCGCGTGGCTGCGTTTTTTGAATTATTTCTACGCTGCATGGTGTGGACAGAAAATGGCGAGCGGGAGGGACGACCACATCCGGAGATCGTGCAAGCCTTGCTGGGCACCCTGGTCCGGAAGATTATTCCGTGGGTGGACCAGCACCGGATTTGGTCGAATTTTGAATGTCGCTGGCCCATGACACTGGAACATTTCCGTGAAATGGACAACGATCTTGCCAATTATCTTCCTTCTGTGCATGCGGGCCGCCCATGGCAGAGAATACGTGTTTATTTCGCGGACATGGAGCGGGTGCGGGAGCAGCGGCGGGAGGAGGAGCGGGAGAGAAGACGGGAGCGGGCCAACCAAGTGCGACGTGTTTTATTTCCTTGAACATTTTATTGTGAGTCAAGGCTACTGTGCGTCAAGAGACATTTATTTATGATCCACGTGCAAACTCAGTGTTGTCAGTTTTTTATTTTTTAATTAAAAAAAAAGAGTTGATGTTACAAATGGTGGTCTGTGTTCTTTGCCACGCTGGGTGGGGCGCTCCTATGTACAATTGAAAAAAGCTATCTACAATTTGAAAAAATAAAAAGAAAGCTATGTACAATTGGAAAAATAAAAACTAAAAGAAAAGCTATGTACAGATTGAAAAATAAAAAACTAAAAATGACTATGTACAATTACAAATGAAAGTCTTCCAGTTCCATACGTAATTGATCAATGTTCTCGGGTAAACAGAACGTGCGGTTGAACAAGGCTTGAATTTCTGCTCGGGTTTTGTCGTCCAAATCCCGGGATCCCACAATAGCACTGCTTTGATGAAGGGTGGGCTTTTTAGGTCCCCAAGGAACAAATTGACTGCCAGTGACTAGGGTGGCGGCATTCTCATTGACTTGGTAGTAATGGTCCGAGCGGTACCATGATTGACTGGGTATGTCAAACAGGTAGACGGGTTTGCCTTGATCCATAGCCAATTGCACAGTCCAACCAGTGCCTCCTTTCACTCGTTTATGATCCGGTTCCAAGATGCCAAAGGCATAGATCGTATGGGCTTTTTTGGCAATTTGATAATTGCGTTGCAGCAATTGCAGGGTGTAAAAATGACTGGGCATCTGTTTGCCTAGTTTCTCCGCCGCCTGGTGAAGATGGGGGTTGGCCAGCATCAAGACTTCCACCGTAGAAGGGGTGATGAAAGTGGCTCGAGGATGGTTCGGGGGGACCAGGACTTCTAGCTGCATCCCAAAGTGTTTAGCCAGTTCTTCCACGAGGGCATCCGTACCTTTGGCTCCCCCGGTGTAGACCACATAGCCATGGCCAATTTGGAGTTCCAAGGCATCCACATCGTGTTCTCCAATCATGTCGATGTTGGGGGGCATTCAAATACGTAGCCGGTGTCTGGGCCTACAATAGCTAGAATCTCCGTGGGAGTCAACCCTAAGGCCAAACAGAAATCAATGACGTGGTGCTGTCGGCACTGTTGGAACGTGAATCCCGCTGCTAGACCTCGTTTGACCCGTTCAGCCAAATAGTCTTCGGTGGAAGCAAAGTCGTCTCGGTTGAGATCTTGGTAGTAGTCCATCTACTTGGAATGACGAGTCGGAGGACCCAGGGAGCTCCTTAAATAGGGACAGTTGACCAATGGGAAGACAAGAGGACCTTATTTGGAGAGGCAAAAGCTGACCAATGGGAAGATAACAAGTCCTTATATGGGTAGGATAAGCTGACCAATGACAGGCAAGGGTCCAACGTATAAAAAGGCATGGGCAGTGGGGTGAAATCAACCTTGAGTACGATGTCTGTCGATCGGAAGAGAAAGCCAAGCGTACACCCTGCGGGGAAGAAGAAAAAGAAGAGCATTCAACATATGACGCCCGTGGACTGTGATCCTGTGGTGTGCGACGTGGTGGAAGACACCCGAGCTGCCGTGGAAGACATGATGAAAGAATTGAATGACATGGTGGAGCAATCACCCCCATCACCTCAATTCACTCTGACGACCGTGTATGACAATGCGGAGGACTATGCTCAAGCGAAAGCCAACAGAGCCCTAGCTAGTTCGGTGGACACTATGGTATGCCCTTGCCATAATGTGCGTTTGGAGGCCCGAGAATCTCAAAAGGGATGGAAGTATGTGAAATGTCCCATGCAACCGTGTTTGCTGTTTTGTGGTCAAGATAAAGTTCTGGAGTATATGAAAGCCGTGTATAGTCAACCTGATGTAGAAGTGTTGGACATGTGGTGTTGTTTACAATGCTTTTGCCGTGAACCCGCCACGCTTCAACAGAGTCATTCGAGTCAGAACCCCGATCGGTTGTTTCTGACTTGTTCCAAGAAAACGTGTGGCTTCTTCCGATGGGCCGATCAACCCTTGGGTCCCAAGTACTGGACGTGGTTTCATGACAACCCTCCCAAAAAAGCCGACCAACAAGCTGAACCACCCACCCGTGATGCTCAAGGATATCCCAAGAGGGGCTATGACATCCCTGGCCCGCCAGTCCAAAGCAAAGAGGATCGGCCCTTGACAGAGTATGAGAAACAATTGTTACGAGAAATTCAAGAGCTCAAGAACCGTCAAGAAATGATGGTAGCCCCAGCTCCACCACCCCCCAAGTACAGTGACAGTGTTGACAACTGGCAGAAAGGTCTAGAGACCATCAGCTGTGGCCGACTCTTTTAAATGAGAGAACGAATAAAATGTTTTTATTTAGTCCATGGAGTCTGTGTGTGATGCGTGGGAGTCTATCTTGTCCCTGGGGCAATGGCAATGTCATCAAACCCTTTGTCAAGTCTTATATGATCATCAACCCGGCACCCAAATCCCCATACCCCCATGTCCCGAGGACACGCAGCCTCTTCACCTCTTTGAAGAAACCCATGTGGACCGCAACCTGTATCGATGGGTGGTGTTTGTCTTATGGTTAAAAGCTCACCCAGAGGCATGGCGATGGTATCGAATCATTCAAAAGGCGCATCCCCACACGGTCCCCACCATATCGACCTTATGGGGTGAATGCCAAAAAGTATGGCCCCTCGAAAGAGAACCCAACGCTGGAGTTCGTCGTCATCATGGTTGAAGAAAACCAAGGTTTCGTCAACGAAGAAGAAGGCCAATGTCTCGCAACAATGGTTAAACCGTTACCATGATCCTCGTGCCCCGGGGAGTTTAGGTGGGGTGCAACGATTTGCTAAAGCCCAGGGTCTCCCTTTGAAAAAAGCCCAACGGGTGTTGGAACAGGATGTGGGTTACACCTTGCATAAACCCCGACGTCGTCGTTTTGCTACCTTACCCGTGATCGTAGGGGGGTTGGATGATCAATGGGCCGCGGATTTAGTGGAAGTGCAACGTTTGGCCAAACATAATCGGGGTATACGCTACTTGTTGACCGTCGTGGATGTGTTGTCCAAGTACGCGTGGGTCGAACCGTTGAAAACCAAAACCGGCGTGGCCCTCGTGAAAGCCTTTGAGAAGATTGTGAGACAAGGAGGACGTCACCCGAATCGATTGCAAACGGATCGAGGGAAAGAATTTTATAATCGGACCTTTCAACGATGGGTCGACGAGCAAGACATTCAACATTTTTCGACCGAAGGGGATGCCAAAGCCAGTGTGGTGGAACGATTTAACCGCACCTTGAAAGAACGGTTGTACCGTTATTTGACCGCGGCCAACACGTTGAAATTTGACGATGTCCTACCCGAGTTGGTGCAGGGGTATAATGCCACTCGTCATCGAAGTATTGGTATTCCCCCCGAAAACGTGACGTGGGACAACGAAGAAGCCGTGTGGAAACGATTGTACAGCCAACGATTGAAAGGCTACAAAAAACCCCAATTGAAGGTGGGGGATCATGTCCGTCTCAATACGATTCATCGTACCTTTGAAAAAGGGTATTTACCCGGTTGGACCGAAGAAGTGTTTGTCGTGCATCGTGTGATCCCGGGCCCTGTACCCACGTATAAGATTCGCGAATGGGATGAGACCCCCGTCCAAGGTACGTTTTATGAAGAGGATTTACAAAAAGTCCATGTGTCCGATGTGTTTCGGATCGAAAAGGTACTTAAGCGACAGAAAGGTCGTTGGTTGGTCAAGTGGAAAGGGTGGCCCGACAAGTACAATAGTTGGATTGCTCGTGGAGACGTGACATCCCTTCGACCCCGCAAACGACGACGACGCCGCTAAAACAATGACGTTGGTGCCCAACTCTTCGTTTTACGTGACGTTGATGAGTCATGCGAGTACCAAAGAGTTTCCTGGGAACAAGAGTCATCATTTCAGAAACCGATTGCCTAAACCCATCCGATTTATGGAACGAGGATGGATGGTAGGCATGGTGAGTTTATCCTTACCCACCATTCCAGTGATAGCGGAAGAAGGAGGCGTGGGCGAATCCCATCCTCTGTTGTACGTACGATGGCACGAACGGGTGTATGCCCAAGACGATCAAGGCAACGATCGATGGTGGCATCAACGTCGCGAACTCACTGTCTACGGTCGAGATATGAGAAAGGAATTGGCCTCGTCGACGGGATCGCACTTTTTTCATCAACTGGTGTACCGTTACGAGCAAAGCCGTGCCAAACAAACCGAACCCAAAAACAAATGGACCGAGGACAATGGCGTCAAATTGTACCCGACGTTTGAATGGACCTCCGAAGGGGATTTGTTATTGAATACGACCAATGTGGATTACAAACGACAAGTAGCGCATGTGTCATGGGGCAGATCCTTGGCCCTGAGAATGGGATGGATTGAACAAGTGTCGACGGGCGTGTATCGATTGGGTCCGAATCTCTTGCAAGAATTTCAAGGCATTTCCACCATTCCCACCCCGACGGATATCCGCGATGCTGCCAACAAGCCCATCTTTTGGAAAGTGGAGGGGGATTATCTGAAATTGAGTCTATCGTGTCCTTGACGGTTTGTGAATTTGAACCAGACCTTTCGTCCCTCGTTGGAATTTCCCTCCACGCGTCCTTTGCACGTGTATTGTGATGTAGGGACCAGCAGCATGGTAGGGGGTCGTATCACCGATCTCTTACGAGAAATCAAGTACCAGCCACAAAACACCACGCACTTTGAACCTCGACATATTCAATATGTCCCAGTACGCAATGAAGTGGTGGAAATCGTCGAAACCCAGATGGCCGAAACCAATGGGGATCTGGTGAAATTTGGTGAAGGCCATGCCCTCCTGACCCTCCACTTTAAAAGGGAAGTCGTGGTGTGAAGAAGAAGAGAAAATGTCCTTCTACGTGACGTTACCCAGTCATGTCAACCGACATGAATTTCCCAACAACCAAGCCAATTCCTTCAAGATTCGTTTACCTCAACCGTTACGGTTACAAAGAGGTGGATGGCAAGTGGGGTTGAGTGCCATTTCCTTACCGGATACGCACGTCAATTTGTACGAGTTGGTGCAAAAAGATGGGTACATGCTGTCGACGACCTGGGACCAAACCTATCCCAAACCGGGTGGAAAAGACGGGGAAACGGTCGGGCGAAGAGACAGCGCACAAACCCTCATCAATGACATTCAACATTTGGATTGGGTGGTGGATGGGGTGAGTTTCATGAAAGCTGCCATTGCTCACTTGGAACAACGACGCAAGGAAACGGCCATTCAAGGAGGTCGGTTTACCAATGATCAAGGCAAACACAGATACGTCAAGTTTCGTTGGGAAGGCGACGATCTCATCATCGACAACACCAATGTCTGTCATTGCAAAACCGACACGCCAGCCCTGTACATCTACACCAAGTTGGCTGTCAAGATGGGATGGTTACGTAAAATTAGCAGTGGGTTGATTTTGGGACCCAACTTACAACAAGACTTCATGGGGGATCAAATCCCCAACATGACAAAACCCGTTGACAACGATTGGAACGATGTGGACGACGATCAACACAACCCGGTCTTTTGGACGGTGCGTTCCTTTTCACCGGATCATTTACGATTGAGTATGAGTTGTGGGTGGCGTTTCACCAACTTGAATGTGGCGTTTCGTTCGGTGGTGGGAGATCCCTCGCGATCGTTGCACGTGTACTCGGACGTGGCAGGCAGTATGATGGTCGGCAATCGCGTGACCGATTTGTTGCGTGAAATCCATTACAAGCGGGAAGGCAGAGGTACCATGTACTTTGAACCGTTGCATATTCATTACCTACCGCTTCGTAATGAAGTGGTGGAAATCATTCAAATGCAAGTCACCGAAACGTCTGGCACCGAGGATAAGTTGGTCAGGTTTGGCCAAGGCAACACCCTGGTCACCTTGCACTTCAAAAAGACATAAAAAGGGAAAAAGGGGATGGTCAATCAAAGATGCCCAAGACAAGAGCACGTCGAAGAAGAAGAAGGCAACGAGGCGGTCTCTTGCCTCTGGCCGCTCTCGTGCCAGCCTTGATGGCTGTGGGGAAAGCCGCCGCGTTGGGAGCAGTGGGTGGTGCGGCGGGTTACGGTGGTAAAAAAGCCATCGAAGCAGCGACCACTCGGAAGAAAAAGAAAGGCCGATGACGGTATAAAAAGACAAACGGGGTGACGTGAAGCATAGACCTTGGTGAAAGAGCAAAGAAGACAACCATGCGAGGGGGAAGTTTGACACGATTTCGGACAGACGAGTGGTATGATCAACATGGCAGTGGGTTGATGAGGGAGGTCATGCGTGGTGGGTTCCAAGGCCTTAAAAGCACGCGAAATCCTTTAAAACTGCCTAGTAATATCAAGAGAGGATTGAATGCAGGGTTAACACGCGGTGTTAAACGCAAAGCCGAACAAGTCATTAAAAAAGAAATCACCAAACAAGCCAAGAAAGCCTTGAATCAGAAGAACGTGAAAGACGCCGTGCGTGTGGCTAGTGCTTTGTTTCCCAAGCAAGTCAAACGTGCGCGAGATATTTTGGGAGTGTAATGGATCCCGTGCATTCACGACCTCGACGAATTCGTAGTAATCGAGGGTTGTCTCAATGGGGAGGACTGTATCCGTTTTGGAAACTCAGGAGAGGACAACGTGGTGGCTGGTTGAGTGCCGAGGTGATGAGAGTCCCCGGGTTTGATTTGAGACAACGTTTAGCACGACGACGACGCTATAAAAACCCCTCACGACGACGACGGGGTACCAGTACTCGACGACGACGACGTTAACCATGCCGAATGTGATGTCACGCGTGACAGCCCCTACCTACTCTGAAGGGGCTGCCCCAGCGCATCCGCGTTCCGAAGGGACCGTCAACTCAGCGTTACGGATTTTCAAGGTGCCACCCACCGACATTAGCATCAATGCCTATCGCATGGTCACCATCCAACCCACCACCACGGGTATCAATCCCATGGAATTCATCATACCGGGGTTGGACGATTTTGTGGATTTGGGACGCAGTTACTTTACCATGGAATTGAGTTTGAAAAAGGACGATGCCGGGAACTTGAACGCCGCTCAAAAATTGTGGCCCGTCAATAATTTGGCCCATTCCATCATCAAACAAATTGACTTGCAGTTGAATGGCACGTTGATCAGTCCACAATCCGACACTTATCATTACAAAGCTTACCTAGAAACCTTGCTGAATTATGACCGAGAAGATGGCAAGACCGTGTTAGGACCCCAAGGCTGGTTCAATCAAGTGGATTTCCCACCCCAATGGACCGCCACCAACACAGACTATGCAGGACCTGATGCCGCCTATACCGCTCTCCCTGCCAATCACAAAGGAGCCTTGGCTGCCATGGTAGCTGAAGTGGCCAAGTATGCTGGAGGTCGTACCCACAGTCTGGTGTTTACCCCGCACTTGGAAGTCTTTCACACTGGCAAATTGTTGGTGCCTGGCATAGAAATCAAGATGAAATTTCATTTCAACAGCCCCAGCCTGTTTTTGAATGGAGTGGCTCTAGCTGGTCGATTGATCGAAGGGGATGTGAAACTACGGTTTCATCTCTGTCAACTGCGTTTGAATGACGTCATCTACAGGAGTTTATCTGAAAAAAGACACAATTAAGGTCAAGTGGCGGCTTACCCGACCGTCCGCAGTGAAATCCGGACCTTCAGCATGCAAGGCAACCTGGTCCGCTTTGATATCCCCAACCTGTTTCAAAACAGAATACCTGACCGATTGATTGTGGGGTTGTTGGACAGCCGCGCCTTCAATGGAGATGTCACCCGAGATCCTTTCTGTTTCCAGAAATTTGGGCTGACGTCCATTCGACAGATTGTCAAAGGAGAAGAATACCCTTATGAAACCCTACAGTTAGTGCACAACAATGGCACCCGAGATAATCTAGGCTACTTCCGTTTTCTGCAAGCCAGTGGTGCTTGGTGTAAAAAGAAAGGCAATATGGTAGAACTACTGGATTGGGGCCAAGCTAAAAATTGTACCTTGTACATGTTTGACAATGTGGCCAATGGATGTGCTGACAGTCAAAACCTCAACCCCAAGCAAAGTGGAGATTTACAATTGGTCTTAGAATTTGGAGCCGCCCCCAATACCAATATAACCGTGCTCGTCTATGGAGAATTTGAGAACTTGCTGGAGATTGACAGGAACGGAGCCGTGTTGTATAACATTTACCAGCACTGAAGAAATGGAACATGTGGCCTTGAATAATGTGCAATTGGATTATTTAGCCCGCGACGACCCCCAATTGAACCCTGTCTTTTACGGGACGGTAGCCTGTGATCGTTTACCCAAGAGTCCTGTCAAGACCCAACCCCAAGGGTACATTGTGAATACGGACCCACACGATCAACCGGGACAACATTGGTTAGCGGTGTGGACGGATGGAAAGGTGTGTGAAGTCCTGGACAGTTATGCCTTGCCCATGGACACGTACGTGCAAGCTACCCCGTTACGAGATTGGATTGTCCAACATTGGAAGTATGTGGTGACCAATGGCAAGTCCCTTCAAGCCATTTCAAGCAAGAGTTGTGGTGATTACGCCTTGTTGTATTTGAAAGCCAAAGCCCGTGGACGGACCTTGCAAGAGTTTTTAAATGAGTTTTCGGATCATGATTATGTCAGCAATGACCATCAAGCCGGTCAACGCCTTCAACAATTGATTGTAGGCCAAGAAGCCAGATGGTATCAACTTTGTTGTCATCCGTATCATCAATGTAATCATTAAATAAAAAAGTTCGTTGGAAAACGGTGTCGGAGTCGTAGCTCAGTGGGTAGAGCCTTTGGATCCCCCCGAATACATGAGGAGGTCGTGCGTGGGTTCGAGTCCCACCGATTCCAATAAAAAGGTGCCTTTTTTTTTTCTAAGGGTAGTTCGTCATCATGCAAACGGGGAAACCGTTTCGTTTTCATACTCCTTCCTCTATCTTGGTGGTGGGTCCTTCGGGATGTGGCAAAACCGTGTTTACGGAAAAACTCTTGGTAGACAACCCGGATTTGTTTGAAACCCCACCGACCCAAGTGCATTATTGTTATGGGGCCTGGCAAGATCGATTTCGAAGCATGCAAGATCATTGGGTGGTGTTTCACGAAGGGATTCCCGATCATGAGGCGTTGGTCCAATGGTTTCCTGAAGGACATGGGGTCCTGGTCTTGGATGATTTAATGGATGAAGGCAGTCACGATAAACGCGTGTTGGATTTATTCACCAAACATTCCCATCATCAAGGAGTGACCGTACTATACTTGTGCCAAGACATGTTTCCCGTGGGTCGCTATGCTAAAAGTATATCCCGCAATGCCCATTACATTGTGGCGTTCAAGAACCCCCGAGATCAATTAGGGGTACGCAATGTCATGCTGCAATCGTTTCCGACCACTTGGAAAGACACGTTGGAGACGTTTCATCAAGCCACCACACGACCTTATGGGTATTTGGTGTTGGATTTACATCCCGCCTCCTCCGATCAACAACGGTTGAGTCACCTGTTAAAAGACGAAGGATGGACTCGCACCTATCAAAAACGCCTATAAAGGCACCCTTGGAACAGGAAAAAAGAGAAAGCGACCATGGCCGATGACGATGACCGTCAACCTCCGCAATCGTACGATACCACGGCCCCGGCGGGGGTCGGGGCGGCCAGCGGTAATCAAATGTCCCCAAGCGCCTGGCAAGATTTGTATTTCACGGGAGACCAAGGCCTTCTCGACGTCGCCATGGAGGAAATGGAAGCCGAGCCCCTCTTTCAGTTTATGGAGTCCCTCCCCCCTATCGGTAGAGATGGTTCGCCCCCTGCACAGGCCTCTTCCCCAGCCGGGGTAGGAAGTCAAGGAAGTCCATCATTCGGTAGTATACAGACCACCCCGCCGTCTTCCGTGGACAGTCCCCTTACTTGGAGAAGTGCACGGGTGTCGCCGGATCCACGAAGAAGAACTGTAGCGGGTGCTCGGGCAGCAGCGGGTGCAGGGGGTAATGGTAATGGACGTGGGGGAAGTGGTGATGGAGGTGGGGGACGTCGTCGTGGTCCTAGGACTAGAGGTGGCGGACGTGGTGGTAGTGGTGGTGGTGCTGGGGGTGGTGGTGCTGGTGCTGGTGGTGCTGGTGCTGGTGGTGCTGGTGGTGCTGGTGGTGGTGGTGGTGGTGCTGCTGGTGGTGCTGGTGGTGGTGGAGGTGGTGCTGGTGCTGGTGGTGGTGCTGGGGGTGCTGGGGGTGCTGGTGGTGCTGGTGGTGGTGCTGGTGGTGGTGGTGGAGGAGGTGGTGGAGGAGGTGGTGGTGGTGGTGGAGGTGGCCGTCGTGGTGGCCGACGTGGTAGACGACGACGACTTTTCCCCGGTTCACCTAGGACACCTTCCTCCAGTCCATCCACTCCTCGAGGATCTCAGACTCCACCCCCTCGTACCTTACGTCAAGCGGATTTACAACGACGTTTACGTATGCTGTTACAAGATCAAGAACAGTTGGCCCAAGGACGTGAAATTGCTAATGTCACCATGACCAATAGCATTGTCACCAGTTATAAACAAGGAGGAGCACCGAGCGTACAAACCTCGTCGTCCCGTGTTTCGCCATGAGGATGAAAACCGTCGTGTCGTTATTGAATGGATCGAAACAGCATGGTCTTCGATTTCCCCCGGAATTATTACAACGCATGGATTCCTTGTATGCTTTTTATCATCAACAATGGTGGGGTTATCGAAAAATGTTGAATCATTACAAGTGGATCAATGCCTTGTTCAATGGCATGGCATTACTCCTGATGGCCGCTGGCATGATTGCTGGACCCCTTTTGGAAAACAGTACATTGGTAGCCTGTTTGGCGGCCGTAGGCACCGTGGTCAAAGGATGGAATGATTTTAAACAATACCGATTTAAAGTGACCATGAGTCGATTTGCGTTTACCACCTATGCCAAAGCCTTGACCGAATTGAAAACCCATGTGCGTGGTGTTCCCTTAGAGGATCTGGAACGGTTTTTAATCAAGATGCAAACCTTGGATGATACCATTGTGGATTTCACAACTCCGTTACCTAAACGATGTGTGCAAGATTACCATGGTCATTTTGTGTACCAACCCGTGGAAGCCCTATGCTATGTAGACGGATGTCCTCGTCCCTTGAGACCCAAAGACTATTGGATCAATAAAAAGCCACTCCCTCCTAGTCCCACACTCTTAGAACCATGGCCGTCCAACGACGACGACGACGACGCAGAAAAAGGAAACAAAGAGGAGGGGCTTTAATGCGTCGCAAACCCCGTTTGGTGGATAAAATTGCTCATGGCATGAGTATGTTTCTATCAGGCCCAGCGCCTGGGTTTGGACTGGCTTTAGGCAAATTAGGTGGTCAAGCCTTGAAAGGCATTACCGATAATGTACAACATTACCGACGACAACGAGGTGGGGGTTGGTGGCAAGATTTCAAACGCAATACCCGTCAAGGCTATAAAGAGTCGCGAGACGTGATCAAACAAAACAAAGCCCTTCAACGTCTGTTGACGAGCCGTCCATGGTAAGGAGGAGAAGACGACGACGACGACGTCGTCAACGAGGAGGGTTTTTAAATCTATTGGTCCCCGCCATGGTAGGATTGGGGAAAGCCGTGGCCTTGGAAACGGATAAACGTATAAAACGCACGATTCAAAAAGCCAATCAACGGTATCGTCGTCGTCACCGATAAAGGATGCAACGTCTTCGACGTCAATTACCGTTTTTACGGTCCATGTTACAAGAAGCCAATGGTTCCAAACGTCAAGAGTTGTTACAACATGCCAATGCCGATCAAATCAATGCTGTGAGTGAACTGGTGTTGAACTTCTTAAAAAACAAGATTCCTGTGACCCCACCCATGCTGGCTAAACTTCAACCCTATAAAAAGGTACTACGTGATTTGGGACGTCGTCGACATTCCGTCAAAAAACGTCGTCAGTGGTTAGTCCAACAAAAAGGACAAGGGTTGTTTCAAGGACTTCACGAGGTGTTATGTCAATGTGTTCGTTAACGTGTCAAGACATGGAAGCATAAATATCACCTGTTGTGACAGCTGTCGTGCATTGGAAGACCATGGACGAGGTCTACATGATTCCCCAAAAGGACTTGGAACAACTCATTCAATATTACAAAGGAGAACTCACCGAAAATGCCTTGTTGAACAAAGCCGCGACGCTCGCCGCCCAAAAACATGTCTTGTTAGCCAATCCCCAATTACCCCCCGCCCTGGTGAATGCTCAAACTAAACCGTTGAGTCAAGAATTAATCAAGTTAACCAAACGCATTCGTCAATTTCCCGGAGGCGTGGGGGTTGGAGCGCCGGGTGGACCACCCGGTGAAGAAGGCGAGGAAGAAGAAGCCGGGGATTTGGTGACGGGACCCGTGGAACAATGGTTGAAGCGCATGATAAAAGGAGGTCCGTCGGCTCCCAAACCCACCATTACCCCTGCTACCAGGGAAGGCACGAGAGAACAGAGACCTTCTACCAGTCGAGGGGACGAGAGACCTTCTACCAGTCGAGGGGATAGCCGGACGCGTTTACAAGTCATTCGAGAACAGCGCAAGGCCTTGGAAAAAAAGTTAGCTGAGAGTGGTAAAGGCAAAGGCAAAGGCAAAGGCAAAGGCGTCTCCCGGGAAGTGCAACGATTAAAACCCTTACCCGGTTGGGAAGATTGGACCAAAACCAAACAGCCCCGACGGAGACGTTTGCAATACGACAGTGAATAAACATGCCCACCAAGAGGAGGAGAAGGGGACGGAAACGCCCCCAACGAGGAGGAGCCTTGGATGTACAAAAATGGATTGCGAAAACTGGCAAAGAATTTCATTGGCCTGGCTATCAGTACATGGGCCCTGGCACCCATTTGGCTAAACGTCTGAAACGTGGGGATCCCGGGATCAATCGCTTGGACCAAATTGCTAAGCAACACGACATTGATTACAGTCGTGCTAAGAATTTGCAAGATAAATGGAAAGCCGATACCAAGATGATCCAAGCCATTGATCGATTACCCGGCAAGAAAAACAAGACGGAACGGGTGGTCAAGAAAATCATGCAAGCCAAGAAACGTTTAAAATTGTAAACATTTAATTAACACCTCCCAGTTACATGTTGAGTAAAAAATGAAAATGTCTCATTGTTATTCTGTAGTTCGTGTTGAGTCTCAAGCAGGATTTGCGAGACAAAACCCATTGTGGTGTAGACAACATTAATCCAGATAAAATAAAAACAATGTCACTTGTGTCATTTGATTCATGAGTTGTCAAGTTCCTTGTTCTGTCAAAAATACTAATACGAATGTTCTTCCAAATACTGAGACGGATGTTCTTCCAAATATTGAGACGATGGGGTTTAACTGACAAAGTCATCCAAATCAAACGAAGGATCCTCCTCCTGCATCATGTCATTTAAAAAGTCAAAGAAACAGTCGTCCGATGACGACAAGTCATCGAGCTCCTCCAATAAATTGTCCAACAAAGAGTCGTCCGATGATGACGGCAAGTCATCGAGTAAATTGGCCACAAATCCTTTTTCATCGTCCCACATGTCACAAGAAGAAAGGGACGATTCGTCGCATACGGAATGATCCAGAGGATGAAAGACCCCTGAATCCATGTCCATCAGGGTACCAGGTTGATCTAGAGAATCCTCAGGGGTGGGTGACAGGGTGTTACAAAAGTCCGTCATAAAATCCTCCAACGTGACCGTTAGTTTTAGTGGCCCTAACGCCTGGATTTTATCCAACGTTCTCTTTTGGGTCGCGGGTCCTCTTTGTTGACGTAAGAGGGCCGCGCTCTCACGCTTTCTCGCCAGGTATTGTTTCTGCCACCGTTGACCTGCTTCCGATCGGTAAAATTGCCTTTTGTGCTCCCGGAGTCGTTCTGCATGGGCGGCATAGTTCTTTCTCACGGCCTCACGACGTCGGGCGTCATACCTCTGGTGATACCGTCGTCTCTCCTCGACTAATTGGTCGCGGTTTTGGGCAGCGTACCGTCGTCTCTGCTCGACTACTCGATCAGGATATTTGGCCCGGTACCGACGTTTCTGCTCGGCTACTCGCTCAGGATGCCTGGCCCGGTACCTAGCTTGAGTGGCCCGTCGTCGCGCACGAAAGGCCAAGAGCTTGGTCAATTCCGAATCATCATCATCGCTTTGTAGGGAGCTCGTCGGGGCTTGGTGACCGCATTGGTTGCACCTTTCGGGAGACCTCGGGCGAGGGCGGGGGCGGTGCTGGCGGAGGTGTCTGGGGCCTCTTGAATTTGTGGTGCCAGTTGGTCCAGCAAAAGTCGAGGCCCCGGATGTACCACTCGGTGGTGAGTTGCGGGTAGCAGCCCGGGTTCCAGTTCTGTTCAATGTACGTGTGCCGTGCTGCTTGGGCTGCTTGGGCGAGCTGCCTCCTTTTCCTTCTCTCCTCCAACAGCGCTTCCCCAAACTCCCGGATGTCTCGGTCGTCCATACTCCACTTCTTAACTTCATTTAAAACTTGTTCGACTTGAAATCCCTCAAACTCTCCTAACAGCTTCTCTAGACTAGAGTCCATCTTGAGATGGTTGACCTCGAGGGGCGATCTCTTTTATAGTCTCTCATTCGTTCCCGTGATGCACCAGGGGTCCTAACTAGAGAGGGGGGAGGGGGGTCCCCCCACCTCGTCCCACCCCTCCCTAGGGCACCCCCTCTCAGGGGGGCACCCTGTTTAGTGATTGGCTCCTTCCCCTCCCACGTGACATTTTGGTTCTCTATAAAAAACAGAGCTCCAACCTCGAGTGAGTTCATCTGATCATGTCCTCTCGCCAAGAAGACGAAGCGGGGCCTAGTGGCCTCGACCCCCATGAGATGATGTCATTGCTTGGACTAGAGATGTCCGATTCAGAGCCAGAAGAAGAGACGGCAGCAAATTCCTCTCATGAACCTTTGTTATGCACCGAAGACATGGCGGACAGTGATGAGATTTGTGAAGAGGCGTTGGATCGCTTCGAACGGCAACGTGCCTTTCAAACCCATCTCCTTCAACAAAGTGGGGGAGGTTTGGATGCCAATACGGAGGGTGTCTTCGAGTTTGAACTCGAACCCTATGTCGATCGTTTGAGCAACCGTCTGGGAGTGCGTGAACGTCATTTCAATACCCAGTTACGCCAAAGGGGCAACTTGATTCCAGGTCAAAACATTACTCAAGCTCTCCAAGAGGGGTTACGTCGCGCGGTGAATCAAGTGTTGACCACCACCACACCTGCCCTCCACGATCAAGATCGCCTCTACTTCACTATCGCCTCCAACAGACTCCATAATAATTTTCAGGGCTGGGGATTACGAGCAGGAGAATGGCGCCAAGGCGGCGACCGTGTCGAGGCTTTGTTCCAACGTTTAGCCCAAGCCTTGAATAGCAACGAACAATTTGAAATGGACGACTCCTTTCAAGTCTCCATTACTCAAGTCCATCATGCCCCTCAAGGAACCGGTCGCCGACGCCAGGAGAAACCTGGGCATCAGCCTCTCCGAAATTTAATAGGCCAGAAACGTTCCATTATCCACATTCAAAACAGGGATGAACTCTGCTGTGCCAGAGCCCTCGTCACCGCCAAAGCTCGCTTGGACAATCACCCGAAATGGTCGTCCATTCGACAAGGACGGAAAATCCAAAAAGAAATGGCTCTCTTCCTCCATCACGAGGCCAACGTACCCTTCGGTCCTTGTGGCTACGATGCCTTGACCCAATTCAGTACCACTCCTTCCCTGGCCGGTTACCAGATCCTGTTGGTGGATGCCGACCGTTCTTTTCACATCACGACCTTTGGTCCCCTTCAAGACAAACAACTCATCCTGTTGCACGAGAAAGGCCATTATGATGTCATTACCAAGTTGCCAGGATTTTTCGGGTCCAGTTATGTTTGTGCCCATTGTTGGAAACCCTATGAAAATGAGGGACGTCATCGATGCACCAAACAAAAAGGCCATTGCAGGGCCTGTTGCGAAAAAGAGTGTCCCGATTTCCTGGAGGCGTATCCTCGAGGCCAGAAAGCCACTCAACGTTGCCAACAATGTCATCGGGACTTTTTTGGAGACACCTGTTTCCAAATGCATCTCGTCAAGGACCACGCGGGCAAACCCGTGAGCAACCTAGACTCCTCCGTCTGCTTTCGACGCCGTCGCTGTCCTAAATGTGGCAAGCAGGAAGTTGGATTAGACAAGATTGAAAAACATCTATGTGGATATATTGATTGCCCCTCCTGTCATGAGTACGTGGACGGCGACACCCATCGCTGTTTCATCCAAATAGCTACTCAAGACAAGAAGAAAAAAAAGAGGAAACGGTCTGGAGGACCACCCGCTAAACGTAGGGCGGGTGTGGATGCCACACCCGAGGAGGAGGAAGACAGCATACCACCCTTGCATGTCTTCTTTGATATTGAAGCCATGCAACCCAAGGAACAACACATCGCTAATCTCGTCGTGGCCGAAACCGAAGACGACGATCGTCCCGTTGAGTTCGTAGGTGAGCATTGTCTGCGCGATTTCCTGGAATGGCTGGATACCTTGACACTCAACGATACCCGTCAAGTCAATGTCCTGGCCCATAACTTCCAAGGGTACGATGGTTACTTTATCATTCATCAATACTATGGTGACAACCGGATCGTTCAACAACTCCGGAACGGGTGTAAACTCTTGCAAGTCCAACATGACCGTATCCGCTTCATCGACTCATTGAGTTTCTTCCAGATGCCTCTGTCCGCGTTTCCCAAAACCTTTGGATTGACAGAACTCTGTAAAGGGTATTTCCCCCACAAGTTCAATCATCCAGACCATCAAAACTACGTAGGACCCATCCCGGCCCTCGATTACTACATGCCTGAAACCATGTCCCCCGAAGGCAAGCAAGCCTTAGAAACCTGGCATCAAGAGAAACGCGACAAAGTCTTTGACTTCCGCAAAGAACTGGTTAAGTACTGCAAATCCGATGTACGTCTCTTGAAAGAAGGCTGCTTGACATTCAAACGGTTGTTTGAAACGCTAACGGGCTTCAATCCCTTCGACCACATCACCATTGCCTCTGCTTGTAACCGCGATTTACGGATGAACCGCATGATCCCCAACAGTATTGCCAGTGAACCCGTTCGTGGTTGGAAGAACAATATCAACTATTCCAAGGTGGCCATGGAATGGTTAACCTGGTGTGCCCAACAACAACAGACCATTCAACATGCCCGCAATGCCGGCGAGTATCGCATCCCTGGCACTGACTTCCATGTCGATGGTTTCGATGCCAGTACCAACACCGTCTACGAATTTCACGGGTGTTTCTGGCATGGGTGTCCTCGCTGTTTCCCCATTCGTCACGAAAGCCATCTACGTCACTATGAACGAACCATGCAAGATGTCTACGAGACCACCCAGCAAAGGATCCAACAATTTAGAGAGCGAGGGTTCACAGTCGTGGAAATGTGGGAATGTGATTGGTCCCGTCTCAAAGACACCTCATTGGACATCCGAACGTACCTGGGGAACCTCGATTTGACAGAACCTCTTCAACCTCGAGACGCTTTCTGGGGGGGGTCGTACCAATGCCGTGAAACTGTACCATCGCGTGACGCCCAGTCAACAAATACATTACATCGATGTCACCTCCTTGTACCCATGGGTGAACAAGACCTGTGTGTACCCCAAAGGGCATCCTCGTGTCATCTTCAATCCGGGTCACACGGACATCAGTTTCTACTTTGGCCTCGTCCAATGCAAAGTCCTGCCGCCACGTCACCTCTACCACCCTGTCCTGCCTTACCGTCATGAAGGAAAACTCCTTTTTCCCCTCTGTGCTGCCTGTGTGGAACAAGAGATACCCAAACGACCATTAGAGAGATGCGCAGAATGTGTGCACACCGACGAACAGCGGGCCCTGACTGGAACATGGTGTACCCCGGAATTATCTAAAGCGGTGGACTTAGGGTACGAAATCCAGTACATCTATGAAGTTTGGCATTTTGACGAGACGTGTGAAGGATTGTTCCGCGATTACGTCAACACCTGGTTGAAAATCAAGCAAGAAGCCAGTGGGTGGCCCACCGGAGTAGAAACAGAAGAACAAAGACAGGCCTACATTGAAGATTATTACAAGCATGAAGGCATCCGCCTGGACTATGACAAAATCGAATACAACCCGGGGCTGCGTACCCTCGCTAAAATGATGCTCAATTCCATGTGGGGCAAGTTTGGACAACGTCTTAACAAGACCCAAGTCCAAACGTTTGATGACCCTCAAGCTTTCCACCGTTTCCTAAATACCAGTAGTTTGGATGTACAGCACGTATCCGTTATCAATGACCAATTAGTGGAGGTGCATTACCAGTACCAAGACGAAGACATCCCTGTCTCACCTAACCTGAACATCTTTGTAGCCTGTTTCACTACCTGTTGGGCCCGACTCCGACTCTACGAGGCATTAGAGAAGCTGGGGGAAAGAGTCCTCTACTACGACACGGACTCCGTCATCTATTACACAGACGAGAATCAATCAACCCCGGTCTTGGGCAATTACCTCGGCGACTTTACGAGTGAATTGGGCAAGGAGGATTACATCGTAGAATTTGTCTCAGGGGGCCCCAAGAACTATGGGTACCAAACCCAGAATGGTCACGTTGAGTGCAAGGTGCGGGGGTTCCGCCTTAACAGCGAAGGCAAAACCCAACTCAACTACCACATCATGCGTCAGAATGTCCTGGACGAAATCCAGAAGCCA
This sequence comes from Siderastrea radians, assembly GCA_964017195.1. NCBI lineage: Eukaryota > Metazoa > Cnidaria > Anthozoa > Scleractinia > Rhizangiidae > Siderastrea > Siderastrea radians. The sequence continues at coordinate 281,968 of OZ024894.1, read as the reverse complement.
CTCCTCAAAGCCCGCCAAACCCAAGTCGTCAAGACCTACCAGATCGTGCGCGATCCCAAACACTATCAACTATTCACCTTCCCCGAGTACAAACGTTACCAGCTCGTCTATGACAAGAGAGTCGTGGATCCACACACCTTTCAAACCTACCCTTATGGATACCAGTGAGAAATGTTGTCCCAACAAGATCATCGAATGTGAACAGTGTGATCGAGAACATTTGGCGCCACCACCACCAACCCCATTCTACAGTTCCTTTGCCATACCTTTAATGAGAAATCGAGCATATCAACGTCAACTACAACAATGGATCCGTGACAACAACCAATGGCGAAGAATAACTCGATGTCAAAAACAATGGTGGGGACCCTCTATTGAACATTAACGAACCCAGATTGCCCAAATTTGCACTCCACCTTACCGTTCTTGGTCGTGGATCCTGGCACCTTCCAGACGTTTCCTTATGGATACCAAGGAGACACTTGACTAAGAGTATACCAAGTCATTGCGATTCCATGCCTCTTCTCGAGACCACTTGGACCTGGTTCCTCCTCTTGCTGAGAGCCCATGAAGTCACCTTGACGTTCATAGCCACATCGCCAGCATCGCTATCGTCATCTGTGGCTGTGACTTGCTTCCTTGCTTGTTGCCTTGGGAGCCTTACTGAAGGCCCTTAACACCTCATAACCACATGGACCAAAGGACACCTTGGCTTCCCGATGCAGGTCCCAAGCGAGGGTTCTCTGGAGAGGTCTTCCTTGTCAAATGGTGTTGTATTACGTGAAAATGGAACACTCATCTTATCAAAAGGAACACTCATCTCAACTCATCTCATCAAAATGGAACACTCATCTTAAAAGGAATACTCATCAAACGATTACGTGAAATAGGAAACACTACCAGCTCTTCACCTTCCCCGAGTACAAACGTTACCAGCTGGTCTATGACAAGAGAGTCGTGGAATCATTAAATAGGAACACTCATATTATCAAAAGGAACTCAAAGGAATACTCATCAAAAGGAACACTCATATTATCAAAAGGAACTTTAAGGAATACTCATCAAAAGGAACACTCATATTATCAAAAGGAACGTAATAGGATTACGTGAAATGGAACACTCATATTAAAAAAAAAGGAACTAATAGCAAATGCCTCCATTTACTCCTCCGACCGACTGATTAATGTTATTCATGGAGTTGAGCATCATCTTGACTAAAGTTCGTAGGCCGGGGTTCTTTTGCATCTTCCTTCTCGTTGTAATCATGAATGTATTTCCTCCTTAGGCCACCCACCAGCTTCTTCTAGGGTTTACCCTTTTATACCTATCCCCGTTCCAAAAATTGGACTTTGGACTTTGAGCCCGCGTTTTCTCAGCGGTTTTTGCCCACCCTGAGCCCACGATCCTTTTTTCAGACTGCCCAGCGGTTTCCCATTCCAAAACACGTCACTTTCGGTTTTACAACACTTCCGGTGATGTCATTTCCGGTTCCCATCACTTCCGGTGACGTCACTTCCGGTTCCGGTTGCATCCAAACGAGGCCATGACATCAAAACGAGGCTCAGTGGGCCATACGAGCTTACATTACTACTTGTGTGGCTCCAGAGCAGAAGTTGTTTCACGGCAATTTTTGTTTCCTGGCTCTGTCGAGCGTATGCTAGCAACAGGGGGCTCAATTTCGCTAAATTTATTGTTCTTCGCTAGCCTTGTCAGTATGTTGTGTGGCTCCAGAGCAGAAGTTGTTTCACAGCAATTTTTGTTTCCTGACTCTGTCGAGCTTTTGCTAGTGGCAGGGGCTTAATTTCGCTAAATCTATTGTTCCCTGGCCTTGTCGGTATGTTATGTGGCTCCAGAGCAGAAGTTGTTTCACGGTAATTTTTGTTTCCTGACTCTGTCGAGCTTGTACTGAGTGGCAGTGGCTCCATGTTTTATCATTTTTATAAATTGTTGCCTCATGGCCGGTGTTTAGTTTAATATTTTCAGCATTAGAAGTTTTATAATTTTTTGGTTCATGGCCGATGTTTATTTCACTTACTTTCCGGCATGAGATTTTGTTATTTTCTTATGCTGTTGCAGGCCCAAAGGGTTTCTGCTTTGTCACGAGATTAATTGGCTTTTGTTTTGTCCTCGTTACGATTTGTTGTTTGCAGGTGCCTTTGTTTGTTTTTACTTGAACAGGCCTGAAAGACTTCTGCTCTCTTTCGATATGAAATTGGCTTTTATTTTGTTCCGCGTGAAGTATTTGTTTGTAGTTTGCATAGGCCTTTGTTTGCTTTTATTTCAGCAGGGCTGGCCCAAAAAGGATTTTGTTGTTTGCATATACTTTGATTTGTTTTCTTTTTGAACAGGCCCAAAAGGCTTCTGCTCTCTTGCGAGTTTGTAATTTGCTTTTATTTTGTTCCTTTTACATATTTTTATATTCCTTTCATTGTTTTTATTTTGAGCAGGCCCTAAAGGCTTCTGCTTTTTCACAGGATTTATCGGGTTTTATTTTGGTTCTCGTAGTGTCTTGTTTGCTGTTTCCTTAAGCCTCGCTTAATTAACTATTACAGCGCTTCTTTTCCGGTACGCAAGACAAATTTTTTAATTTATCAGTCTGTTCCTCGTGGCGCTTCACTTTGCACTTGCCATCATCATTGCCTGTTTAGAAGGCCCAAAAGGCTTCACCCTTTGTTTCAAGATTTTTTCGGCTTTTTTCTTGGTCTTGTGCCATCTCTTCGTTTTACGGAATTAATTTTTTGTTTCTAATTTTGGGCCTTTGTGCTAGGTCCCGCGTGCCTTGTTTTTTAGCTTGGATTCATTTTTGAGTTTGGGTATCTCGCAGTTTGGGTGCTTTTGGGTTTGGTCTGTTTTGAGTTTTGGGGCTTTTGAGTTTTGGGGTGGTGTTTTCTGTAGTTGCCTGGTCAGCTATATTTCACTCACGTGGCCGCCAGATTTCCCATAACTTAAAGGAGTGCGGGTAAGACTGGTGTAAATACAATACTATTTACAGCGGTCTTACCCAAGCGAGTATAAGAGAGACATACGCATAGAATTCATTATCATTTCGATAGAAGACACGGTAGGTTATTCCTATGGCGCCGCTGTTATGCTCCTTACCCGTTCTCCACTCCATGCGGCCTCTTTCGGATGATTTTTGTTTTTCTGCCCTCCCTTTCCCACCCCTTTCTTTCACTGGCTTGTACCTTTCATCTGAAAGAGGTCGCCAGATTTCCCATAACTTAAGGGACGGACCATTATTTTTTTGGAGGGGGGGGGGATGAAAATTTTTTCAAGACAAACAATTTTTTTTTGTATTGTTGTCTGTGCAAACAAATTTTTTCTGGCAATTTTTTTTGTGTTTGTTATTATTATTATTATTATTATTATTATTATTATTATTATTATTATTATTATTACAAGTGAGACCGGAAAACAATATTATAATAATTAGTTAATCATTAGTAATACACCTCTCATCAAATTAGAACCAGTGTTTCATAAATTTTAAATAAGCCTCTGTTGTAGGTAATATAAACTTAAATATCTAAGCAATTTAAATACTTCATTCAATAAGTGATTTGAAACCGGGATACTATAGTGCAATACGTTTTCTACAGTGTAAGACGCTCTCATATTTGTCTCCTTATATAGTAAAATGACGCTATAGTTGAATGATGATGATGATGATGATGATGTACCTTATTTACTTGTATTAATTCCCTGGGACGTTTAATTAATAGTAGAAAGTAGTGAACCCTAAAACATACCAGGACATTGCTTTCTTTCTTGACTGTCCAATAGTGGTAGTTACTCAGAAGGAGTAGCTTACTGGAGTTAATATGAAATATAATTTAAATTACTGTAAAAGCTCTAATAGTCCTGCTCTCTAATATGCCTTCTTACCTACTAGTTGCTAATTACAAATAAATTATTTGCTTACAATTATGTCATGACATTGGGGCCTGGTATTATTTTACTGCCAGAGGAAGATGCGAAGAAGTGCAGCATTATGCATGTAATTACTTACATGTAATTCAGGTGAATCAATTCATTCATCTGTTTTAAGTACCAATCAGTCAATCAATCAACCACTCAACCAACTGGCTGATAAATCAGTCAATCAGCCAATTAAAAAATCAATCAATCAATCAATCAGTCAATCAATAAATCAATAAATCAATCAATCTGTGACTTCAGTGTTGCCAATGCGAATAACAAATGGTCCAGTAATGACTAGTGACTTTATTTGATGCATAGATTATGACTCACTCTCTTACTAACTCAGACCGTGATGGCAGTAGATCTCGAGACTTTAGTTCTTTTTGGTTTGATAAATTGTCACCAATAAGCATTGTTACTGATTGCCATAATCTGGTACCAAAGAAAAACAAAAGGAATAGCCTCTTCCTAAATCATTTCAGAATAGTCTGAAACCTAACAGGCAATGAACTGACAAAAAGGGATCAGACTGTGGTGAATCAGTCAATTGATATAGTTTTCCCCATAAAGAGAATTCAATCAAATAGGTCTGACTCTTCATTCCTGGGATAGTAGTGGGGGGGGGCGATACTCCCCCAAAAAAGATATGGGGGAGGGTGTGCTCATCAGATATTTTGAAGTAAAGCCCTAAAAGGTGTACTCCAGGATTCATTCCCTTTTCATACATCATCCACTAAGTAGTATTGTGGGGTCAGTCAAACTAATCAATGACATCAAAATGTTAAGCAGAAAAAGACAAAAAAATATATAACCTTATTTCAAAACTGCTCTTCAAATTTTTTATTTGAATTGATAAAGTGTGTCTGGGAATATAGCTTAAAGTACAAATTTCTTAACCAAACCCTTATAATAAACTGCCATATTTTCCTGACATCAGGTTGATAGAATAAAAACCTGTAAGAAAAACAAAGCAGATTTTAATTATCGCAATTACCAATAGTAGAACAGTCGGTGTGCACGCACCAGAGAAAAATGAGAGACTGCTCGTAGTCTATGAGAATGGTACCAACTTGGGCTGGTACGACTTCAGATCGACTCCAAATGCTTACCTCTGTTTACATGAAACGTACGAAACATGAAGCTAGTATAAAATAATTATCATCTTAGGCTGTGTTTACACGGGTGATTTCATCCCGAGATGACTTTCATATCGGTGTCTGGTCATTTACCCGTAAGTTTTTACATGGTTTGGAGCTGAAATGGTGTTTACCAAGGGACGATTTCATTCCTGTGCTGAAGACCGGGATGAAATCGTCCCAGGGTGAACACATTTCAGCTCCAGATTATGTAAACATTTACAGGTAAATGACCAGACACCGCGACGAAAGTCACCCTTGGAGGAGATAAAAGCCATCCCGGGATAAAGTCACTTGTGTAAACAGGGCCTTAGGCTGGTTTAACTCATCACTGCTGCTGAACCAATATGAATGACTCAGAACAGTTTCAAATCAGACTGGGGAGCCACTTAAGCTTGAACAGGGTTCCAATTGGTCTGAGATATTTGTTTTGGGTATGCACGTTTAATAAGTGGCGTTGGAGCATTCCAAGCTGTTGGATAATAGATAAAGTGGATTTTTAAGGATGGGATGGTTGTGGACCATATTAACACAAACAGAGTTTAGATTGGTCTCAGGTAAACACTTCATGCCAGTCTGACTTTCAGACCGGTCTCATGTAAACAAAATCGTACCAGTCTGAGTTTGGACCGGTCTCATGAAATCAGGGCGTTACTGCCCCTGGGTCTCTGAGGATGTTGTTAAACATTCTTGAGAGCTGCTCGACTTTAGGCTAAGGGGGTGTTTACATAATACCAGCATGATTTTCATTCTGGTACAAGTTCCTCCCGATTTCCTCTTGTTTCTCTGTATTTGTTAAATGATTACAGCACAAAATCTCATAACTGTACAAGTCATACCTGTGTGAGCTTGCCCCAGTAGTGGTACTGGGTCACAATAATCACTATTGTACAGAAACCCATACATGGTATAACTGTTTGATTAATTCTGCATTAAGTTTTAACCCTTTAAACATCAAGAATAAATCTTACATCACCGTGAAAAATGGATTTTGTAACTTAAGTGGGTATAAGGTTTTCATCACCTACCCCAATGGAAGTCTTGATGGAACACTCATGTAAATGTTGTGATTTAATTTTATCCTTCGTTCAACTTTTATTTGCCTCTGTGAGTATTAGGATTGCCAAATTTTCTTTTTCCGAAAAGGCTGTTTTAGCCACCAAGTCTTCTAGGTGTTTACACGACAATATAAAACAGATCATGCTCAAATTCCACACTACAGAAATTTGTGCTTGTTCTCATACACTTAAAGGCAGATGGTTTAAATATCTGGTATATTTGAATGATTTTAAAACTGTTTAACTGTGCTTAATTATGTTTGACTGGGTTCAGAAATTGGAATCAAACACTGCTGTATGCATATTATTGGTTTAATTGTGTTCAACTACCGAACCCAAATTAAACCGATCATTGCATTTGACCCAGTTCATTTTACTGAACAGTAAGATAGTACGTAAGCTGGGATAATTATGTGATTGATATCTTCCATGTGCATACCTTCACTGTAAGAAAACCTGCATCACTGATCACTGCTGACATATACCTGCCTAGTATAGATAAAAAAGGATCAGTGAAAACAACAACTTCAGGGCTAAAAATTGACAGTCTTCTGGTTGCCAGTAGCAATTTAAAACTGACCAGGGCCACTAAAAGTTGAGGTTTGTTTTTATTGACATGTGACTTCAGTCTTACTTAGAGTTCTACAGTATGTGGTACTTTTTCCACATGATTATTGGTGAAATCCCTGGATAAAAGATTTACTTCTCACCCGGGTTGGGAGGGGTCTATTCAAGTAAATATGGTTTTAAATTTTTTGATTTAGACTAGAGGATTTTGGAAGCCACTTTATCTAAATGGCCTGGTCCACTATACCAAGCGAGCAAGTGAAAAGACCCTGGGGACGAAGTTGGAATTCAAGGATACTGGCCCGAGTTGCAATTCAATGATTCAAGCACTGAAGTTAATTTTTTACCCTGCAAATTATGGAATAAATTAATCAGTAAAAGTAGAGAATGAGATGTACAAAAAAATTACATCCACCTGCTTTGAACTCAATTTTCTTAAGTATGTTTTCCCAAAAGTGATCAACACATAACTTTTAATAAAAGTTTTACATGTACCTAATTCGAAATTTAAATTTGTTGTTTGTCATCAAATCATGCCAACTATAGCTTTGAACCTTACTTGATCTAAGAAACATTCGTGAGTCATTAGATGTATATAAATAATTTGCAAGCAGTGAAGAAAAGCCCAGCTAATAAACAAATGGAGATGGAGATAAAATAAAGTATGTTATGTGTTATGTTGTTATGAGATGTTTACAACACGTAAGCTTAAATGATGCTACACAAAAGAATTTAAGCTTATCTGCCAGTATCAACATTAGAATAGCCTGACCTTCCTGCTTTAAGCAATAGCTGTTTGAAACATTAATTTTAGCAGCAACGCTGTAATTAAATTACTGAAAACATAAAGGATGCGATGCTACACTTTTACTGGGCCAACAAATAACATACATGTACGATTCACAGACGAGTGTACAAAAACTACATCACTTCATATAACGTTTATTTAAAGACTTACGAAACTTAATAAACTTTAGTTACCAACCTACGTGTCTATCTTTCGGCTTTTTGCTACCGGAACGAAAATGGCAAATAATTTAAGCACTGGACTAACGATAAATATGAAACATTAAACTATAATGATCGATCGGTAAAGCCCTGCTAATATATTAAACTGTTTACCGAAGACAATAAAAAGCTATAATTACACTTACCTGACATGAGCAATGCAGCGAAAAATGAGTGCTGTCCTCTTTCGGAGAAACTATTAACAATTCTTTAGCAGAAATGGACCACAAAAAGCTAGCAAAACACCTTTTCACCCCATTTTTCAGCTTTTGTCGCCAGCTATGCCGCCGCGCCTAAAAAGTGCACCAGTCGTCCTGAGCAATCCGTGACATTGGTGCCCAGTACTCCGCGTGCCTGCAAATTCACATCCCTAAGCTATATAGGAAAACGAATTTTTTAAAAAAAACTGTTAACATACTTAGAAAGAGTATAGTTTGAAACCAAATATGCGGATTCGTAAAACCTCACAAAACAGGGGATTATCAAAAGTTTAAGGTTCATTTTTCATCGTGCTTTTTTCAAAAGGAAAAATAATAATGGACGTTTTTGAATAACTTGCAATTTTTTCTGCAATATTACTGTGAGAAATTACGAATTTATTGAGCTTAAAGCAGTTTTAGAGTGATTTGAATTTTCTGTGCGCTCTGGTCACGTGACCAATGACGTCACAACAGTGAGCATATCATGGTCGTTACTTTCATGCGAAGTTCTATTAACCAGCCAAGCTTTGTTTCTCTCCGCCTTAAACTACCATAGCTACTGACTCCTTACCAGTCCCCTGGGAAATGCTCCTGTACAGAGCCACCTTAACTTTCAAATGCCAGATGTCAACTGGCAATTTCCATATTGCCCATTCCAATGACTATCAGGGCACGTTATCTGCTTTTGAATTGATGGACGCCTGTTCTTGCAGTGAGCTAAAACATATTTTTCGCCATAGTTACGTGAATAATGACGTCATCACCCTAACGTTAATATGAGGGATAACTTTCACGAAGTTGTAAATAACACATGGTACAGCATTCTCTTCGACCACAAATTAACTAAGTTATTTTGCATTGAAATTTTTCTGGTGCAAAGCATTCTGGGAAGGTTCTTATTATAATTATAATGTTGTTTTTAATTATTATTACATTTATTTATATACGGTTAAAGTTCTTCAGGTAATCTTATGTAGTAAAAATACCAATCTAAACATTACTGCCTAAAACTGCTTTCCATGAATGCGGTGTCTCTGTCTCTAACTTATAAAAGCATAAAAAGCATAACTGCACCATGGCTTGTTTCGTTTCCTAAAAAAATTAAAAATCTCCTATCAAAGTATTCTGAAACATTAAAATGTGAACGTAATTGCCAGTAATAATATAGAACTGCACCAGCGGCCTTTTCTCCCCTGATCCTAGACAGGATTGAGGAGCCAAATGAAACAGCGCTTGCTTACACTTGCGCTTTATTTTGTAGTTTATACAAGACTGGATCCAATTTGCCTTCTTCATGCAAGTGGAAAACAGGAGACTGCTTGCTGTTTAAGTGATGATTTATTGAATGTCATCAACAAACCAGCCTAGGACCCTGTTAAAAGAGGGTGCTAATAGGGGTACCCAATTGTCAGTTAACTACTAATTTTTCGGCCAAATGTCAGTTAACTACTAATTTTTTGGCCAATTGTCAGTTAACTACTAATTGTAGTTAGCTATTTTAAACTTTTCTTTTCTTACATCGATAATTATTGCATCATAACCCGAATTTTTCCTCACTTCAGTAGGTCAATCATCCTTGGGGTTAGACCTTATTCAAATCAATAAATAAATTACAACCTCCAGACATGAAAATAATTATTTCAAAAATAAAATAAGCAATCAAATCAGAAATTTTGCTCATAATGAAAGAGAAAGACAGTCCGAACTATTGCGAAAGATGAGAAAGTGTTTTTGTTTAGTTGTTTAGTCTGCTCAGAGGGTCTATCATTCTGACCCCTAATCAATTATTGACGTGATATATAAATCAGGCCAAACGAGGTCAACCCACGTTTGCGTGCTGGACATTCAATTATCTAATCGGATCAGCTTCAAGTCAAACGCACCAAGTCCAAACTTTACCGCTTGTTGTAAAATTCCCATAACATCTGTCAAATGTTTACATACTACGTCCATTGAATTGTGTTTCGCCAAGTCAATCGGCACGCGACCTCTGTGTCGTTTAAATGCCGACCCTTTGTCATCGTCTCGATAAAAACTTAGAATAACTTATTCTAAGTTTTTATCGAGATGACCATAGCCTGCGTGGCAGGCGCGGAAAGGGGAGGGAAAAGGGTTGTAATTATTCTCGAGTGCGAACAACGAGCGCGGAGCGCGAGAGGAATGAAGAGGGCGTGCTCACTACCAGGCCATTGTTTCAGGCGTATTTTACTTTCGCCAAAATCGTGATTGGTCAGAATTACTTAATATATTCATTCTTAACAATCAAACTGTCTGTTATGCGTAAAAAACATTTGTTTTTCAATATATTTAAAGGTAATACTATTGGACCCTGCCTTTCTAGGACTGCTTGTATGGATCGAGAAAGATCGAGACCCTGTCAAATGCAACGCATGCTCAGTTAACCAGAAAATTGTGCCAGCATGGTTTAGTAGAAATGCACTGATTTCTATGGAACTGCTCGTTAGAATTTCATTAAATTTGGCAGAATAATAGTTCAGAACACGCATAACTCGCCTGTACACAAAAGCTGAAATCCGACAGAGTACATGTTCAGAAAACGTTGAAACGCAAAACAGAAAATTACAGAAGATCTCCCTGTCAAGATTTCACCAGACCAGTGTCAATAGGGCAGTATTTTTCTGAGTTTCCTAGAGACAAATGATCGAGAAAATCTAACGACTGGATTTTCTGAAAATAAATCAGACCCATTATTTAATGCTGGTTTATTACCAGGTATGTTGCCATGCAAACGGTAGTTAGTCCAATAAAACATATCAAAATGTAATCTTTTTTAGCTGATTTGGATCTTGCCAATTTGGCCGCCCAATTGTCAGTGGTTTGAAAATAACGACCGAATAACGCATAGGTACAAGAAAACTGTGTTCGGCCACCTTAAATACTCGAAATTCGTGTTTCTCAATTTACAGTCAACATAGTTATAAAATGGGGTTGGAAGGCCAGCATGACTTCCTTCCTCTCCCTTCCTCTCGCTTCCTCCGCGCTCGCGAATAATTTCTCTCCTTTTCAGTCTCCTTTCCGCGCCTGCTATGCAGGCTACTTTGACCACGCCACTCAAAGCCATCACAGAGATCAAGGTCCAAGTTACGCTCCCTCGTGGCTGGCACTTTTGCATCGGAAATGACTCAAATAACAGTTAAGAGCGCTTGTCTGTAAGAATCAAACATAACGCGGCAAGGGTGGAAAATTCGATTTCTTTCATATTTTAATGTTAGATAGGTTAGGGTATAACTAAAATCACTGGATACTTTTTTTGGCAAAATATCCTTTTATTTCAAAGAAAAATGCAAATAACGAACTTCCGTTAAAATCACCATTTGAAGCAGTAAATTATGACAACAATTTGAGGGGTTCGCGTGCAAAAACAAATCCCTCTGTCGTCTTTAAAACACCCAAATCTACTTTTGCAATCTCTCAAGAGCGTAAAAAATAATTTTGGTAGAAACTGCGTTGTTCTTTGTGTTTGAAATAATTTAATTTTGAAAGTATACATTTCTCATCAGGAAAAGTACTTTGTGATTTAAATTATTTTTCACCATGCGCTAAACCTTCAAATCGATTCAGCTTCTGGCTGTTGAACTAAGAAAAGATGTTCTTAGGATTGCTGCAAAAATTTCTTCGGGCAAATGATTGAGAGCGACGCGAGAGCTTTTCAAAGTTCGTTAAAATGCAGTTTTTTTGACCCTTCTTGGCAACATTCCATTCGCGAGTCACGCACGTATTTTAATGTGTTTTTCGACCCTTATGAGATCTAAAACGTCAAACACAAAAACACTTCGAAACGCTCTAACCTCATTTGCTGTAGAGGACAGGTCCAGAGGCCATTTTCGTGTGATTCTCTTGCCGTTCGTCGTATTTTGGTCCTGCTGATGACGTCCAATGAACCGAATGAACACCGCCATCTGGGTCTTGATTTAATACGAGTGTTGCTCAGTTTTCAGTGCACAAAAGCATTATCAGATTTGACTGCTAAATTGGGACCAAACGTGGATGGCGCCGCGTGCATATTTGGTTTGTCACGCAATGCGTATCAAAGGCATTTTAGGGGGTAGGGGAAGGGCAAAACCTTTGAGGTGAAGTAAAATAACATACAGTGTTAATTGCAGGGATTATTCGTGGTTTTAATGGCGTTGTGTGTCTTTCTTACTTATTACCAGTGTTGTTACAACCATTAAAAAAATTGTATTTGCTACCCTGGCCTAGTAGTCTGAAACGCAATTCCAACCGTTGTACAAGCTTACAGACATGGTTACAGGTGAGTGGTGCAACAGAAGTGGCGCTATTTTTAACTAGACCCAACTTTAATACGGGGAAACCTATAACTACAAGGGGCTCCCTTTTGTTAATTGACGAGCGGGTATTCTACCTATGATCATTGGTGTCAGTCTGCTGGTTCTCAGCTGGCACAGGACCAGTACAAGGCACAGTTATATCAGGAGTGAAAGTCAGCTCGCTGTTAAAGGGTTGGATGGAGTTTTGGACAGGAAGGGTTCTCTCTTCATAACCAATGGGTGCAATCGAAGTTTTTAACTGTGTTCTCTTGTCAGCTGTTTGACTTAGTCTACATTAGTGTGTCCTGACTAATGAGTGGGGCTTCTAACAGCACGCAAGTGCTGTTTGAAGACTGCGAAATATGGCACGTAACCATGGTAACAAAAAATGAGGTTCTGTTCCTGAATTTCTGTTTACGAATCTTACTGAGACAGGTTCCCAGTGAATGAGATCTCTCACAGCAGCCAGCATACTTATCATAATGGATATGAGGATATCATAGCAGAAATACGTCAAGCATCTTGCCTTTAAACGTCTGTTACCTCTTTCACGTTCTACATACACCTTAATGAGGACGAAGAGAAGACTGAGGCTTCCATCGATAACCAGGCTAATATTCGGATAGACCACAAACGAATACAAAACTCACCTGATCCAACTTTTACAAGCGAACCAGTTCCTTTTTCCCCAGTCCTCTTTCACTTTTTGGCTACTCCCCTTTTCCTTACCGTGACCCGGCCCTATGTGCTGCAGCTTCTCCTAGACACTATTCCAAGTTTTGTACGATGGCTGGGACATATCGTCATTGCATTCAAGCGTTCGTTGTAAAAACTGACTTGTAACTTGTGGTATCAGGCCCGCACCAAGGCTAAAATAAATGCTGCGAGCAAATTGACCTAGTCAAAGCCTCCCCCCCCCCCCCTTCAAAATACACACATGCACATAGATACTAAGTCTGTCAGGCAATGCCACAGTTTGTGTCGATTTCGTCAAAAACGACACCTTTTTGGGGACATCCTTCGTTGACAATTTGCCAAAAAGCTGCTTCCTGTTTGCTTTTTCGCCGACAAAGTTGTTGGCAACATCCACCGGATTTATAGCATCAGTTTTAAAAAAGTACCCTTAAAGTTACAAGCTTTGTTAGAATTGAAACATTTCGACAGCCAAGGTACGAATTTCGGACCTGTTTTACCTAACTCTCCAATCACTCGATTGGTGAGATAAAAATAGTTTTGTTCCTTAGACTTGTTTTAAAACAACATGATGAACTTAAAGCTTGCAGCAAATACACAGCAGTCGCTTAGCTATTAAAGGCATTAAGGTCCTTCACAGTAAAGCTATACTGCCAGGGTCAAGGTGATATGGGTGAAGGAAGACATTGGTAAGGAACCTGGGCGACTGAAATGTGCGGTGGGCTAGTCGATTTTTGAAGCCCACTTACCCGGTGGCTAGTGACTCAACAGATGTCAAACCCTGTTAAAGGTTGTAAAATAATAAAAGGAACTTTTAGCATCAGCATTTAAGACTATTCGTTGCACATTAATTCGTCAACCGTCTTCTGTGTAACGAAGCAATTCATGTAGGTAAATATGTATGATTTGTGAAAAAAAAGTCCGAGGTCCCCCCTCTAAGCCAAAACAATACGCACAAACTAGTTAGTCACATGGCAATTTCCCTGACAAAAACGATTTTAATGTTCTGGACTCGACGTTTTGAAGAGGTTTTTAACTTAAGCTAGTACACGTACCCTTTTTAGCTAATTTTCGTGCGGAACATTGTTATTTGGATGCCTACAACTCACGCCGAGGGGTGACTACTTTTTCTGCATTCTGGCACGGGAGGTTGAGATGCCTAAATGTAGCACTAATTTTGTTTCGTATTTTTGGTCCATTACTAGTTCCTCCCATTTCTCGAACCCTGAGCCGTTTAAAAAGAATCAGAGCAGATTTTGCCCTTCCCCTACCCTCTAGTAAAATGTCCATTCCGATGATTTGCATTGCGTGACGCGGCTCTAGATAGAACTCTGGCCACGTTAGCGGCGACATGTGGTGATAAAAACCTTTTTGTGAATTACCAACTAAGCAACACTGACCAGCAACTGAACCGTTGAGTAAGATGTCACAGTGTAGAAAGATGTCAAACGTTTTGGAAGAAAGGTTGTTGTTGAGCTGTTCGACCGTTTACAATACACTGACCCAGTTGGCGGTGTTCATTGGATGTCAAGAGAATCACTCGGAAATGGCCTCTGGACCTGTCCTTTACAGCAAATGAGGTAAGAGCATCTCGAACTGTTTTTCTGTTTGACGTTTTCCATCTCATATGGGTCGAAACACATTAAAATACGTGCGTGACTCGCGAATGGCATGTTGCCAAGAAGGGTCAAACAACCTGCGTTTTAACGAACTTTGAAAAGCTGTCGCGTCGCTCTCAATCATTTGCCCGAAGAAATTGTTGCAGCAATCCTGAGAACATCTTTTCTTAGTTCAACAGCCAGAAGCTGAATCGATTTGAAGGTTTAGCACATGGTGAAAAATAATTTAATTCACGTAGTACTTTTCCTGATGAGAAATTTATACTTTCAAAATTAAATTATTTCAAACACAAAGAACAACGTAGTTTTTACCAAAATCAGTTTTGAAGCTCTTGAGAGATTGCAAAAGTAAAATTGAGTGTTTAAAAGACGACAGAGGGATTTGTTGTCATAATTTACTGCTTCAAATGGCGATTTTAACGGAAGTTCGTTATTTGCATTTTCCTTTGAAATAAAAGGATATTTTGCCAAAAAAAAGTATCCAGTGATTTTAGTTATACCCTAACCTATCTAACATTAAAATATGAAAGAAATCGAATTTTCCACCCTTGCCGCGGAATTTTGATGTTGTCTGATTTTTACAGACAGGCGCTCTTAATATGTTACCAGGTCATGCAGCGTGACAGGTAAATGTCACGAAATAGCCTCGCTGTTAGGAAAATCTTTGTTGCTTTTAAAACATCAACAATCGTATTCAATATAATTAATAAAATCTCTGTTAACTGTTGACATTTAATTTATCAGTTAACTACTAATTTTTTGGCGAAATATCAGTTAACTACTATTTTTTGGGCCAATTGTCAGTTAACTACTAACCCCATTAGCACCCTCTTGAAAAGCCAGTGCGACTGTTACTGAATACATGCAACCCAGGAATTTAAGTTAATCTTTTCTCTTATAGTTAGAGTTTCATTGCACTTCGAAGAGTTCTTGATTAGTAATGGTAATTGGACTCAGTGGAGGACAATTCAGGGAGTAATTGGGCGAGTTACTTTTAATCAGCCGAGCGCGTAGCGCGAGGACGATTTGAAATTACAAGCACGATTACCCCTGAATTGTACAATACGAAGTCCAGTTAATCCTATCTATAACAAAATGCGAGATTAGAAAATCTATGTGCCTTTCAGGGATATATTTTTAATTATCAGTTTTGCAAGCAGGGGAGAAACAGCTATAAAAAGAAAGCATTTCAGTGCACATGATTGACGCGTGGGCAACGTAGTTGTCCGATTACAGCTATCCAATTACAAAAAGTTCTTGTTATAAAAACGATTAATACAATAACCTAACTTTAACATTTAATGCTTTCAAGGTCCTCAGAAGAGATTATTTTTAATAAAGGGGTTAGCTACTGATTTTAAGAAACTGTGGTAATTTGTTGGTGGAAAAGTAAAAACCAGAAATTGGGGTTTATCAAGTCGATTTGGTACTGATTAGCCACCGGAAAGAGATGACAAAACTGATGTTTGAGTGTCAGAAAACTCATTTGTTCTAATGAATAGCTAACACTCAAAATGTCAAATTTTGAATTAGTTTGTGGTTGCTAATTTACCATGTCAAACCAGTTGACGAATTCATGTAAATCATTTTGTTGCATTGTTATGTTGCATTTTAACAAATAGGACTAAATTTACTTATACAAATCAAGCTATGTATCAACTGGTCTGCAAACTTTTTTTTTCTCCTTTTCATACCTGTAAACAATTTATTTGGGCTTTTTTGATTTTGCAAACAATTTTTTTCAAGATTTTTCATCCCCCCCCCCCTCCAAAAAAATAATGGTCCGTCCCTAAAGGAGTGCGGGTAAGACTGATGTAAATAGAATACTATTTTTTGCCTAAGGCCTATGTTTTCAAGATATGCTTTGTATTCCAGTAACTCCAGAAACTCCATATGAGGGATGTCATTATTCAGAGCATTTTCATTGCGGAATGCCGTCAATCGAATGTTCATTATTTTTATATATAAAAGAAAAATACAAAAACCCCTTAAGAGCTACTTATCTCCACACCACGCAGAAGTGCCTTATCGTTGTTAATTCAATTTACTTAACGCATGATCAAGAACACCTCATCTCAAACAAAAAAAACTCCCCAACTGCACAGGTGAGTTAACGATTTGTTCCAGGCATTTCCACCGTTTCAACTTTAATAAAAAGAATGTAAATTAAACTCTGTCTTTTACGTAACGTGCCTTAACTTTTAATTGTGTGGAAAAATCCCACATTCAAATGAAAGCTGTTGCAATTTCCTTCACAACGAATTTTTGGAGTTTGTTTTGTCTACATTTACAAACTTCAGTAAAAGAAGGGACAGAATAGTAAGTGGTTCCCCGAAACGGGTTGACAGTCGATCATAGGTTACCGCTAATATCAGGTTACACTAACCGTAAAGCACGGAGTTATGTGCGCAACTCAAGCGTACACTCACGGAGAGAGTATGAATAGAATATACAATGCTTTTATTAATCACTACATGAGCGTAACGATTACCACCATTTGCACTACTACGCGACTTTTCTTTTCAAAACACTTCTGAGCACTTTGCAATACGCTTCCGTCAATCATACCTAATATGGGAAGTGTTACCCTGCGAGCAGAGGCCCTTCGATCTTCCTAGACAAGTCGGGAAGAGGAAGGGACCTCTGCCAGCCGCCTCGACTTTCCCTGTTGAGCATGCGCTAAATTCAAATGTAACCGAGCCTTGTCGGCCTCGCTCAATTAACATGTTTAGTGAATGACAGCCGCGTCCACAACGAACTATTCTGACTTCGGTCGTAACACAAGAGATTTGAGAAAAGCTTTAATTAAACCGTAAGGCTGAGAATAATTCTGTTCGAATTTATGTCACAGGTTGAAAACTTATCAGCCTCGAAATGTTTTTGTTGATCAAGAAACTGCGATTTGTCGACTGTCAACATGTTGTTATAGTCCACTGATTTCCAATTAGCGAGTCAGGGAAAGCTCGCGTAGAAATCTTGGTCTTCGAGATATTTATTTTATTTTGTCCCTCTTTTTATCCCTGTCATTCAGAAGTATTTTCGTGTCGAGTCTCTTTCGTCCTCAACATTCTCGGCTTTCATTCAACGAAACGCATTTGTGTCGAGTTTGTTTCGTATTTAAACTTCTCGGCCGTCATGCGGTAAAAATTATATTTTGTACTGAGACCGTTTCGTCTTGTTTCTCTTGCCGTTTGCTTGTCTCGCCGTTGACCAAAATAAATGTCATTTCGCCATTTCGCCATAAAAATAAGCGCTCAAACCAGAAGTAAAATTTTTTGGTAAGAAAGCAACCGCAACCCAGATTCTTTTGTTCCAGTTGGTAACTTAGCGATTTGCCATGGCCGGTTGGCAAACAACAATCTTTACCACACAGAAAATTAAGCAAGGCCTTCGACTGGTGTTGTGTGAGACTGCTTATTCCATGAGTATTCACTCTTCCCAGTGCACTTTTCACGGCTTTATCAAAGACATCTTTCGAAAGAGAAACGTCCGCTGTTGTGAACTTCACGAGCGTACCGAACGTACCGTGGGCGTGTATTAAGTCAGCAATTTCTAACGAGGCACATGCGCACTGAGCAAAAACGGGAAAAACTGGTTTCAAACCGGACTGACTCATCCGTTTCGGTGGATGAGCGGCAAATCAAAGAAAGTCGAGGCGGCTGGCAGAGGTCCCTTCCTCTTCCCGACTTATCTAGGAAGATCGAAGGGCCGCTGCTCGCAGGATATGGAGGTGTGTGATGTTATCGCAATTGAATTGAGCTCGAAGGAATAACGATGGCGCCAAATTATCCCGTACATTTGCGCTGGCGAGTCATGTATTGACTAGTAAGAGGCTTTAGAGTCGTTGATGTTGCAAGAATACTTCACGTTTGGCAGAAATTTGTAAAGAAATTTCGACATTTCTTCAGAATTAAATACCTGCTCGGTGGATTATCCTATGCGGTGGGTGGTAAGCTTGCGTTTAATCTCGTGAATAACCTAAACCGAAGTGTAAAGTAAAAATTCTAGCTTTTCTGACCTGAAAATAGCACACGACATGTTATTCACCACGAGTATAACCTGGCAATATCCCGAAGTGTACGAGGACGAAATTCAGGAGTGGATAGAGTATGCAACGGGAAAACGAATCATGATCGGCGTGCGATCAACCGATTCGTGAAGAAAATGTGTTTGACAAGAAGAAACGTACGTATGTCTTGCTGGATTGTTTTTGCAAGAAACACTGCTAATTCTAGTCACCTATCACCCGAGGAATGGAATGAAAAACAAAGCATAAGCGCTTTATAACGTTTATTGTTCTACATGAATGTTAACGCTGTGACATGATAGCAAGAAAAAACCGGAAAAATCGTTATTTATAAAAGCGGGAACGGGGAAATATCAAGGAAAATGTTTAAGCACAGTTTCATGTTTACTTCTTCGTTATAGCTCACTGTGATTACCAAAGAACGTGATGAGCGAAATAGGGCGATGTATCGTCGTAGGTCATCGCTAAATTTCACCGAGAACAGTTGCTATTTATAGATGAATCAGAACTTCTCAGACTCATCTATAAATAACAACTGTTCTCGGTGAAATTCAGCGATCCTACGACAATACATCGTCGTGTTTCCCTCACCACGTTCTTTGGCAATCGTCTTGAGTTATAACGAAGAAGTAAACTTGAAAGTACGCGCTTAAATATTTTCCTCGATCCCCCGTTCCCGCTTGTAGAAAAAACAATTTCCCTATCATGTCACAGCGTTATATGTTTACATTCTCGAAACGTAGAACAACAAAGGTTACATACAAGCCCATTATAAGCTTATAAGCTTTTTTCAATTCATTCCGGAGGTGATAGGTGATTAGAATTAGCAGTGTTCCTTCCAAAAAAATGCAACAAGTCATACGTACCTTTCTTCTTGTCAAATCCATTTTCTTCACGAATCGGTTGATCGCACGCCGATCATGATTCGTTTTCCCGTTGCATACTCTATCCACTCCTGAATTTCGTCCTCGTACACTTCGGGATATTGCCAGATTATACTCGTGGTGAATAACATGTCGTGTGCTATTTTCAGGTCAGAAAAGCTAGAAATATTACTTCACACTTCGATTTATCTTATTCACGAGTTTAAACGCAAGCTTACCATCCTCCCGCATAGGATAATCCACCGAGCGGGTATTTAATTCTGAAGAAATGTCGAAATTTCTTTACAAATATCTGCCAAACGTGAAGTATTCTTGCAACATCAACGACTCTAAAGCCTCTTGCTAGTCAATATGTGACTCGCCAGCGGAAATTTATGGGATAATTTGGCGCCATCCTTATTCCTTCGAGCTCAATTCAATTGCGGTAACGTCACACACTTCCCATATAAGGTATGATTGACGGAAGCGTATTGCAAAGTGCTCAGAGGTGTTTTGAAAAGAAAAGTCACGTAGTGGTGAAAATGGTGGTAAGGTTATCTAGTTTTGGCATACGACAAACTAACTAACATCACAATTTCTGGCTTACATCTTACGCAAGAGTCTATTAAAGAGCTCATTCCCATCCATCCTTCGGCTTCCTTTAGTAACTCTCTTCCCCCCGTCCCTGCATACGTAAACACACATCTACTTTCTTCTTTTTCTCAGAAATTTGTGTTTTGGGGGATCATATCAGTCTTTGTAAACAAGGATTATTTCGTTATTCAAATAGAACTAGTTTACTTAGTTTTTTTAAATCCCGAAAACCGGGAACATGCTCAAGATCATCCAATTCCAGAACTTTTTAAAAGAACTTCTCTATTGGCGTTTGGCTGACTGACTTGTTTCTAATCGCCAAAAAAAAAATAAAAAACAAAACCAGCACGAGACAAGAGAACACAAAAGAGAAACAAATTGTGTCGAAATTTGAAAATTGGAATACCTCGAGCAACTTGGAGTGTGATCTACCCACATAATATTAATAAAAATCTGTTCGACATCCCCCCGGCAGCTACGCAATGTTGCGACGACTTTTCAATGCAAGCAATAAAGAAAACGGTGGTGAAAGAAAACGGTGGTCATTTGAAGATCTACACAGCTGTTTATATCAAAGACTAGACTTCCTGTGACAAAGTTTGCCTTATACTGTGCTTTACAAAATTAAAATCAACGATTCAAACGATTGTATATAGGAATTGATATTTTTGTTTTATTGCTGTCATTAATCTATTAGCAAATTGTTTAACAGCACAATGGTAGCTATCTAGAAAACTGAAGTATAAGCGTTGCAAAGTTTAGCAAGTATTGCAAAGTAACAACTCAGGAAAAACTCAAAATTGCAAGTTACAGAAAAATGTAGAGGCTGTAATTTTCACTTTTATCAGATTCTGAACTCTTCAAACTTCACTTTATGATATTATTTCAGTATTGATGCTCTTGATTATTGATTGGAAATAATTGTTAAATATATTGCAAAATCAAATTGCGAGCATAAAATATATTTACGCAGCTTCATTTCTACCATTATTACTCTTTCGGTACCCTAAAATTCTCGCTGTCCAAATTGAATTTGAAGACATATCAACCCACAGAGGGCGCATACCTGCTTTAAAACGAAAATACCGAACCTTATTCTTTTAGCAAAGAATAGGGAAGGCAATTTAAACGGGGCGGGCATAAACTACTTGTCAAATATATAGATGCCTTACAAGACGAGCAATGTGGGCATGTTGAATAAAGGATTAAAACAATAATGCTGTTTTTCAGGAAGGGGTTGGGGAACAACAAGTTTGAAAAAGAAACGTATACTATGTTGAAAACGTATATTAAGCTAAGTTTGTTTTCCTTACGCTTACAGACAAGTCGAAACTTGATAGGAAAGGGTAAGGGTAGTCTGGCTTTGAACACCCCTCCTTTTTGAAACACCAGGGAAAAAATATGGCTCTACAAGCCTATGTAATAATTGGCGTAATAAGGTCTAACTATGGTAAAAAAAAAATACATGTAGTGAGCTAAAAATTCAAAAAAATGATAAAT
The DNA here is from genome assembly GCA_964017195.1 of Siderastrea radians. NCBI lineage: Eukaryota > Metazoa > Cnidaria > Anthozoa > Scleractinia > Rhizangiidae > Siderastrea > Siderastrea radians. Next base: position 260,493 of record OZ024894.1, on the reverse strand, counting down.
CACCTGAAAAGACCTGGCTCCACCATTGTTTCGGTCTGGCATAATAACACAGATTTAAAGTACAAACCGTGTCAAAAATAGCATACACTTTTTAAAAATATTCTTTAACATTTTTTTATTTCATTGAAAAGTGTGAACGTTAAATTTTCCCCAACCTGGTAGCAAAGGAGTTTGACTGGATAAAGGAGCTTAGCTCCAGTTTAACGTTATCATGCCATGTAACAGGCTCGGAAGTTTATTACAGGAAAATTAATACAATTTAAAATTCACGAAATTTGATACCGAGATATTTTCTATCGTTATTGTAGAAAAATTGTCTCTGCATATAAAAAATTAAATTAACCGCAACGTTTATGTTGTATGTGCGTTTTTAAACCCTGCTTCTTAAACCCACCAATTCAACGTTGGCATAGCTGTATCAACAGCAGACTTCACAAACGCAAGCCAAAAAGACTTTCTTCTCTTTTTCTTTGCCTTGTACGATAACAATCTCAGTTTTTCAATTTCCCTTCACGGCAGCTTTTATGAAACCGAATACAAAGTCCTCAACATTGTAATATTTCGTAATTCTGGCTTGAAGTGTAATCTGTCTCAAGCTTATTACAAAATAATATACCTCGTGTAGACTGCCCACGTTATTTTGAGCCAATTGAGGTTGTGCTAGCTGCAGCGTTGTTAAGAACTTTCTCGTTTTAAAGGAACATTTAAACAATATCATAACATCCTTTCCAAAACATAAAACTACAAAATGATAATAATGATAGGAAGTAAACTGAACTGTGTCATCAAATTCAATTTGTACCAAGAGAACTTCATGCAACTGAAAGAGTAATAATGATGCAACGAGGTCGTCTTATTTATTTATTTTATTTCCTGAGCTTCCAATTTGATTTCCCCATCTATTTAACCAATATTTTCAATAAATACTCGAAAGCATTCAATCGGAAATAACATCGTAAAGTGAAGTTTGAAGAGTTGGATGCGCCAAAAGTGAAAATTATACTCTGCAAATTCTTCTGTAGTTTTTCCTGTATTCTAATTTTGCAACACGTGATAAGCTTTGCAACACTTAGACTTCAATTTTTTAGAAGGCTGCCATTGTCTTGTCAAACAATTTGTTAACAGATTAATAAATACGTTAAAAAAAGAATATCGATTCACATTTTCAATAGTTTGAATTTGAGATTATAATTTTGTAAAGCACACTGTTATGTGAGACAAACCTGTTGAAACGCTATCACAGGAAGTCGTCTCTGACATAAACAGCTGTGCAGATTTTTAAATAAGCATAGTTTTCTTTATTGCTTGCATCAAAAAGTCATCCTCAACATTTGCGTAGCTGCTGGGAGGATGTTGAAAAGTTTTTTTTTTTAATAACGTTGTGTGACTGGATCAAGAGCGCACTGCAAAGCGTGGAGGGATATTCCAATTTTCAAATCTCGACATGCAAAATTTGTTTCTTTTCTCTTCAAACAAGCTCTAATTGAATTACGAAAAATATCGTTATCATTATTTACAGAGACCTGTTGAAGTAAACATAAATTTTTAACAAAAGTGATAAAAGTGAGTGTGTTTTTGTATGTCTGCCCGGAGGTACGGAAGGTAGAAGCTAGAGTGCAGGATGAAAACGAATCCTTCAGTAAACACCTGTATCAAAATAAGCCCAGAAAGTGTGATGTAAGTTAGTTTGTCGGATGTCAAATTTAAGTAAGCTTAAAAGTATTTTATACTCACCGTCATTGTTTCCGGCCGATCTGTTCGTGTAGGCTAAAGTTTTGAACACAACTCCGACGGTCTTCCATGTATGAAAGCAAGATTTACTTAACCTGATACTAGCGGTAACCTGTGATTAACTCTCATCGCGTTTAGGGGATTCATTACTGTTCTGTCTCTTCTCAGTGTTCAATTCATAAGGTACCAGTGTATCTTATGAATAGAATCCACTACTGTGTGCTGTTATGGACGTTACGTATCTAACAGGTCCATTTACGTCCCTGTCAGTTCAGGACTAGTCTCATCCTCATCCCCCCCCCCCCCCTCCACACACACGCACACACCCCCTAAGACCCAGTTACCCCATACAATGCAAATAAATGAGTGCATCGATTGTCGCTTTCCATCTGCCACAGATGTTTCAAAATACCTTGTCATCACTTTTTCACTTTAATTCAATATACTTTTCGACTACCCGGCCAAGAATACAGCTTCTCAAACAAGACAGCCCACGTAACTGTACAGGTGTGTTAACGATTTTCTCTATAAATTCGCAGCGTTTACAGTTTATTTATCACACTTGGCTTCGAATCGTGAAGAAGCATTGAGCATCATGAAGTGGCTATACCTTTTTTCACTGTGTGTGGTGCTTGTTGCGTCCGAAAATCCTCTCGGTAAGTTTTGTGGCTTTTTTTTCTTTCTTCGCATTTGCTGAATAGAAAAGATTCCAACTGTTGTTACTGTCAATTCTGGAGATTTTGCTTTGCACGATTAAGATACAAGTCATTAGTATTTATTATTGGCTATTAGGCTGTTGTGCAGAAAAGGGATTTTGAAATTTAAAGCAGTTCTGAGACGTGCTTGATGAAATATAGCGCTGTCGTTGTCACATACATGTTCCGATATGAGCTCAAAACTTTTCCCTTGAACCATTAGGTGATCCCAACTAAATGCTTGGGGAGGTAGGGGGACTCAGCAATTGACTTCGACCTATTCAGAGGGTAGCAGTAAATCTGCTAGTCGCTTCATGCTATACAAACTAAGGCGTTAGTGAATCTTCTGACTCGTCTAAACGTCTAAATCTTTTTACTTCCTTCATACCACAAATCGTGCTATTAACGAAAACTGTAAGCAGCGGCTAAATACCTGTAGCTTAAGACAAACTCTAATTCCCATCCTCTAAATAAATTTACTTCCACCATACACAAAAGTGTATCACTGGCCTACTGACATGGACTAACACCCATCTGTCCTCCGTTCGCTTGTTCGTTTACGGTTCACTCGTTCCTTCGCTGTTAAAACCACAGCCAGCCAGTCGGTGAGTCAGTTGCAAACAGGCGTTTGATTTAGTGATTGTTTCATTTAATTTTCAGAAAACAGGGGCTTGGATAATCCGGACCTGTTTGAAGGTGACATGATCTTAACTCCTGATCAACGCATGGCGGCCGAGTTGGGACTTGATGTAGCACCAGTTGGAAGAGCTGCAACTAAAGGCAGGCAGTGGCCTCGTGGTGTGATGATTTACGCCATTGACGGAAGTCTGTGTACGTTTGTAGCTACAATTTTAGATGATTACTATAATTTTTCCTAATGAACTCGAAAAACGTTTACCGTGAAAAACGTTTACCGTGGAGTATTCCGTAGTTAACCTTTAATAAGTATGTACTGAGCGTGAAATTTTATGGATTTATGCGTGTGAATTAACGCTGACCATGGCATATATATAAGGAGGGTTTGATCTATACGGGAATGATTTTATACAGTGAATCACTATGTAAGATTTTAGAAAAATGCTCTGATGGTCACTCTTTAAAAAGAGATAGTGAAGGGAAACAGGTTTTGAGATCTTTTTTCAATTTGGTGTCCCCAGTTGAAAAGAACGTGCAGCTTGATAGAACTTTTCACTGTTTTTCACTATTTTTCACTATATTTTTTACCAGAGAATCCTGCCTTGTTATTAACCTATTTAACTTAAGATTTTTTTGAAGTTACAGGCCAAGGGGCGGTAGGAGTGGGGAGGGAAATAAAGTGCTCCTCCTCGACTCCGAGAGTTAACTTCGAGGGTACATAATACGTCCAAAAATGTTCCTTTGATGGCCGCAAAATGAGCTGCTGGCATCACATGACGTGGGAGATAGGTCATGATTTTCAAACGTCTCCCATCTTGGATGTGCCATTCTGGATTTGTTGATATTTCCAAAGCTTCAGAAAACCACCACAATAAAACAATGTGTTGGTAATCAAAATATGTAATAGTTACCGCTACAAGTTTTGATTTTTTCATTAAAAACAGGACAATTCAATATTCAGAAAAAGAAGCTGCTTTGAAAAATACGGTTGCAATATTTTTAGGCAACATTAACGTTTATGAAAAAATGAATTGTCCTACCAGGAGTCCCAGATAAATATTAGCCAAAATTCAAAACGTTTGATGGCTTAAATTGTTCCCATATCAAAAAACTCATAAACGTTCAAAGTAAGAGCCACCACTTTGTCCCCCCCCCCCCCAACCCCCTCCGTCCATTCACGTGGCAAAGTGGATATTTTATATTACGTATCACGGCGAAAACTAAATGTTGGTCACCTAAACAATGTGTTGCTCCTTTCAGCTCGTAACGGGAGAGCTATGAGGGCTATTAAAGAAGGAATGATGGAATGGACAAGGAAAACTTGCATTCGCTTCCAGAAAAGAAAAAGGGAAGGAGCTTACGCCTACTTTAAACTTGGTTCAGGGTAAGCAAGGATCATAATGTCGAAAATGTGAAAAACCACAATTAAAAAATCTGATAAAATAGATATTTTTTGCAATTAACAGTGACTTTTTAATAAGATCTGTCGCCACTTTAGCAGCAAAGGTACGCTGTCATGTAGACCGATTGCGGGAAGAATAAAAATTAATAATTACTTGGACATTCTGTCCTGTGTTGCGATTTACAGGCTCTACGTTACATTCCGGATTATACCGGCTAGCGGATGGTAAAACTGTAATTGGCTTGACACATACAAATAAGAGTTGTTGTTGTTGTTGTTGTTGTTGTTGTTGTTGTTTCATAGCAGAAAACCGCTATATAAGACTTTGAGTCGTTTGAACAAAAACTCCTTCAAAACAGTTTGTTTGTCGCCAATTTGCCATTTGTGGAACGGGCGAAGAAAACATTTACTCAAAAGTTCATTTTGCCCTCTTCTTTTGTATAATTACCTCGCAGGTGTTCATCATTTGTTGGAAGAACTGGACGACGTCAGGATATCAATCTTGCCAGTGGGTGCTGGACCAAGGGAATTGTTGCTCATGAAATTGGTGAGTTTAATCCAAACTTTCTTCGAATTTAGAAAAAATGAAAGCAAATTGCAAGGCTCTCTTTGATCGAATTCGACTTGTTATTATTTGGCACTTATCGAAACTGCCGTAGTGCTCGTATATTAGCTAGGTAAGAAACTGATAGAAAGGGTCGTACGCATACGAATAGTCACACCTATACTCGAACAGGACCCAAGAACCCACCTTAATAGGCGATAGATAGATTGCGATTGCAATAGATTTGACTTTTCCAAGAAACTAAACATAATTTCGTGAACATCCATGGGTGAAAGTAAACAAATCGCCTGAAAAACTGTTTTTAACTGACTATGTTTAACTTTCTGCTCAAGCCAACACAGCTTTTATCTTCTGGTTGTACTCTTCGTTTGGTTTTTAATCAAACCCTGTACTACAAAAACAGCTTCTGTGTAAGATTAATATGAACTTTTTAATACCCAGCATTAAAAACCAGTTCTCCTTAACGGTCTCCTTGCATTTTGCTCAGAATTATTTGGGAAACCTTGTTTAAAAAAAGACAATTCATGATCATCTTTGGGGATCACTTTCTTAATTCTGATGACTCGTATCGGTTGTTATGCACTGATATGATAAGGATAAATTTTTTGCTGATCACTATTCCACTTCTTTGTCCTCAGGTCACGCTTTGGGATTCTTCCATGAACAGTCTCGTCCCGACAGGGATCAATTCGTCAAAATTCTCTGGCAAAACATCCAAGAAGGTAATAAAGTAAAGAAAGTAAAGGAAAACAGTGTTCAATCTTTTACCTTATCTCTGTTCAGACCGGACTTTTTTTGGATTTCACAGACCGTGGGGTCTGATCCAGCCGCTCTTTCATAATTGCAAAAGCATAAAAGATATGAAAGTGAACCTTTATGTGTACGTCCACGTCCAAACAGCCGCCATCTGGGAGAATTGAAAAGTTTACGTGAACGCGAGTCTTATCACCAACGGCGGATTTTGCAGATAGCAGCATATGCTAGTTAGAGGGTTAAATAGTTTCTAAAGAAACTGTGGTGCTGCGTCGGTGGGGACGTGAAACACTTCGCTCTGACGAAGGGCTAACGCTCGAAACGTCAGCATTCAATCTCTTTATGGTGGCCAATTTACCTTATCAACCAAGTTGATAATTCCAAAATTTTTTGCTAGTTAGAGCCTTCCTTATACGAACTTGAAAACGAAGTTGGAGACATCAATGACACTGGGCAAATTAATGTTCTCTTTTTGTTAAATATATAACAAAAGGCTACCTCTCAATAAGTTGTATTCAAGTTATTTAGTAAATCAATCGGGAATTTAGCAAATGTAAAGTATTTTTTTGTTTAATAGAAAAATACTCAGTCTAATCTAAACAGCTTTATTAGTGTTGGAATCGAGGGAAAAATCAAGTTGTGATCTTCAGTCACTGTGTTTCACTTCCCTGTTCTAGTATTTCTTGACTTTTTTGTCCGTTCGGATATATACTTGATCTATAATTCGATTTTACCACTAAAATGGCCCAACCTTTTCCTGTTAATTCGCTTAATCCTTCCGTGCTACTATTGTTATTGTTATTGAAATTTATTGTGTCTGTAAAAACTCTTTACAACACCTTCCGTGTCTTTTGTTTATGAAATTACTCAACAAACTTACATAAAGGATAACTCCTTCACAACTTTTCAGGCGCCAAGCACAACTTCAACAAGTATAACCATGGGACAATTGACTCTCTGGGGACTCGATATGATTATAAGAGCCTGATGCATTATGGGAGCAAAGACTTCAGCAAGAACGGAAAACCTACAATCGTGCCACAGCGAAAAGGGGTACGTGGTTACTGCTTTAGTTTTAACGGAACTGGATCATTTATTTTCATGCATTTAAGTGTCACTTGTGCAACAGACATCGGCTAGTTACAAAGTGTGAAATGTTCGAAAGCTTAGTTGTTTTGATTTAAATTGTTTATCGCGAAAATTAGTTTCTGGGCTAGAATTGCAAGGCAATCATCAATAACGCTTACAAAAGGGAGTTTTAAATACTTTTTGTTATTTGGAAAGTTTGACTGTCCTAGCCTTTGAGCCTAAAAAGTTTTAGATCTCACAATTTTCAGAAATTTGTATGGCAAAACTGAACCTTGCCTGGTTATCGTTTTGTACGAAAGTAAGTCACTGAATCTTTAAAGCAGGCCCTAAACCTCCGCTAAATGATTCGCGGTAACTTACCCTTGCCTTGAGTTGATAAGTCTTGGTCCGCTATTAACGTTTTGAGTGATGAAAACCAATTAGTGGCCGTCGTAATTTTTTTTAATTAAGTCTATATGGGACTTCTAGTTAAGCTACCGACGTCAAAAACGAGTTTTCATTTATCAAAATAATCTAAATTGAAAAATCATTGAACATTGAACAGGTTTCAGTGCAGTCCAATGCGATAGTTTCATTTTATTTCTTTATTTAATTATTTATTTATTTATTTATTTTATTTATTTATTTATTTTATTTATTTATTTATTTATTTTATTTAGTTATTTTATTTATTTATTTATTTATTTATTTTATTACTTTTTTTGGAACTCGATATGAGTTACCTTCCTTTATATTTTCCCAGGCTACTATTGGTCAGCGGCGCGGTATTAGTCCAATAGACGCACGTCAGATGAATCTCCTTTACAGAGCACAATGCAGGTGTATTTTGCTGTATTAATTTTCTTGTAACATCTATTATTTGTGATTTGTAAAGCAATGTTACGGTCTAAATGGATTTTGACCATTTGGGCGGTGCACGTAGAAAGTTCTTTGTACTGCGTTCTCTTTGACATGTGTTAAGCAATTACAATGGGAGACAAGTCCATGTGCCTCACAGAAAGAGCTCTGTTTCAGAGAGAGCTCTGTTTCTGACGATAGCTCATGGCCATAAACATAAAATAAAATCGCTTTTCCCCTCATTTGTAGGAGAAGGGGGCGTAGAGAGCAGATGCCGTTACTGGACGAATCACTGCGGGACCTACCTATGCCAGAAAGCGATCAGCCAGAAGACCTGCAAACTGTGTAGATCAATCGAAAAAGACGGCAAGCTCAATAGTAAGTCAGAGTTTATGTATGTTAAACAGCTAAAAAAGAGCATGGGAATTTTAAAGAATACTCGAGAAGTATGAAAAGCGCTCGGTTGCGCCTCGAGCTTCTCTGAAGTGCCTGTCTTGAGTTCTTCAACATTCCCATGAAATAATACAATTATGCGCAACATAATCCAAGAAAAAATGAATTTCATCTCGAGATAGCTGGGATTTACTGCATAAATCAATAATGCACTCGGTCTCGTTATCATTTTCATATTTGTTTTACTGCGCCGTCTCTTCGGTTTTTTAAGAATTGTTAGTACAAGGAACCCCAAAAATTCATTGCAAGGATATGGCCTTTTCGAGCAAACGCTGTACCATAATCTGTCAGGATTTTGCTCGTAAGAATGCACTCATCACCGGTATGTGGTTTCACGTAATTTTTTTTCCAGTATTTCATTCGAAGTTAGCATTGATAGTAAAATAAATTGTTTGCGATAATCACTATTCGCTTGAATGTTTTTAAGTTTTTCATTTGATTCTTCTTAAGCATTTGTACTTTCTTTTGCGGCAACGGCTCGCTACGTCTGATTCCTGATATCCGTGGATTCACTGTGAAACTAGAACGACGGATGTAGAATGTGAACAAAAACAACTAAAAACAACAACAAAACCGTATGCCTAGTATATAAGATAGTTGTCATCTGAAACAAGTCTTCAAAACGCTTTTAAAGACTTTAAGGCGCAATGCTTTGTTATACTTTAAGCAAAAATAAATCGGTTATTAACTGTAGTCATTAGCGTCATTATAGTCGTCGACGTCGTCGTCTTTATCATCGTCATCAACATTATTATTGCTCTGTCCTTAGACAACAAATCAAGCAGACTGGTAATTGCATTTATTTCATTTCTTGCAGGTCATTAACGTCTGGAAATAAGTCAAATACTAGTACTGATATTGTTAGCCTTAAACTGAGTGGAATAAATTAAAATAAAACATCATCATGAAAACTGCGTTAGTTCATGTTCTTTATACTTAACAACAAACCCTCAAATCATACACGAGCTGTGAAACAAGTGCTGTCAAGGCGATTTTAGAGGGGGTATGTCACCAATTTTGAGTATTGATTTTGGAAGCCCAAAAGAGATGTTTGTATTCCTGGAAATCCAAAATAATGATGCAGTTTTGTTTAAAACTAATCTGACTACCAGTACACTAAAACTCTAGATAGGTGTCTTTGGCCGGGATGGTCAGGATGAAAACCGATCGCAACTCGAAAAAAAGCTGGTTCCTTTTTTCAGGTTTTCCCTCATGACTAGCAAAAACCATTATAAACTATACATGTTTTGTTCTCTTTTCAAAAATTCACCCCATATCTTACTCTTGGAGTTCCGAATTAAACCATTTGTTCGTACAAGAAAATGCTCTTAGTTTTGTTTTAATTAACCAGAATTTGATTCCATGTCACGAAAATCCTCGTGACATAGCTCCTTTGCATTAACCTTATTCAGCTGAAACAAGAACAGACGGAATGGTGTTTACACACCTCTCTTTAGGAAGGAACTAGTAGCAATTTTTGCTAACTATAGCCGGAGGCCTATATTTTCAAGATAATCTTTGTATTAAAGTAACTCCAGAACCCCATATGAGGGAGTCTATTCATTATTCAGAACATTTTCATTGCGGAACGCGGTCAATCGAATGCCCATAATTTTTTATGAACTATTAGAAGAGAAGGCCGATGTTTCTATCTAGAGAATAGAGTGTTGCTGTCGAGAGACTATAGACTGATAATTTGCAAATTATCAGTCTGACTGACAAATTTGCTTCGAGGGAATATATGCTAGTTTTAAGAGTATCAAATTTCCAAAGGGCAACTATCAGCCGATGCATCCAGAAACAGAGATAATCTATTGTTTTATTTTTTTAATCACTTAAACTTCTTCTGCCCCAAAACTGTCCGTTCTAGACTCAAAATTAGTGCACCAACTTTGAGTTTTTCGAAGAAAAGCGACAAAAAACGAATTTTACAGAAGAATAAAATTGCCGTTCTCGTGGTTTGTTGCACAGGATACCCAGGCTTACGAGCAGACCAGTTTAGTGGCAAACAAGAAATTATGAAGAATTTACAGACGCCCGATAGACTCTCAACCCCCCCCCCCCTCTCTCTCTCTCTCTCTCTCCTCTTTTCCCCTAATAAGGACAAAAGAAATCTTTAACTTGAAATGAAACTTTAGTAGTTCTCTTGGTTTCCGGAGACAGTTAAACTGTGTTTTAGTCCGGAAGGCCTCTTACCGGTGACAGATGGTGAGTTGTGCGCTGTGTCATCGAAACCGTGACAAGTAGTGGACTCCTGATCGTGACTACTATTCACGAGGAGAATGTCCGGTATTTGACAGTTTGGTTTTGAAAACCGATAAAATACATTCGGTTTCTGATGTGTGTTAAGTAATACTGTAGCTGTTTACTTCTTCACTTGTGACGTGTATACGGCGACGAGTGATGGAATACCAGCCGTTTTTCTTATTATTTTTATTTCATGCTATTGTGCACAAGAGGAGATTGTTGAGGTCACGATACTTGACCTTTCATAGCAGGGTGATGAATTGACCCTGAATGACACTCGGGTTATTTTTGTGCTACCCTTTCATAGCGTGATGCATGCATTTATTTAAAGTGCACCTAACCCGTAAAATTTTTTTTCGGCTAAATAAATTCTGTTATCATCTGGAACATTTCTTCGTAAAAATTTTTTGACTTGGTTAAATTGTCGATTTTCTGTGCCCTTTTAAATTCAACAGAAATTTGGTTCACGTCCGAGTAAGAGGAACCTGGGGCAAGACGTAGCTGTGACGTCAGTTCAAGAACCAAAAATTCAACGCCGCTTAGTTTTTAGCTGTGTTTCTCTGACTTCATTTGTTGATCGAAGCCTTCTAACCTTCTAGCTAATTCGAACAAAGTCATGGTATGACTAAAATTTGAATGTTGTAATCCAAAGCAGATACTGAGACGAGCTACGCGGATTCTGCTGATTTGTAGATGAATGTTAGCTCTGAATACGAGATAGATGCGGAACACGAAGTCGACAGTACACCGACAAATGATAAAGAAAGTGCCGTCCTGACCATTTCTGCTAATAACCCGCTAACCAACGAAGAATGAATCGCTCCTTGCAAAAAGGAAATAAACGCAAACTGAGAACTGGAACAGCAACTAAAGCAATGATTGGCCTTGGAGGGCCGCGAAGAAGCCAGTGAATGATGAGCTTCGCCTGTGAGTGTTTACATTTTATTTTGCACGTTCGGTCTTCGCGTTTGGTCTTGGTTTTCCTGCTCTCCGCTTCTCGCATTTAAGATTTATATTCAGGCTGAGGGAATCTCTTATAGAAATGGAGATTTTAATAAAGTATTCCTTCCTTCATTTATGTATTTTACATAGAAGTAAATGTGGAACTTGCGATATTACTTACGTCTTGTCTATTTCTGTAGCCAGCATTAACAATAACAACAATTTATAACACTAGTGAATCATGATCAGGAAGGCAATTATTATTTTTCAAAAACACATTGACGAGAATTATAAGTACGAGAGTTTGTTTAAGTATCGGCTCAACTGAGATTATCTTACCAATCGTTTTTCTCGCTTCAACGTGCGAGCAGCAGAGCAGTTTCCTCAGATCCTACGCGCGAGCTGAAATCTAAAACTTTTTGAAATTATGAAAATCAACCGACCCTCGCTACTTAACTAGCGACTCAAGGCTTCGCCGCTCATTGCTCGTACTTCCATCTTCTTGCGGCCTTTTTCCGCACAAAAAAATGATTATAAAACAAGAAAGAGACTGCTCGCAGTCTACTTCAACGGAGGATATGAACAAGGGATCTCTGCACAGTAATGTTTTGTTATGCTCGAGTGGTTTAAAATGACTCAAGATAAAATTCTTATAGCGAGGCAAGTTCGTAGACTAGAATGAGGAATAATGGCAATGGTTTGTTATTTTGGAGAAAGCGCGTTCGGTTCTGCTGAAGGAGGACTTTCTATAAATGCGCTATTTTGGGTACCGCTTACATGTAATTATTTAGCGCTTACCGTGTAGCCAACTTGAATATTAAAGTCGCAAAGGTAATAATTTTCTGCGTGCCGCGTATCGCGTAGAGGGCTTCACAAAAATAGTACATGTGGCAGGGTATTCTGTGGTTAATCAGCTGTTGATTCATTGGAAATACACAAAAAGCTATCGTTTGATCGGATACCTTCTTCTGTGACAACAAATCTTGCTTAAAATGCATCGAGCATTGCTTCGCCCTAAATTAATTAAATGCGCGCGAAAGCACGACAATCACTAATTAACTATAATTAAATGATCATAAGACACAACAATCACAAATGAGTCCTAACTGAACGAACATCAAACACTGAAGACGACCATCGGGTAAAGATTATCTTTCTGTAAACTTGTAATTTCACTATGATCTCTGCTTATCGCTGTTGTGTTTTCCCTGGATTTCGAACCTCACACGTATATACACTACTTGACTTAAACGACTGGCGAATAAATACACAGTTTGGAACCTGTGGTTGATGTAAACATACCTATAAAACAAAACATTCGAAATCCGATGTGGATAGAGAGATGGCCGAAGAAGCAAAGAAAATAAGGGCCACAGCAAAATCACGCTATACCGGGAAGCGGAAAGAGTTCTTGAAGTCCGTAACGGAGAACAAAGGATTTGATACTGTAATGAGAACCTTCACTGAACTCAATGAAGCATGGAATCTAGTCGAAGGTAAGCACGACTCGATCGGAATAAATAACGCGCTCTATGCCTCTCTAAAAACTCTAATAACATCGTCATTTCTTACTCGATTGCCTTGAAACTTTCGCATTTTACACACAATTTATCGAGGAATAATACGTATGTCAACACGTAGATGTACTGTTCGTTAATTTAGCGTGAGTTTGCTTTTATTGAACACTACTTTTTTGATAAAATTGCTATTCTAACAAAACTGAGCGCTACGATTTGGTTTAAACTTCTAGAATCAGCTTATAAGAACATCTTACCTTGACTCTTCAAGTTTCCGCAAAATCGTAGGAACAGAAATCCCGATACAATTTGAACGTCAAAATAACAACCCCAGACGGACTTCAAAGTTTGGACCGCTCCAGCGCTTTCCAAATTTGACTGAAGAGCGTAACTCCAGATAAAGTAAGTTCAATGTATCGTTATAGTTAGTTTCAAACCGCATTTGGCTATCCGCAACGATGAAAAAGTTTGGGTGGTTATTATAAACTCACTTTCTGCACCAAAATATCACGAAGTCGCCAAATTCACGTTTTTCTGAATGATATGAAAACTAACCCGACGAATTGAATAAAACTACCGGACCATGAAACTGAACCTTTTACACATACTTTGCGCTATTTTACTTTGCTGGGGCGGTCTTGGTTTGGACCGATATATTTTTTGAAAGTGATGCACTATCGAAACTCTGTTCTGTACACGGCTTTGTTGTTATCTGAATTCCACAGTAGCGCTATGCAAATTTCCTTTCATTTGATGAGAATTTGAGGAATTTACACATTGGCTAGGGGGGGGGGGACGATGTTTGGTCGCTACACGCTTGAGTGGTTTTGCATGTCTATAATGTCATGCCAGTGAAGGTTAAAATCGTCCTTTTGAGATATACAAAAAAGTGTGTCGCCTGATATCAACATAGGATTTCATAGGATTAGCATGATCATGAAATTATAGAACAAATACGTAAAACCACCGAAGCGTGTAGCGACCACACACCGTCAATGCACCCCCCTAGCCAATGTGTAAATTCCTCAAATTCTCATCAAATGGAATTCAGATAACAACAAAGCCGTATACAGAACAGAGTTTCGATACACTGAACAAACTTTATCTGGAGTTATTACGCTCTTCAGTCAAATTTGGAAAGCGCTGTGTCAGAATACTTCTGGAGTGTCAAAATACTTTTGGAGTACAGGATATTATTATTCAACTGCATTCAGTAGAGTACAAATAACACCCAAAACGAGTACAAATATCCCACGGTATTTGTACTCCAGAAGACCGGTTTGACAGGTTTTCTACAAATGCCACGTCAGGCATTAGGCTTACAAGGTGAACGATGAAAAAATGGCCGAAACGGTCGTTTTCCGGAAGAAAACAATGAATGCGTACCAAATTTTGAGGTTTTTAACGAAAACGAGATCCTAGAGACAAGCAATGACCTAGACGACAGTGAAATTTCTTTATTTATTGAAGAAAATCGAAACGTTTTAAAATACAACAGAAAGACAAAAACTGACCTCAAGTCCGTTAAAGAAACAAGGGCCATTGAAGAAATTCCCGCCGAGGAACTTAACAATCTTTTTTGTCATTTGTTTGTCAAAGTCAGGAAACGGAACCCATCTTTCCTCAGGAACTGTCTTCAACAAATGCACAATTGTTATCGGTCAGAAATCTCCACCGCTATCTCTTCCAAAACGACCCGTGGTTAGTGATTCGGACGAAGATGGCTGAGCTTGAAGTGCTGTTTAACTTTGTTTGACTTGACTTTCGAGTTCTGTTTGTTCTGTCGAGTTCTTTCTTTTCGTAGTTTTACTCGGTGACCAAGAACATTGTTGTTCATCTAACTGTAAACCCGAAAATAATTCAGTTTTGCCTTGTTCCATCTTTGTTTTCCTTGCAAGTTTGAAATAAAATCCCGACGCTTCGCTCGATTGACAGGTTTGACAAGTTTTCGTTTTTGACCAATCAACAACAACCTCACGTCAAGCGCGCGAAATCTGACCCCGCTGGCGCGCTCACTCGCTGCTCAGAAGTCACGTTAGTTTATCACGCAACTCAGACAGTTTATAAACCACTTTTCCATTTTGTAGCTAAGTTGAATAATAAATCCCTTATTAGACGGTTGAGTGTGTAGTATCGTGGGATATTTTTACTCGTCTCTTGTATTTTGACTCGCCCTACGGGCTCGCCAAAATACGGCGCGACTCGTAAAAATATCCCACGATACTACACACTAAACCGTCTAATAAGATATATATATTCGTACAATGCGCTGTTGTACGGTTATTATGCGTACTGTTCGCGTCACTCCAGTATATTAACCGTAGAATACCGTTTCCTACGTATATTATACCGGAAAGCTGCCACTTACGGTTATTACGCGCGCAACATACGAATAATAACCTGTGAAAGTACGGTTAATATCCGTATGTGACGTGGTTTTCAGGTTGTTATTCGTACCTGTACGAAAGTTTGTCGAGAAGAATTTTTCGAGCTTCAGCCGCCATTACAGAAAAAAATGTTGAGGCTTAAAACGGCAAAGCTGATGAAATTTTCTTCAAAAAAGGAAACTAGTTGAAGACATTTCCCCTAAAACATTCCGTTAAGTGAGGTTAAAACCGAACAGTTTCTCTCAACGAGCGGTATGTGCCAAAAGTTCTACTTTCCGCAGCGATCGATGCAAAGCCATGATCGAGTTCGATGTTTATGAATTCAAACGCTTGTCACGTTCGAAGTACGCTAGGAAAATATTTCACAGGCTTCAAACACAAATAAAACAAGAACCACGGATCTACTGGTTCGGCGAAGCCGCTGCCTTTCATAATGATACGAAATTAATTTCGATCTATTTCACAACGCGAAATGAACAACTTCGCGGCAGTGCCCGAGAGGCAGTGTGCAGACGTCGAAGGAATAGAATGATCATTAATAAAATTGTTTTAAATCTATTCGCAGTGTTCTTGCGATATACAGCGCCTAAGGAAGATCCTATTCCAAATGGAAAAGGAAAAATTTGAGGTGTTTCAGAAGGCTCTCTCCAATAAAAGAAAAATATTTTTCCTTAAGAATGTGGAAATCGACTCGTGTCTGAAACAAAGTGCAACGCGCTGCCCGGCTGTCGGCACTGTATGGGATTTTACGGATGAAACTTTTTTTAGAAAACCGCCTGCTTGTCAACGGAGAAAAGTTTTAGTTGATTTATTTTAACACCTGGACTGTAATGATTGGAAATAAAACAAAGTTTCATTGAGAAATTCACATTTTCCATCATGAGCAATTAATTCGGACACACTCTGCAAATTGACGCTCGAACTGAAATTGGCAGTCAACTCGGAGATGCGAAGAGTTTTATATTACGCATTTTCAGTTTATTAACCCGAAAATGCGTACAGCGTACGGTTCATAACTGTGCCTTTAAGCTTCGTTTCAGGTTACTAGCCGTTCACGGACGGAACCAAAGTCGACAAACTGAGTCGCAGAGGCATTTCCCCAAATGTTTATACGGGGAAAAGATCGAGCCAGGGAAGTTTGCGAGCGTGTGAATCCGAACAATAGGCAAAACAAAATAAACGTGTTTTCAAGGAAAGGGAGGTCTTTCTTGCCTCGGAGATTATTACGTCGGGGGAATATCTTATCGATTTTCGAAAATGACAAACCAGGAGCGGCACAGTTGATTCAAAGGCAGCTTGTAATTGTCAATCCAATTCGCAGAAAATTGAAATCTTTACCACAGAGCAGATTTGACAGGAAAATTTGAGATAGTTTCTCGATAGTTTCAGTTTGATGCAGTTTACTCCTAGGGTCACTGCATGTTCTTTGGATACAATGCACTTTCAGTAGAAGAGCAAACCGATTTTGCAGGCTTTTCCGTGTTGTTTTCATTGAAAGTATTTAGTCCAGAGATTATGCAAATTTTACTTGAAATTGACTGACAGCCGTGTCACGCAACGAGCGAGGATTTTCCGCCCGCAGTCGATTCGTGACCAGTAGCTTTTGAAACTCGTGGAGTTTTCACCAAAAGAAAAAAAACCATCCGGCAAAATCATGTACCTAAAACATTCTGACAACTGCAGCGATGCCTTTTTTTCACCAAAGGTGGTTATTTTCCAACCCAGTGAAATGCGAATGTAATCCTCCCAAATATTTACAAGTTCCATATTTTGTCACGTACGTTACTGAGCACACCGGCTAAAATTCAGAGCTTTCTCCTCTGGAAAATAAGGAGAGGTTTGCACTGAAAAAGTTTTACATATATATTTAAGTTTGGAGACCAAGCGCCAGCTGGCATCGCCTATGAAATTTGTAGCAAACAGGCTGTGATTTGAGAGTGCATGTGAAGGCTAGCGTGCTTGTGAAGGGTTGCAATCCTATTATTACGGTAATACAACTTGATGTGCGGCTTAGTTAACAGTTTTTCGGACTTAAAAAATCACTGTCACAGGATTATCATGAAACCTGCAAGGACACTTTATAGGAGCAAATATGCTTACAGGCTCGAGCTCGAAGAAATAAAAGCATGGAGCTATAATACGCACGGCCAGTTCTTTTTTGGCCCCAAATTATCCGACATGACCGCTTATTTTGAATCTCATGTTGAAACTATCATCAGATTAAAATATACCACACTAATTAACAAATACGTCAAATGAATCAGTAAGCTTATGTCTCGAGCGGCAAATTGTATTGTGAGCAGGAAAAGTCAAATAGAAATAATTCAGCGGCCTATTAAAGCAATGTAATTTAAACGGCTTTTAAAAACCCTCAACCGCATTTTTCGAGATGAACTGCAAAACTGAGTACACCACAAACTCAAACTCATTTTGGTGCTTTATTTAAACTAAAACTGAAGTCGATAAAAATGAGCTCACCTCAGTTTGGTATGTCATAATCAGCGGGACTGCGCATCCATAAATCAAATGAAACCTCCGCAAATAAGCTTGTTTTTCAAGTCTTGCCCTTTAAATAGTTCTGTGAGGCTGTGTTGAACTGCCATCAGTGATTTGACTTGATCTGTGAACAAATTCTCTCCTTAGCCATGAGAGGATCTCTGGCAGTAAACCTTGGCAATAGCTTCGCGGATTGACTATTTTCAACGCAAATGGATTTATAAAGCTCCATTCATGTACATGCTGTATATTCATGGCCGGTTTCTTTGTAGAAATGTATTGGGAATTGACGCGGGGATTTCACTCGCCGACTCTTACTCGCTTCAATTCAAAGCTTTTAGTGAAGCACGTGGAGTTTTCCCACAGAAATGGTGCAGCACATCAATGAGATGACAGTGATGTAAAAAAAAAAATTAAAAAAATATACATTCTCACCGCAGTAAAAGTTTCTCTGTCGGAACGATTTTAACTTCACACGTAAACCTCCAAACTCCCCGTGGTAATCGGGACGCACCACCAGGATGAACGAAATACTAAATTCAAAGCTTTGAAAACTTTTCTCAAACCTCGACCAAGTTTGGCAGATTCAGGCGCGTCCTTAGTGACCAATTACAGAGCTCGCTGTCAATATGTGTCAATCAATATGACAGTGATGTGTTTTCGAACGAACTTTTGCGCGCGAATAAATAAACCAATCACACGCATTTAAGCTGGCTACAGAAGTTTATTGAGTGGCAGGCATCCCGAAAAGGTAGTTCGGCCAGATTTTGCATTTAACAATTTACGGGCAATGTACCTTCTGAATCTTTTCACTTTTTAAATTCTTTTTTGAAAAAACGTTTTCAAAAAAACGGTGTCGGTGTTTCTTCAAGCAAGAAAGAAAGCGGATCAATTCCGGGTATTCGCTTCGATTTTGCCAAGCATTAGTCGCTTTTCTTTTTTCGGATGATCAGAGCGATTAAGAGAATTCCTCTATACACACGCAAAGGCTCGGCTGTATTTTACCAGAAACTCACAAGTCCTTATGAGTTTCTGATTTTACAAGTAATAAGCGCGAGTGTACGAAACGCTTTCAACAATCGCACAAAAGGCTTTAAGCGCGATTGTTGAGAAGACTTCGTACGCTTAAACTCGTACAATACACAAAAGCCTGTTGCACCGTTATTAAGCGACCTTCGCACACTCACGGTTATTTCTCGTAAATACAGATAGGCTTGTTGTGCGATTGTTGAGCGACCTTCGCACAGTTACGGTTATTACTCGTACAATACACACAAGCCTGTTCCATGGCTGTTGAGCACGCTTTGCACACTCACGGTTATTACTCGTAAAAAAAAAGTTTGTTGTGCGATTGTTGAGCGACCTTCGGACACACAGTTATTACTCGTACAATACATACAAGCCTGTTCCACGATTGTTGAGCACGCTTCGGACACTTTCGATTATTACTCGTAAAAACAGACAAGCCTGTTGCACGATTGTTGAGAACGCTTCGCACACTTACGGTTGTTACTCGCACTCTAAAACTAGGATTTTTGCCGAATTAAGATAACCATTCCTTGTTTTTAGTTCTCACATTCTCAAATTAGGAAATGTAACCTTGATTGCGTTCGACGATAGGAGAACGCAACATATAACCATTCCTTGTTTTTAGTTCTCACATTCTCAAATTAGGAAATATAACCTTGATTGCGTTCGACGATAGGAGAACGCAACCCTAATCCCGGCCGGAGTGAAATCGAGATTTTCTCTGTAGTGGATGGATGGATGGACGGACACCAATTTAGCCCCCCCCCCCCCTGAAGATTTTTGCAGGGGCATAACGTCGGCCGGGAACTGGTGCATACTTTGACTCGCTATGATGGAACCACATGACCTCGCTTTCACATCCAAAGGCGTCTTTGTTGTGAAGAAGCTTGTTTCGAACGAGGGAAGTTCCAGGTTCGAAAAAGCAACCTTTCGCCCAAGGAGTTACTGTAAATCCTTGATCGAAGTCTTAGAGAAGTATGCACGACTGCTTGGTACATATGTCAACCTTCTCGCCTTCGATGAAGAACCACTCGGCAAACAACATTCAAATTTATATGTCCGTGAGAGAAACACGCTATTTAAATTTACATCATACTTAAATCATTTCTCTCTCGAGCAATGCCTTGGCGAGTCACTCTCGAAGTTTTGTGTAATGTCCATGCTGCCACTTTTGAATTTAGAAATCGCGTTGTCTGCTTATTTCGGAAATCGACGTTTATCAACAAAGCCGCGAACTAAAAGAGGTTGAGAGGACCATTGCGCGAATAGTTTTGGAGGTTATCAAAGGTAAAGAGTTCAAAGGTAGTTGTAACATTTCAGTTTAATTCTGTATTTACATGTGAAACTTTCGATGAGTACATACAAAGTCTACAAGCGGTCATGTAACTAAATATGTCCGCCTGAAAAATAACTTATGTCACGCATTACATGTATTTCATATCTGACAATTTCGATTTTCTATTGAAAATATATCAACTGATAACAACCGAGGGTCGAGAAAGATCAGAAAGCTGAGCAGACTCTTTGTTTCCCTAATTTCGGTGTCGACAAGGGTTTGCAGTCGAACGCACTCCACTAATCTGCGATTACTACTAGTTTTAAGAATAATTTTTTTCTCAAAACTATGACACGAAATTAAGAAATGTGATCTTGATTTTAAACTTCATTTAAGGAACAAATTTGATCTTAAATCTAAGGCACAAAAAGAAGAAAAAATTCTTATTATAAGAATTAGTATGATCGTGTCTTAATCGTCGTCTTAAAATAACAACGTGCTGGCTTTCTCGACACGCACTTCGCTCGACTTGGCGATGGAACACGCGCAGCAAAGAAGGCAATACTCCCTCCAAACCAAGAATGGTTACAAACCTCGCAAACAAGAGTCATCCGTGAGAAAACAGTGAGAATTCTCTCGTTTTTCTTGAAGCAGCCAGCCTCATGCGATTGCACATGAACAAACAGAAGTCATTTGCCGTGTTGTTTCCGGCATTAAAGATCGATATTAGTTCGTATTTATACCAATTTTTGACCTATGTTGAAAACATAGGGTCTTAGTCAGCGTGAAGTTTTTCGCTTTCTATGTTTGTTTGTTTGTCTGTATGTATGTATGTATGTATTTTTGATCCGGGGGGGAAATCTCATGTGAGACGGGCGGGAATGCTCGTCGGAAAATTTAAATTAAAGCTATGCTAAAACAGACGGAGAACGCGAGACGACGTGCATCCATGCACCTTTCACATGGGAGTACACCCCCCGGGGGAATTTATGTGGCACTATGTGGCACCAATCAGATTGAGGCTACTAAGCTAAGAGTACATTCTACCAATGAAAGAGCTGGTTAGAATTCGCTTACTGAAGCTGAAGGTCAGACAAGGTTAAGCTTACCGGCCATGTCGAATGTACATATGGGGACGGAAACGATCAGCGCAAATGTGCTTTTCTACTTTTACCTCTCGAATATTATATTTTCAGTAAAGGCTTGGTGTGGTGGAATTGATGGTAATTTCCTAAAGCTATTGTAAGGGCAGGTAAAATTGAACTTTGTCGTGGCCAACGGTGGAACGTGAGTACTTGACAAAAACAATTACATGTAACATCGTTCCAAAAATAGACTTGTTGACGAGAAACTGTAATTTAATTTGTTCTTTTATGATTTGTGTTATTAAACAGCTGTTTTGGTTATGTATCTTTTAGCAAGATGTTGATTGAAAAGATTGTATCTGTGCTTGATACGGATAATTTTGACTGTACTTTGCAAGGTTTTTGAAACCGCTTTGTTTGGTAATTTGAAATTTATAGCGACGTGTTTATAAGATTGCAATTTGCATAAATTAGCTTGTTTATTCAAGCGTGTCAGTAGGTTTTTAAACCTGTTTTCTCTTCCCAAAATGCGGTTTAGTTTTAGTTTACGATGTTGTGACCATGATTTATATCAGTCACATCCACAGAATTTCCAGCCGACATAGAAATGATTTCTTTCTTGGTTTTATCATATACGGGAACATATGGTTTTTGAATTTTTTTAGCGACGTGTTTAAGATAGCAATTTGCATAGATTAGCTTGTTCAAGCGTGTCTGTAGGTTTATAAACCTGTAATGTATACGGTAACATAGCGAGTTCACGGTACGCTCAAGCTCGGAAACTTCGTTAACTGCAAAACCAAAATGTACTTTTGAATCGTCTGGCAAAGGAATATGAAATACTCCCAGAAGGTGCGAATCTTTCTGTTGAAATTGTTCGAGAATTCCTTACAGCGGGGCATTATGGAGAACTCGGCCAGCTGCTGGCCATGTCATCTTAACACGACAAAAAGTGAAAAGTCCTAAAAAGTACAACAAATCACAGTTTACTTAAAGAAAACAAAATACCAGTCTGCGTAGTCTGCATGGTCTGCAGTCTGCACAGTCTGCAGGCTACATTTTAACATGACCGCAATGACTGTCCTCTCCTCAAATTATTATCTACTACACTTATTTCTTTCACATCTTGTTGTGAGCTGGATTTATATTCTTCAGTAATATGTAGACAATCATTAGTTGACCTTAACTGAGGTTTCAGTTTTAAATTTAATTTGAAGTTTTTATGCAGTCGTTTTTTTCTAGTGTCTGACTTTTTAGCCTGTAGCCTACTAGCCCGATGGTTGCTCTATCTCCAATTTTGGTCCAACTGGGTTTTTAGCGGGATGTTTTTTTGCATTCCAAGGGTATTGCTGAGTAAACGAAAAAGCTGTTTTAGGCCTAGTTCAGACGCCGTACCTCTCATGGGCCGTACCAAATACATTTTCGCTCCTAGGTCGTATTTAAGTGGCAAACTTTGCCGTACTCTGAGATTTTGGCTTGCCTAATTGAAATCTGTCGAAAAAACTCATTTGGACACCGTACAAGTGCCAAAAAACTACGCACTACTTGGTACGACACATGGGAGGTGCGGCGTCTGAACTGGGCTTTATGCACTCAGGTGCTATAGTGGAGGGGGGAAGTATTTGCAAGAATAATCGCGTGTTGTTTTGTCCTCAGAGTATGTCTTAAAAATCGCAAATAAGCGAGGATAAGACTTGTCATTTCAACATAGGTCAAGCACGCAATGCGTGCCTATGTTTAAATGAAATCAGCATGCGAGTGCATATTTGTCGAGTGGTTAACACGGGCGACTTCAAATATGAAGAGCCGGGTTCCAGTCAGGTCGGTAGGTCTTATTTTTTTTTTTTTTTTTTTGTAATTTGAGCGACTTTTATTATTTGTTTTCTTTCCCGTTCTTAAATGTGAAATCTTTTTTGAACCCACACATCTTTATTTAGATCGAAGAACTAGTAGTGCACGATCGTAGCGGACATTTTTGTTTCTTGAACTGAGAACAGAATTGACCTGAAATCAAGTAAACATGACTCTTTCGCTGAGTTTAAAACAAGAAAATTTGTAGGTTTTTTTCTTATTCTAGGGGATTCTTATTTTGAGAAATTTTGCTAAAATTAAGAAAAGTTTGGAAATTAAGAGCAAATGTTGCCAAAAATCAAACATTTTCAAAATATTGTGGCAACAGCTCAAAAATCAATTCCGCTCATATTCTTATGTTAGGTAGACCTTAATGTGAAACAAATCACTGCATAGTTCGTTTGGCTGAATATCGATTTGTTTTCAAGAAAATCTATATTAACGGAATTCGCTCAAAAGACCGCTTTTGAAGCTCAAAATTTAAGCCAGATCTGGAAGCTTCGTGTGACAAAATGAAGCATTCCAGAGCAATAAAAATTTACCAGACTTGTAGAACGATGTTTAAATATATGTCAAAAGCATTTTCAGCAATTTCTGCTCATTTATTTACGAGCTCTAATTAAATTTATCCGACATACTTTTGACTAGATAAAAAGTATATCAAGTTTAACCCCTAAAAAAAGTATGTGGTACCGAATATTATTCGCCAAGAATCTGGATTTCAAGAGGAGAAGGGATGTTCTCTTGCCTCCTAAAAGGATTTTTTGGGGAAATTTATTGACGCGATGTTATAGAATTTTAAAGTTGGACAAAATGCGTTGATTCAAGCGATCAGAAAAATCATCCTAATTAACTCAGTGTACACATACACAAACAACTTCACGTTTACCGCAGGTTTTGATCAGCCAACAACCGATTTTAACACAAAATCCTCTAACCTTCATGTCGCTGTATCACAGATGAGAGCTGTGGTCCTTGTTCATGATAAAATTCAAGCAAACTGCAGGGAAACTTGACAGGATATCGCAACTTGGCATGCCGTTTCACCGAACATCCGCCGTTTTTGATGTGAGGATTCTCTTTTCCTATTTTCGTTAGAAAACAGGCTTAAGGTGTTGTACATAAGATGCCTTTCCTTTGAAACTAGCTCTGAACTGAACAGCGAAACAAGAAGTCGTTAATACAAAAACATCTGTTACGTGCTTTGGATGATGCCGCTAATTAATTTAGTCAGAACGAGTTTTAGTGAAATCGACAACTGCATGCATGTACCGCGGTAACGAAATTTTGGGTGCATCGGGTGACTTTGGGGAATAAGGTTAAATTGTTTTTTCAAATAAGGTATTTTTGTCATTCTACGTTTATTAATTTAAGGACAGAGCGAAGATTCTCAGTAGATTGGTTTCAGATGAGCACTTAAAATGCGTGAAACTGAAAAAAACCTACGTTGGTTGCGTGACATTAACCCTAGAGCTTTTTCCTGGTGGGCAGGGTGAAGGGATTGGAAACCTACTTAAGGGGAAACCGCTTTTCATGTTGGGGGATTACATGTAAGGGTTCAAACTTCCCCCTTCTCTTAGCCTTCAACCCCGGCGGCGCCCTCATTTTGTTGGCTCACGCTCTTTGCATTTTTGGCGTTTGCTAACTTTATGACTCGGCCAAACTCCTTTAACATTGTTCAACAATCTTGAACACAACTTTGTTGAACAAGGTGGGCAAACGAATTCAATACTTTTGATCACACCTGAGAACATAGAAAAAGCTGAATCAGTATTACAAAACATTATTGCACAGGGTGGCACACCTGAGAACAAAAGAAAAAGAAAAGTCGGCAAAATTGTGAAACACCATTAAGCTGGAAGGCCAAACTTGTTTTTAAAATTCAGCAGCGTTGATCGGTCTTGAATAGAACGTTGAAATCCCCAGTTAACCGTTTTGTAGTTTTCTTCACTGTTGGAAGCTTTAAAAAAAGACTGCACGCACTACGTAAACTTTGGAGCAAGATACCAAGCAAGGACAGATCGGCTCCCAGTCTTCAGCAGTTTAAGACCCGGATACGCAGTCTTGATTTAAGTAGCATTTTAGATGGATGTAGTGGCTGCTACCTTTGCAATTCGTAATTTTTTTATTTTGTAATTACGATTTTAATTACAAGATTTTAGAATTTTTTATAATTATAAATGGAGTTTTTGTAGTATGTATGTTGTGTGAGTAATCATTAGTAGTTTTTAATTCTGACTCTTGGTATTCTAGTGTTAACTCTATGCTAATTCGTTTTGTATTTTTAGATTGTATTTTAGAAAGTGAGGTGTCCTCTATTAGCAGTGGGAAATCCCCTCTGCTAGATTCTTGTTTGACACGGTAATAAAGTCATTATTATTATTATTATTATTATTATTATTATTATTATTACTACAGTGTCAGTCGAGCAGAGTCGTTTTTCGTTGGTGCCTGTTGAGCATCGAAAGCGGAAAACCCGACTCATAAAAAGTCATCCAAGTTAAGCTCGTAGTGGGTTGTATTTTCTGCCACAGGACAAAGCTCTTAACAATCTTGCAGATCATTAAATTTATTCCCTGAGAACCAGTACGAGTTTTGATTTTTTATTAATGTCTATTCTCCGTAAATAAGTGTTTGTGCGTTTAATGTACACTAGCACGTAAATACAAACAAGAACCAGGTAAAAATAAAAAGGAGGTTTAACGTATCACCACTGCCTTATTCTTTGAATGCCAGGAATCGATACAATCAGTCGATTCAGTGTTCTCTAAAACTTCTTTCCCCGAAACCTATAGCCCAAGCCCCTCCCCACTCTCACCCCAACAAAACGAGAAAAGAATTTTAAGACCGAACAGGAAATTTTTATGCCTGACTTTGTATTTTAATCTAGCCATAGTATATAATATAGCGTTCATTAACTGTGCGACTTCTTGGAAAACTAACAGAGAATATATTTTTAAAACCCCCTTTGCCCTGCCCATCAGGTAAAAGCTCAGTCTAGGGTATGTCACGCAACCAAGGTGCGCTTTTTTCAGTTGCACAGATTTCAAAGTACTCATCGAACCCAATCTACTGAGAATCTTCGCTCAGTCATTAGAGTAGTAAACGTAGGAAGACAGAATTAGCTTATTTGAAAAAAATTAAACCTTATTCCCCAAAGTCACCGGATGCACCCAAAATTTTGTTACCGCGGTACATGCATGCAATGCATGCAGTAGTCGATTTCACTAAAACTCGTTCTGACTAAATTAATTAGCGGCATCACCCAAAGCACGTTACAGATGTTTTTGTATTAACGACTTCTTGTTTCGCTGTTCAGTTCAGAGCTAGTTTTAAAGGAAAGGCATCTTAAAAAGAGAAAAAGAGAATCATCACATCAAAAACGGCGGATGTTCGGTGAATCGGCATGGCAAGTTGCGATATCCTGTCAAGTTTCCTTGCAGTTTGCTTGAATTTTATCATGAACAAGGACCACAGCTCTCATCTGTGATACAGCGACATGAAGGTTAGAGGATTTTGTGTTAAAATCGGTTGTTGGCTGATCAAAACCTGCGGTAGACGTGAAGTTGTTTGTGTATGTGTACACTGAGTTAATTAGGATGATTTTTCTGATCGCTTGAATTAACGCATTTTGTCCAACTTTAAAATTCTATAACATCGCGTCAATAAATTTCCCCAAAAAATCCTTTTAGGAGGCAAGAGAACATCCCTTCTCCTCTTGAAATCCAGATTCTTGACGAATAATATTCGGTACCACATACTTTTTTTAGGGGTTAAACTTGATATACTTTTTATCTAGTCAAAAGTATGTCGGATACATTTAATTAGAGCTCGTAAATAAATGAGCAGAAATTGCTGAAAATGCTTTTGACATATATTTAAACATCGTTCTACAAGTTTGGTTAATTTTTATTGCTCTGAAGTGCTTCATTTTGTCACGCGAGGCGTCGAGATTTGCCTTAAATTTTGAGCTTCAAAAGCGGCATTTTGAGCGAATGCCGTTAATATCGATTTTCTTGAAAATAAATCGATATTCAGCCAAACGAACTATGCAGTGATTTGTTTCACATTAAGGTCTACCTAACATAAGAATAGGAGTGGAATTGATTTTTGACCTGTTGCCACCAAATGTTTGACCGTTGGTAACATTCGCTCTTAAGAACTTAAAAATAAGACACAATTTGCCCTTACTACCGGAAAAAAAAATTAGAATTTTTTGTCCTTAAATTAAGAAATCGGGTTTTACAGTGTCGTACAATACACACAAGCCTGTTGTACTATTGTTGAGAACGCTTCGCACACTTACGGTTATTACTCGTACAATACACACACGCCTGTTGCACGATTGTTGAGAACGCTTCGCACACTTACGGTTATTACTCGTACAATACACACAAGCCTGTTCCACGATTGTTGAGCACGCTTCACACATGGTTATTACTCGTACAATACACACAAGCCTGTTCCACGGCTGTTGAGCACGCTCCGCACACTTACGGTTGTTGCTCGTACAATACAGACAAGCCTGTTGTAGAATTGTTGAGCACGCTTCGCACACTTACGGTTATTACTCGTACTATACACACAAGCCTGTTCCACGATTGTTGAGCACGCTTCGCACACTTACTGTTATTACTCGTACAGTACATACAAGCCTGTTTCACGATTGTTGAGCGTGCTTCGCACACCTACGGTTATTACTCGTACAATACAGACAAGCCTGTTGTACAATTGTTGAGAACGCTTCGCACACTTACGGTTATTACTCGTACAATACACACAAGCCTGTTCCACGGCTGTTAAGTACGCTTCGCACACTTACGGTTATTACTCGTACAATACACACAAGCCTGTTCCACGATTGTTGAGCACGCTTCGCACACTTACTGTTATTACTCGTACAATACATACAAGCCTGTTCCACGATTGTTAAGCACGCTTCGCACACTTACGGTTATTACTCGTACAATACTCACAAGCCTGTTGTACAATTGTTGAGAACGCTTCGCACACTTACGGTTATTACTCGTACAATACACACAAGCCTGTTCCACGATTGTTGAGAACGCTTCGCACACTTACGGTTATTACTCGTACAATACACACAAGCCTGTTCCACGATTGTTGAGCGCGCTTCGCACACTTACGGTTATTACTCGTACAATACACACAAGCCTGTTCCACGATTGTTGAGCGCGCTTCGCACTCTTACGGTTATTACTCGTACAATACACACAAGCCTGCTGTAGGATTGTTGAGAGCTCTTTGCACACTCACGCTTGTTACTCGTACACTTAGCCTGTTGTGAGCACTTTGCAGACTCATCGCTAGTACTCGTACAATACAGACAAGCCTGTTGTGCGACTGTTGACAGCCCCTCGCACACTCACGCTTAATACTCGTACAATACACACAAGCCTGTTGTGTGATTCTTGAGGGCACTTCGCACACTCACGCCTATTACCTGTACAATTATCATTAGTAGTTTTTAATTCTAACTCTTAGTAGTTTCTAGTTCGTTTTTGTATTTTTAGATTGTATTTTAGAAAGCTAGGTGTCCTCTATTAGCAGTGGGGAATCCCCTCTGCTAGATTTTTGCTTGACACGTTAATAAAGTCATTATTATTATTACAATACAGACAAGCCTCTTCCTCGATTGCTTAGTGCTCTTCGTACTCTAACACTTATTAGCCGTCCAATACAGTGAAGCTTGATGGTCGTTTTCTGAGGCAGTCTGTACAGTCACGCTTAGCACTCGGACAATACAAACAAGCCTTCTACTCGAGTGTTGAGCGCTCTTCCTATACTCACGCTTATTAATCGTACAGTACAGTCAGTCTTGATTGTTGTTTGTGTTGAGAGCGCTTCGTACACTCACCCTTTTTACTCGTACAGCTATGCCGACAATCCTTTCGGGATGCCTGTCACTAAATAAACTTCTGTAGCCAGCTTAAATGCGTGTGATTGGTTTATTTATTCGCGCGAAAAAGTTCGTTCGAAAACACATCACTGTCGTGTTGATTGACACACGTTGACAGCGCGCTCTGTAATTGGTCACTAAGAACGCGCCTGAACCTGCCAAACTTGGTCAAGGTTTGACAAACGTTTTTAGAGCTTTGAATTTAGTATTTCGTACATCCTGGTGGTGCGTCCCGATTACCACGGGGAGTTTGGAGGTTTACGTGTGAAGTTAAAATCGATCCGACAGAGAAACTTTTACTGCAGTGAGAACGTTTGTTTTTTTAAATTTTTTTACATCACTGTCGTCTCATTGATGTGCTGCACCATTTCTGTGGGAAAACTCCACGTGCTTCACTAAAAGCTTTGGATTGAAGCGAGTAAGAGTCGGCGAGTGAAATCTCCACGTCAATTCCCAATACATTTCTACAAAGAAACCGGCCGTGAATATACAGCATGTACATGAATGGAGCTTTATAAATCCATTTGCGTTGAAAATAGTCAATACGCAAATCTATTGCCAAGGTTTACTGCCAGAGATCCTCTCATGGCTAAGGAGAGAATTTGTTCACAGATCAAGTCAAATCACTGATGGCAGTTCAACACAGCCTCACAGAACTATTTAAAGGGCAAGACATGAAAAACAAGCCTATTTGATAAGGTTTCATTGGATTTATGGATGTGCAGTCCCGCTGATTATGACATACCAAACTGAGGTGAGCTCATTTTTATCGACTTCAGTTTTAGTTTAAATAAAGCACTAAAATGAGTTTGAGTTTGTGGTGTACTCAGTTTTGCAGTTTATCTCGAAAAATGCGGTTGAGAGTTTTTAAAAGCCGTTTAAATGATATTGTTTTAATAGCCGCTGAATTATTCCTATTTGACTTTTCCCGCTCACAATACAATTTGCCGCTCGAGACATAAGCTTACTGATTCATTTGACGTATTTGTTAAGTAGTCTGGTATATTTTAATCTGATGATTATTGTGAAAGCGTCAGCAGTTTTTATAGTTTCAACATGAGATTAAGAATAAGCGGTCGTGTCGCATAATTTGGGGCCAAAAAAGAACTGGCCGTGCGTATTAAAGCACCATGCTTTTTTTTCTTCGAGCTCGAGCCTGTAAGCATATTTGTTCCTATAAAGTGTCCTTGCAGGTTTCGTGATAATCCTGTGACAGTGTTTTTTGAAGTCCGAAAAACTGTAAAGTAAGCCGCACATCAAGTTGTATTACCGTAATAATAGGATTGCAACCCTTCACAAGCACGCTAGCCTTCACATGCACTCTCAAATCACAGCCTGTTTGCTACAAATTTCATAGGCGATGCCAGCTGGCGCTTGGTCTCCAAACTTAAATATATATGTAAAACTTTTTCAGTGCAAACCTCTCCTTATTTTCCAGAGAAGAAAGCTCTGAATTTTAGCCGGTGTGCTCAGTAACGTACGTGACAAAATATGGAACTTGTAAATATTTGGGAGGATGACATTCGCATTTCACTGGGTTGGAAAATAACCACCTTTGGTGAAAAAAAGGCACCGTTGCAGTTGTCAGAATGTTTTAGGTACATGATTTTGCCGGATGGTTTTTTCTTTTGGTGAAAACTCCACGAGTTTCAAAAGCTACTGGTCACGAATCGAAATCCTCGCTCGTTGCGTGACACGGCTGTCAGTCAATTTCAAGTAAAATTTGCATAATCTCTGGACTAAATACTTTCAATGAAAACAACACGGAAAAGCCTGCAACATCGGTTTACTCTTCTACTGAAAGTGCATTGTATTCCAAAGAACATGCAATGACCCTAGGAGTAAACTGCATCAAACTGAAACTATCGAGAAACTATCTCAAATTTTCCTGTCGAATCTGCTCTGTGGTAAAGATTTCAATTTTCCGCGAATTGGATTGACAATTACAAGCTGCCTTTGAATCAACTGTGCCGCTCCTGGTTTGTCATTTTCGAAAATCGATAAGATATTTCCCCCGACGTAATAATCTCCGAGGCACGAAAGACCTCCCTTTCCTTGAAAACACGTTTATTTTGTTTTGCCTATTGTTCGGATTCACACGCTTGCAAACCTGACCCTAGCTCGATCTTTTCCCCGTATCAGTAAACATTTGGGGAAATGCCTCTGCGACTCAGTTTGTCGACTTTGGTTCCGTGAACGGCTAGTAACCTGAAACGAAGCTAGGCACAGTTATGAACCGTACGCTGTACGCATTTTCGGGTTAATAAACTGAAAATGCGTAACATAAAACTCTTCGCATCTCCGAGTTGACTGCCAATTTCAGTTCGAGAGTCTATTTGCAGAGTTTGTCCGAATGAATTGCTCATGATGGTAGTTCGTCTTGACAGACGAACTACCGTGGATAATTCGTATGGACGGATGATCCGTCTGAAAGGCCGTATTTATACACAGACGAATTATAAGACGAACTACCGTTCTTTGCCTAAGTTCGTCCCAGACGGATGATCCGTCTCTAGTATAAATCGGGCCAATGTCAGTATTCGTCTCAGAGGAGCTTGTGTTATGAAGAACAGAAACAGATATTTTGTGAATCTCTTGTAGTGATGTTGTTTGAGTTCCTGATTGTATTGGATGCGGGACCTTGGGAAGTAAGTTTGATTCGTTTGATTTGATTTTATTCGCGCGATGTAAACAGAGCGGCTCGCGAGTGTGTAATAAATGAATGGTTTTGCAGGACTGTTTTCTTTTTCTTCCGCTGTATCTATCATCGTACGATTGAATTAAAATAATTAGTTTCTCAGTTAACCATAGGTTCAGGGAGATTTGATCGATTAGTACACACGTACGGCTGGCTTTCAAAGGTTGAAATTGTAATGCGGGAGTCACCGGACAAGTGCTATTTTGCGAGCGATAATCAGTGAGTTGCTATTTGGTCGTATACGCTGTTTATTTCCCTTCAGACCAACCTCTATAATGACTAGGAGGGGTCTTTAAAATCACTGTTACCTTACAAGACAATGAGAATGCAATCTGCAAACTAAAACAATCGAATGTCCAAGTAACTGTTTGAGTCTTCTGCCCAGATCGCTTGCTTGCGCTTAGAAATGCGAACATAACAAACTGACTTCTCGCTTTCTTTGTCATTGAAACTTTCACATGGCAAACATCAGATAATTCCAATATTTTGGGGGTGTAAATGCCTTTCATAAAAGCCTAAAGATTTGAATTGAGGCCGTAGATTGGGGCAACTTCGCAAAGTAAATCGATACGACATGGCTCCTCCGATTTGTTTTGAATTTACGTGACAATTTTCTCTCTCGCAGGAATATTCTGGCAACCAATCAGGTCGCGAGAAAAACAATACAACCATTTGAAAACAATAACAAACGGTCGCAAGGCCGTTTGGGTGAAGGTGGGCCCTTAAACCAAATCGTAGCGCTCAGTTTTGTTAGAATAGCAATTTTATCAAAAAAGTAGTGTTCAATAAAAGCAAAATCACGCAAAATTAACGAACAGTACATCTACGTGTTGACATATTATTCCTCGATAAATTGTGTGTAAAATGCGAACGTTTCAAGGCAATCGAGTAAGAAATGACGATGTTATTAGAGTTTTTAGAGAAGCATAGAGCGCGTCATTTATTTCGATCGAGTCACCTTAACTGAAGAAGTTGAACGAAGGAAGCATGGATCAACGAGCTACAAGGACTACAAGAATTGTACAGTGAGGCGGCAGCCATGCAAGCTCATTACGTGAACGATCAGATTCAGCTCGAGAAGAATCAGAGAGAAGAAATAAATCGTCAAGAAATAATCAGAATTGAACAACTAAAGTTTCAGCGATTGTTAGAACAAATGAACATGAGAAAGAAATCAATGGAAACGATCTTTGAAACTCTTTCAAACCATGCGCAAACTCTAATGGAATCTAAAGGCCAAGACGCTCCTGCAGCTTTGTGCAAAACGTCTAAAGAATTAGAGACTGCGCTAGCGAACTGTACTACACAATAAGATGCTCGAGCTACTAGACAGTAAGAGCGTAGAACACGAAATCGAATGGATTCGTAACATGCACGTGCACTACAATGAAATCAGCGGCAGGATCGAATCATTTATCGCTAAGGAGACAGATCTCGAGAATGCTCAAAAACAAAATCCACTACGACTAGAAAAGGTCAAGATGCCATTATTCACAGGAGAAATAGGAGATTATCCCCTATTTAAAACGGACTTTGAAAAACAAGTCGTGCCAACAATTAACGAAGAAAATGCACCTTACATCCTCCGATCATGTCTTAGCAAAGAACCAGCCGATGTCGTGAAGAGTATTGATGATGATCTTGACACTATGTGGAAACGATTAGATGAGAAATACGGGGATCCCGCTAAAGTTGTAGACGTCATAATGAATGCAATTCAGAATACGAGAAACCTCAAAGACGGCAAGAACAAAAAATTCGTCGAATTTATCAACATTGTCGAAGACGGCTACAGAGACTTAAAGAGATTAGGATTAGAAAAGGAAATAACCACGACTAGTTCTGTGAGTGTGATTGTAAAAAAATTACCGACTGATGTTAGGAAAGAATGGGCGAAATTAGTGAGCTCCAAAGACAGCACCGTTAATAAGATGGATTTCCAAGTTTATTGAAATTTCTCCTCAATCAAAAGCAAGCTATTGAATACGAGAATGCAGACTTGCGATTAACCAACGACTCCAGGGTCAAAGGCTCTGTATATTATTCAGAGAAGGACGATAAAGTAGCCGCTTCACGCTCGACACGAAGCAAATGCCTGTATCATGAAAGAGCGAACCACTGGACAAGCGAATGCAGAGTTTATCTTTCGAAGCCTGTAGAAGAAAGGAGAGAAAACTTGAAAGAAAAGGGAGCTTGTTGGTCGTGTCTTAAACGTGGACATGGAATTCAAGAATGCAGGAATAAGAAAGACTGTGGCGTGAACGACTTACGAAGAAACATCATGCTACTCTACGTGAAGAAAAACAAGAAGTTGACGTCCCTGCGTCTGCGAATATGTGTAACAACAGAGATGTTGATACCTGTCTACTACAAGTTCAAAGGATTCGGACTAAAAAGGGATGGGCTAACGTGTTATGGGACAACGGCGCTTCCCTCTGCTTCATCACAAATAAAAAAGCTAAAGAGGAAAAACTCAAGGGAATAAGAACAGAGTTATCGATATTAAAAGTTGGAGGCGTTAACGAAAAGTTGGTATCCTATAAATACAAGCTCACACTAATTGACAAAAGGGGACAGGAATTACAAATAGACGTTTATGGAATAGACAAGATAACTTCCAACATTCAAGCTGTAAACTTAGACGGAGTGCACCGACTATTTAAAGATGTAACAAAAGAGGAAATAGCAAGACCAACAGGGGAAATAGACGTACTAATTGGCTTCGAATACGCCGGATTCCACCCACAAAAGGAACAGTTCTCGGGACACTTGTTGCTATTAAAGAATCAATTTGGAAGATGCATTGGTGGAACTCATCCCCAAATCAAAGAAATAAATGAGAGACACAAACTCAATAGCGTGCAAGTACTTCATACAGCATCCCCTAGCGTAGAAGATTTTTACAACATAGAGAATCTCGGTATCAAATGCACCCCGCGGTGCGGAGGATGCAAATGCGGAAGATGTCACCTGGGAAGCAAGAACTCCACAATTAAAGAAGAGAAAGACCTTGCTTTAATTAAAAAGAACCTTGATTACGATAAAGAAGCCAAAAGATGGATTGCGGAATATCACTGGATCAAAGACCCTTACGATTTGCCGGATAACAGAAGAATCGCCTTTACAAAATTGATCTCAACCGAAAAAAAGACTTGCAAAAAACACGGAACATGCAAAGGTTTATAAAGAGCAAGTACAAGACATGATAGATCGAGGAGTGACTCTAACAGGGGAAGAGCTAAGAAACTACAAAGGCCCAATACACTATATTTCTCATCACGAAGTCCTAAAGCCTGACTCAAAGTCCACCCCTGTCAGGATTGTATTTAACAGCAGTGCAAATTATATGGGCCACGTGCTGAATGAGTACTGGGCAAAGGGGCCAGACCTACTCAACAACATACTAGCAGTCCTCATAAGATTCAGAGAATACGAAGTAGCCTTTTTCGGCGATATCAAAACCACGCGGTTGCAACCAAGGTACTAGATCAGCACACTCATCGCTTCCTATGGCCCGACATGGAGACTACCTACAAGAAAACCGGATACCTATGTGATACAGAGAGTGTCGTTCGGCGACAAACCATCAGGCGTGATAGCAACCGTCGCATTGAGAAAGACCGCGGAAATGGGAAAGGATCAATTTCCGGAAGCCACCCGAGTGATACTTAACATCACATACATGGATGAACTGGTGATATAGAGAAGTTATCGGACAAGGAGGGTTCAAGTTAAAGGAATGGACCTATTCTGGTAATCGATCAAGCGGAGATAAAACAAAGATAGCAATGGAACCGTCTGCCGCCACAGAAAAGGTGCTTGGCGTTGTGTGGGATCTTATACGAGATAATTTTCAGTTTAAAGTCAAACTGAGTTTCTTCCCAAAAGAAAATTTCCTTTAATTCGGAAGGATATGACTCCTGCAGATATTCACACCCCCGACATATTGACAAAACGTATCATTTTGTCTCCAGTCAACAGTTAAATATACGATCCTCTTGGACTTGCCGGCCCGTACACGGTTAAAAGCTAAAATACTTATGAGGAAATTATGGACGAATGAGACGAAACTGGATTGGGACGACCCCATACCAGAAGAAAACAGGCGAGAGTGGGTGATATTTTTCAATGACTTACCTGAAATGGAAAAAATTACAGTCAAACGATGTATGAAACCAAGCAATGC
The DNA here is from genome assembly GCA_964017195.1 of Siderastrea radians. NCBI lineage: Eukaryota > Metazoa > Cnidaria > Anthozoa > Scleractinia > Rhizangiidae > Siderastrea > Siderastrea radians. The sequence goes on along the minus strand of OZ024894.1, from coordinate 224,698 downwards.
AGTGGGAGACCCAGTACTGGTCATATTTAGTGACGGATCAAATAACGCCTACGGCACTTGTGCTTATGTCAGATGGGAATTATCGACTGCAGAATGTGGTAGTTACCTCATCCTGTCAAAGAATCGCCTAGCTCCAGTCAAAAGGATGTCAATCGATCGAATAGAACTATGCCGCGCGGTGCTTAACATTAGAGACTGAAAACCATCTTACAGCAGCAGTGCAGGTATACAATTCAAGGGTTTTACCACATTGTCAATTCCCAGATTGTGCATGCCATGATACATAAAGAGTCATATGGATTCAACACGTTCGCCGCAACACGTTCGCGTAGCCGAAATTCAAGAAGGCACCGAAAAGAACAACTGGTATTGGATTGACAGCAAACACAATATTGCCGATTGGTTAACGCGTGGTAGGAGGCCAAACGAAATTGACTTTAACGGTAACTGGCAGAAAGGACCTGACTTTCTCAAACTACCTGAAAGTAAGTGGCCAGTAACTCAAACACCCACAACGGTACGACAGCTACCAGACACAATCAAGGTACTAGCATCAATCAATGTAGCAAATGTTGAAGAAGACACACTTGCAGGGCGAATCAACATCAACAAATACTCAAATTTCGAGAAGCTGTTAAGAGTAACAGCAAGAGTGTTAGCGATGTACAAGAAAACGCCGCAAGCGACGTTCAAGAATATAACTAAGGAACTAATACCTGCGGATATCACAAATGCAGAACGATTCTGGATCTTACAAGCACAGAAAAGTATGCACGAAGACCTGAAAAAGGGAGGGTATAAACGTCTCTGCCATCGAAGACGTGACGACGGAATCTATGTAGTGGGGGGACGTGGTCAACGATGGATGGAAATGAGGTACAACAAACATGAACTCGTCTTGCTACCCTACGAGCACCGCTTCTCAAGACTCTATGGAGAACACGTACACCAAAGGGGACACCTTGGAGTGCTATCAACGACCAGTAAAATTCGATCAAGATTCTGGATAATTAAACTACTTAGATTAGTTAAATGCATTAAGAACAACTGCATTATCTGTAGAAAAGTGGAGAAAAAACTGAGTGAGCAAATAATGGGTAAGCTGCCAATTGAAAGATTAAAGCCAGCACCAGCGTGGGATTCTACAGCCCTCGATTTCTTTGGTCCCTTTAAAATTAAAGATGAAGTGAAGAAAAGAACGCTGGGAAAGGCGTACGGGTTGATGTTCAATTGTCCTGCAACACCAGCTGTCCATGTAGATATCTCGCCTGATTACAGCACAGAGAAGTTCCTGATGGTACGAAGACGTTTCGTTTCTATAAGAGGCTACCCCTCGAAGCTATACTCGGACAATGGAGCTCAACTTGTTTCAGCCAATGAAGAATTAAAGAGTAATTAAAGACTTGGACCCGCAATCTCTCAAGCAGTTTGGAGTGACGCAAGGCCTTCAATGGATCTTAGTCTCATCAGCAGACGCTCCGTGGCAGAACGGTGTATCAGAAGCACTTATAAAGTCAATCAAGAAAGCAATTACGATAGCTATCGGCGAAAATGAGATGACATTTTCCGAATTGCAAACTGTGTGCTTTGAAGCTGCTAACTTGGTAAATGAAAGACCAATAGGTAGGCACCCAACTTCACCAGATGACGAATCCTATCTATGCCCCAATGATCTTTTAGTCGGCCGTTCAACCTCACGAGTACCGAGCGGACCGTTTGCGCAAACAGACAACCCACGGCGCAGGTACGAATTCATCCACAAAGTTGTAAACAATTTCTGGAGAAAATGGACGAGAGATTACTTCCCAAGTCTTATTATACAGCAAAAGTGGCACACAGCAAAAAGAAACCTTAAAACGGGTGATATCGTCCTCACTCAAGATTCAAACCAGATCAGAGGCCAATGGAAGCTTGGAAAAGTCTCTGAAGTGTTTCCAGGAGAAGACGGTAGAGTTAGAAAGGTGCAAGCCTCTTATAAAAATCCCAAACCAGGGGAACCACCCCATAAATACACTGGAAGAGGATTTGTTACGGTGGAAAGATCAGTTAACAGACTGGTACTACTTCTACCAGTCGACGAAAAGGAACAAGAGTATTTAGTTTGGAAACACTGAAACATTTGAAAACTATATACTGAACATTAATGATAATCTTTACCCTCATATTCTGTGACTAACAATTTTGGCGGGAGGAGTGTTTCGCCCTAAATTAATTAAATGCGCGCGAAAACACGACAATTACTAATTAACTATAATTAAATGATCATAAGACACAACAATCACTAATGAGTCCTAACTGAACGATCAGAAAGCACATCAAACACTGAAGACGACCATCGGGTAAATATTATATCTTTTTGTAAACTTGTAATTTCACTATGATCTTTGCTTATCGCTGTCGTGTTTTCCCTAGATTTCGTGATACGTCTTGTGATTCGTTTCTGTGGTTACTACGTCTCGGTGGGCAGTTTTCTGTACATCTTCGACAGCTCAAGAGAAATATAGCTCCGATAGATATAGCGCGAGACTGCGCGTTCTTGATTTGACGTCACAAGGTGACTAGTCCCATGCCCTCACTGGTCGACCCTGAACCAATATGGTGTCCATTTTCACCCGATTTTCTGTACTTCAACCGCGCACAGAAAATCAGGGATTTAACCAAATCAAAAAGTTTTCTGACGAAATGCTCAAAATGATAACAGAATTTATTTGGCCGGGAAAAAAATTTTGGGTTTAGGTGCACTTTAACCAGTTTTAGCTAGTGAACCAAAAAGAGCACTGAGCGCCTATGTGGCCTGTAGAGAGCTTGGAGCGGTGGGAAATTAAATTCGGTAGCATAAAGCTGTGGACCAACGAAAGGTCTCTATAATTCTATAACTGCTGCCTCTTCTTGCTGTCAAAATATTATAAGTATGTAATAACCACATGTACTCCCCATAAATATGCAGTCGATTGTCGTAGATAACACTGTTCTAGTTGTTTTGAATTCTTCAGCCTTTAGCAGACAAGGGTTGCATTTGGATCCTAACGGCACGAGTGCAGGCTACTTGAAGCCTCTTTCTATAACAGCAATGCCATTGTCGTTCAAAGGTCCATTTTCATTTTGAATATTTAATTAACCTCATCACTGAAGGCAGCGAAGTTCAGATATTCACGGGAATCCAGTGACTTCTTTTCCGAAATCGAGAAATAGCCCTTTTCACAGTTACCTTTTCTCATTTGCATTACAATGTTTTTGAGGCAATTTCGGGCAATTTTGTAGTTTCTGCCCGAAATTGCCTCACATCCACGTTCAAAAACATTGTAATGCAAATGAGAAAAGGTAACTGTGAAAAGGGCTATTAAATGGGCATTATGATTAAAAGAGAAAATTGTCTTGAAGATTCAAGGCTAGCAAAACAAGCTAATATCGTAATGCATCAGTCAATTCCAGCGGTGCCCATCCCCCCCCCCGGGCCAACCCCCGGGCATTAGCATTTTTTTTTTAAATGGCAAATTCCCGGGGGTGGGGACAAGTAAGTCCGTCAAATGCCCCGGGGTGGGACCAAAATAGAAGGCAAATGCCCCACCCCCGGGATCATCTAGAAAGCAACACTGCTCAAGATTTTAATAATAAATCATAACGAAAAAGTGTCACTCATCATTATTATCAATGCGCTTCGGTTATTTTATACCTGTGCGTCTCCCCTTCCATTGTTCATTTGTTTTCAAAATAATGATACTTTATTAATATCAATAACACGTTCATTTATTTGATTTTGACATCCACAACTTATAAGTGTTTTATTAAATAAGCTATATTAAAAGAAATGCTTAAATAATTTCGAAGAACTGAAAATGCATGATCTGTATTTAACAAACGGCCAAAACCATAAAATATTTTTACCAAACTGGTCATCTCGGATAGCTTAAAAATCCATATAGTACGTAGAATTAATTTCACTTGATACAGTATTTAATCAACAAACGATGAAATCAATCAGCGAACAGCAACAAAGGAATGGAAGATCATGGACTACCTCAGACTGACTACACCGGGACGTTTTTCTCACCTTGTCAAATGCCCTGGGGTAGTCCCGGGGGTAGGCAAATGCCCGACCCCCGGGCAGTGATAAAATTTCAAATCCCCCACCCCCGGGATTAAAACGTGAGCAAATGCCCGACTAATGCCCGGGGGAGGGGGATGGGCACCGCTGGAATTGACTCATGCATAATCTTCTCATTTAGAAAGTCCGATGTGCAGTTGTGTCTGTTGGCCGCGCTACACCAAGAGGACTAGATTTAGCCATGCCTAAAAGCGGAGCCTCCAAAGGAATAAACTGGTGCTTGTTTCTCAAAAATAGTCCTGAAACTTTTCGCTCTGAAATATATTTCTGGGCTTTCTTTGGCTCGTTCCCTTTCGAAAAGTGTTTCTCAAAAAGCCCGAAAGTGTTCCGAATTGTCCTCCAATATTCTGAGGATCTGTTCTGTAAAACCAAGCTCGAAAGGTCATTCTAGAGGCTGAGCACAGCTTAATTTTTTTTTTCGGGCATCAAACTGAACATATATTTTACTCAGGAGCAGTCTTGCTTGGTTTTTTAAATATTTCCATATCCTGTCATTAACTGTCAAGGCTTTTCAAATCTCCGTGGATTATTGGCTGTTGGCTTGAATGAACTTGAAAGGCGCTCATGTACAACAACAAAATAAAACTTATTCTGAAGTAAATGGGTCATCTTCATCGCGTTCGGATATTCAGTTAACAAATAACATGAACTGCCCCTATTAGTCTGGTCAAAATTTATACCATCAAGATTGAAAACAAGCAAACACCAAACACCCTTTAAATTGCGGCATAAGTTTTGCGGATGCAAAGTAAGCCTATTTAAAGTTAGGCGCTTTGAGGAACGCAAAAAAACTTGTTTTTGGTAAGCTTTTCGGATAAAATAGTCTTAAACCGACAACTGCTTCGCTTAAAAGATTATTACTATTGAAAAGTTCTAGGACAAGAAAATCGACAATTGCACAAATCGATCCGACAGGTAAAATTGAAAGCAATGATTCGCCGTAAGTGATGCTTGTGTAGTTGCCTTGCGACTGTGCTTTGACCTACTGTTATGAATAAACAAACACAAAATAATAAACAGAGAGATCATTTTTGAAAAAGTTTATTCGAAAACCCGTAAGTTTATACTTAAATGCAATTCGCGTTACACTTCCAGCATGGCAAAATATTCTAAGACAACATCTGTCACAAATCTGAGCTCGTTTTCCAATAATTTTTTGAAGTCAAAAGTAAATGACACATTTCTAATGACATTAAGACGGAATCCATCAGGAAATTGAGTAATCAGTGGACAAAAATCTTGTACCAGAATAATTTAAAGTATATCGCATTCTTTTTTACACTTTTTAAGAGCTATAGACGTAATTAGTTATCTGTAATAACACCAAAGACAATTTCTCATGGGAGCCCGTGAAATTAAATTTCAAATTTCACAGGAATTGTGTAAACACGGGTAAAATAGGTAAATTTTTATGCGTAAGATTTCATTTTGTGAAATTTGAAGTTTATTTTCTCGGGCTCCCATAACAAATTGTCTTTGGGGTTATTACACATAACAAATTACATCCATAGCCCTCAAAAAATGTAAAAAAGAATGCGATATGCTTTAAATTATTCTGGTACAGGATTTTTGTCCATTGAAAATTAAAATTACTCAATTTCCTAATGGATTCCGTCTTAATACAATTTCAAGATGTAATTTCTTTGACCGTAATAAATACTCAAAATCATGCACCTTAAACCCTTTAAAAACTTCACTTACTCGGTTGTGTTTCAGAACAAGGCAAGCTCTCCGCCGTGAAGAAAACAAAGCGATGAGGTCCTTTGAAGGCAGCTTTCGTAACTTGAAGTTTTCGCCTACTACCAGTATTCTTTTGAACTTTTTCTTTCCATTTATAGGTATTAAATGTTTTTTTCTCAAGCTTAGAACTACAGTACCGTCGAACAATCGTTTTGCTAAATAAACTTAAGCTTTTTAAAGAAACCTCTTTTTCAAAAGCGACGATGGTCATGCGATTTCCCGCCAAGAAAAACGTCGGTTGCCCAAAAGCACCGCGCGATTTCCCGCCAAGAAAAGATGGCATTCTCCACTCTCGGTCGGGTTGCCTTAGGACTTCCCTCCCCCTCCCCCTCCCCCTCCCCCAGAGTCTGTACGGGCGTACGCTGACGTCACAACCAAAATTTTTCGGATCGATAGATTACCAGGAGGGAGTGATGAACTCAGGCCTGGGCACTAGTGCCGGTATTGGCGAACGAAAATCCTAGGTGTCGGGCCATCGTGACGTCACAAATAAGTCAGTCCGGGAAATTCAAAGGAAAGTTAACAAATGGCTTCCTTGCAAATGTTTACCGTCCAGTTTTTCAAAAAGAACAGATCAAACCGATGAAAGAACAAAAGGTATGCTGCATGCTATAGCATAAAAAGTATTCTTAATGGAATTTGGTCCTCAAAACAAAATAACAAATTGGCGATAAGACTCAAAAAATTTCACGAACGCTTTGGTCGATCGATTGAAATCGTGATCAAGATCACCTTTCAGAAGCTGTATCTCACAAACCCTAAGATGTGTCGCTTGGAGACAAAAATATAACTTTTATATGTATAAACTCTTTCCAATTTTAGGAAAGTAAATTTTCCTAACAATTTCATTAAAATGATCAGTGGCTTTAAACATCATTAAAATGTGGAGAAGAATACTCCAATGCAAAGAAACGTCTACTGTGAATTTATGTGCTTGCTTCAAAGTTAATAATAGGCCACAGCAATTCCTTACTTTGCTAAACTATCTAGTACAAAACGACAAAGACGACAGCAATTGCTCGCGCGAAGAAAAACATCTGACGTGCCGGCTTTCCGGCCAAATTTGTGCTGATGACTGATTGTACTCTTATTGAATAATTATTAAAAAACAGTCTATCAAAACCGCCAACTTTCTTAAGGGATTAACAAGGCTCTCTCTTTACTAGAATGGTCCTCAATTTGACTGTTTTAAAATTAATTAATCTTTGAAAATCAAATGACAGGACCAATTCAATTTATTTGCGAAACGGTCATCTTGATCGTCAGTTGTGGATCAAGTAGACGGTCAGACTCTTTCTAAAACATTGTGCAACCTCGACAACAAATCTAGAGAAAACTGGAGGTATTGAGAATAAATCACTGAATCACTGATCCAGATGGTACTCAAATATATCTATTAGTTTTCATAAAAAAGGACAGAACCAGATCAGCCAAAACTTAGCCTGCGTAGCAAGCGTTTCCGTAGGGTTTTCCGCCCGTTCGAGGCGTTTTTTCGCTTTTTGGCGGCGCAAAAATTAGGGCGGACGCAACACTGATGGAAGCTGCGGGGAGGGGGAGGGGAGGCGAGAAAAGGAAACGCTTGCCCGCAAACCCCATGATTTTGAAAAACGCCCCTTTGACACTTTCGCAGTTGGATAAATTCACAGTGTGACAGCTGGTGAATATAGTATTTTACGAATAACAGATCACCGGAGGATACAAATTTACTTCTATCAAAATCAAAACAAACTATAGGCGATCGCTGCAGGATTTGTCGTAATTTCACAGTTAAATTTGGAACTTTATCTCAGCCTGGAAAATTGGGTTTAGTTTCTTTGGAAAACCTTTTCAAAGCGTCGCAATAAAAGGACTCTTATGGAACAGTTCTCGCTGATCTTTGCAGAGCGGTTGAGTGAAAGTTGTTGAAAACTTGGTGCCATTTCCGGACCGTATGCGTGTGCAATTCTTGTGCTCGAAAAATTCGGAATTTAGGGGCACTATTCGAAGTTATTCGAGTCTGCTGTTTCCCAAACTCCCCCAAAACAGTGTTTTAACTGCTCCAAACTCTATCGGACAACAATCCTTGCGGTAAGAACGTTCGTGTAGATTCCTCCGTGTCGGAAAAGCTTGCCCGCAAGTCTTTGAGATCTGCCATCGGATCAGGACAAAAATGATCTTGAAAGGAACTTCAGGTTTATGCGGGTCATGCTCAAATGAACATACCTGATTTGATTGACGGTTTTATCACTTGGCAATCAACACTACCATGCTGCGCCAATCAGAAAACTCCGTTCGTGGACGAACGGGTTGTTCAAAATCGTGGGGTTTGCGGGCAAACGTTTCCTTTCCTCCCTTCCCCTCCCCCTTCTCGTACATTTTTGCGCTCGCCCCAATTTTCGCGCGTTCAAGAAGCGAAAAATGCGTCAAACCTGCGGAAAGCCCTACGGAAACGCTTGCTACGCAGGCTAGCGAAAACTAGTTTCCTGGGACGCCCGCATAATTTGCGAGCTGATTCAGATTTTTATGTTGTTCTGCAAAAGTGTAGTTTACACGGGTTAAATGAGGTGGCAAAAATTTACTAAGTTCGATTACTCTTTCCCTAGCAATTAAATATCACTATTCTTCCCTTATACAGAAGATGGAAGCAAATACTGTAAGAAAAGTTAACGTTGAAGTGCTAAACACACTCTTCTAGGTTCGCCTTCTATTATACTCAGCTAAACAAACAGACTGATCATTTTTTAGGTAAATACTATACCACTTGTTTTAACTTGCGTACTTTTGTTAAACTATAGGCTAGTCCGTAGCCAAGTTTCAAGTTTCCGTGTGGTATATAACTGAAATAAACACACTTTTTCGGACGCAGACAATAACAATTTTCCCGCATAATTCTTCGATCGCGGAGAGTAAACATGACTCTTAAAACATTATTTAAGTGTGATTTTAACGTTAAGACAAAGTGCCACTTACCTATATCGAAAAAAAGGATGACTAAAATTCCATTACCCAAGAAAACAAGCTTAGCTGAAAGCTAAATAGCACAAAAAATACGTTTGTAACCCGAACTCTAACATCAGTTTGCCAGCGCCATTTTTTAAGACTCGGCAAACTCGCGCACTTTTCACGTCGTGACGTCACGATGGCCAGACACCTCGAACCAGTCGAGCGGCGAGTTCATCACTCCCTCCTGATAGATTACCAAATTTCCTTAGCAATGGAGCTCCGCTGGCGGGCTTTGCCCGCAGGCTCCGCTATTAAGTCAAGTGACTTACGACGACGAAAATGGAAAACAAAACACGACCATTTTATGAGGCGGCGACGTAAGCCTACGCACGACGGTCGCCTAAATATAGGTATTCGCATGGAACTTCATTTAGTCTAGCAGATACGTGAAACTATTCTGCACTTTATGATAAAAGCATGAAACTTGTCACACTGATACTAGGTATCGTAGGGAACGTTTTAAAGATTAGAGGCAATCTGGATAGGAGCTGTGGCAGCTGGGAAGGGAGGGGAATTTCCAATATGGCCGCCATTCAGACTATAAAGACTGTTATTGGAAAAATGAAGCAAAATGAACTTGATACAGTGTTGAATTGTCATTTTAGTTATGTCTGCATGTTTAATTTCCCATCAAAACAAAACATTAACATTTTCGGGCTGATTTAACTGAATTCAGGAGATCGTTTTATTTTAGGTCAAAATTATGTAAATTAGATATCTAATTAATTCAACTACACTGGTCGAATCATTTAACCACAATTTCGTTTTCTCCTCAATAATTTCGGTGGCCATTTTCAAGCTTACCTGTTTAACTGTTTCATGGCAGAACTGTGATGTAGTAAAAGACCATAGAAACATGTCATTACGCACGCTGTTTATTCAGTTATTTGTCCTTTTATTTTCCATTTTCATCAGTTTAAGTCAGCCACAGTAACGACACAAGCACAGTAATTTCCAAAACAGATTTTGATCGGCAAAGTTTCTCCTTTGTCTATAGCCTTTACAGCTCTCCATTAACTGATTCGTTCTGTTAATTACGTCGAATTTTGTTGGACTGAACAGCTAAAAGAGCACCAGGCTTACAAATAGCCAGCTGGGTATCCTGTCAGTGTCTAAATGAGGGGTTACGGAAGAGAATTTTGTGCAGATGAAGTAGTAATTTGTTTTCTAACATCTTCTCTGAAAAACATCTTTCGTGCATTATTCACCTTGTTATCAGATACTGGAAGTAGCGATGAGCTCTAATTCTTTAAGTCTGCTTGTGCTGCTGTAAATTGGGCGCATTGTCTGTGCAAGCATGTGCAATGCGGGCACAAAGGTAGCATCAATGAGCATACTCTATAGCGATCTAGCAATGCACCTTCTTTCCGTAAAACACGGCATGGTGCCGCATCTAGTACATGGTACATGCAATGCACCTGTTATTGTTTGACACACTGAACTACGCGAGTTACATAAAGTACCGAGTAACCATCCCGTCCGCATTCCAGTTTGTTAGCCGACATTGACTTCAAACACCGTGTGGAACCAGTCACCGTCTGCGGTAAGAAGTAGCACAATCCGTTAAGAGTACAACTCGCTCGATAGTTTGTCAACTCTAAGCATTATTATCTCATCTAGGTACAAACCAAGGACACGTGCCTCGTTGTAATTCTAGGATATAAAAGATCATGTTTTACTTCTTAAGTCTTCCAACAGAAGTGTCCTTTAACGATGGGTTGATCTAGCTATCCCAGGCGAGGACGTCAAACTCCTTCCTTCCGTCTGCCAGAAATGTTATTGCAATCGCTATGGTGCGCCCTTACTATTCGCACAACTCAGCGCAAGCTCGGTCTCGCGCTGAGAAACTTTTTTACCTTAGATGCGATGCATAGAACTATTACATAAAGTACGAGTGCTAAAGTGGTGTGCATGGAAGGTTTTCTTGGCATTTAATGCTTTCAGGAATGAATCTGCATATACGGTTGCAGTGTGTTTTCTTATATACAAGTACCGGACTCGAATTCGTGAATACAAAATGTGTATATTCCACGTGCTTTTAGCAATACAAGTGAGTTGTACATGCAGGTAACACCCACGATGGCCACCCCGGTATCAACCATATCCTCTTCACACAGTAGAGTTATTTGCAATAGGTACCTATGGTTACTTTAGTTACTCTTGTGGTTCGTATAGTGGATAAACAATAAATAATTGTCCAAAAAAAAGGACAATCAGTAGCACTTCCATTTTTTAACTGCATAAGTCAAGACCTAATTCAAGACGACTTCTTTTTTTCATTTCTGGCCATTTATCAGCCCCCAGCAAAAATAATGCAGTGATGTGCATTCTTTTACCAATTAGAAAACATAATTTATAGTCGTCTTGTATAAAGCTTGAGACGATAGTAGTGAAAAAAAAAAGCTACAACTATGCAATCATCAAATGTGAATTAATTAAAATTTCTAATTTGCATAATTAGGGCCTCAGAATTGTCTTTTCAATTTTCCTTTCTCAGAAACCTTCTATGCCACTTTTGATAGCATTATTTTAATCTTTTAACGTATTTCAGTAGATCGTTATGATCAAACTTTGTTTTAAACAATTATGCTGTATGTTTCCACACCAAAGAAGTATCGCTGGCGGCGGCCATTTTCAATAATTACCCCTACTTTTACCACCCTCTGCTGGCTGACACAGAGCATATCCCGGTTGCCTCTAATCTTGAAAATGTTCCCCATGATGTCTAGTATTGACGTGCCAAGTTTGATGTTTTTATCATAAAGTGCACTACTAACCCCTGATTTGACACTTAACTGCCGGACTAATTGCTAGTTTAGTGAAGAAACTGAGAAAAAAAGAAGAAATTCTGAACAATTTACGGGCGGCCCCTAGTCTCTCACCCCCTCCCCCCTCTTTTCCCCTGCTAAGGAGAAAAGATTTCTGAAACTTGAAAAATGAATCTTTAGTTGTCAGACATGCAGATAAACTGCGTTTTTGTGTGGAAGACCTCTTACCGGTGACAGATAGTGAGTTGTGCGCTGCGTGATCAAAATCGTGACAGGCAATGGTATCCTGATCGTGACCATTCACGAGGAGAATGTCCGGTATTTGACAGATTGATTTTGAAAACTGATAAAATCAATTTGGTTTCTAAAGTGTGTCAAGTAAAAATGTAACTGTTTACGTCAATACTCGTGCCGTGTATACGGAGACGAGTCAAAGAACACCAGCCGTTTTTCTTATTTTTAGTTTTTTCGTGTCGCTATCATGCACAACAGTAAGAGATTTTTTGAATCCGTGATACTTGACCTTTCATAGCATGGCCACGAAATGCCCCTGAATGAGATAACCTCTTGTTATAACAGCAATGCCATTGCCGTTCAAAGGTCCATTTTCATTTTGAATATTTAATTAGCTTCATCACTGAAGGCAGGGAAACTCAGATATTCACGGGGATCCAGTGACTTCATTTCCGAAATCGAGAAAATGGACACTATAATAAAAAGAGAAAATTGTCTTGAAGATTCAAAGCTGGCAAAAGAAGCTAATGTCGTAACCTATTCACTTAGTAAGCCTGTTAGCCGCGCGACACCAAGAGGACTAAGTCAAGTGACTTACGACGACGACGACGACGACGACGAAAAAACGTCCATTTTATGAGTCGGCGACTCATAAAATGGATACTTGACCTTTCATAGCATGGCCACGAAATGCCCCTGGATGAGATAACCTCTTGTTATAACAGTAATGCCATTGCCGTTCAAAGGTCCATTTTCATTTTGAATATTTAATTAGCTTCATCACTGAAGGCAGCGAAACTCAGATATTCACGGGGATCCAGTGACTTCATTTCCGAAATCGAGAAAATGGACACTATAATAAAATGGGAAAATTGTCTTCCAAGATTCAAAGCTAGCAAAACAAGCTAATGTCGTAACCTATTCACTTAGTAAGCCTGTTAGTCGCGCGACACCAAGAGGACTAAGTCAAGTGACTTACTACGACGACGACGACGACGCAAAAACGTCCATTTTATGAGTCGGCGACGGCCGCCTAATTAAAAAAGATATCACAAAAAAAAAGGCCAATTACCATGGTACAAGGGGGGGGGGAGGGGTTGATGGAGCCCCCCTTGGGTATTCGTTTTGTTACAATATTTCGAAAAGATTTCACCTTGAGTAGAAAGCCTGTCGTATGCTGTACAAGATGAGGTATATGTTATGGTTTGCGGCGCTGCTGGGGGCCTGTGACATCATCCAAGAAGGGTGCCATTTCGGCCGCCATCTTGGATTTTACAAAGAAACCCTAACTTCATTGGAAAATTTGGTCAAGCAAATTTCCAAGAGGCAACTAACACACAGCCAATGCGTCCTGAGACAAACACTATTGTTTTATTGTTCACCACTAAATTTTCTTCCGCCCAAAAACTGCCCGTTCGAGTCTTAAGTGGAAAAAAAAAAAGCAACAACAACTTTTACAAAAAAAAGGAGGAATTGAAAAACTTGAATGAAAAAGAATACGTCATGCGCTCGAAAACAAGTCGAAATCAACTGTACGGGAAAAGGGAGGAACAGGCCAAAAAAGCCAGTTCTAGCCAAAACAAAAAAAATTGGCACAATTCAGTTACTTTTTTAACGCAAAAGGGCGTATTTAACGTTATCATGGTAACGGTATCCGAATTTTATTTCTGGAAAATTAAAATGTTCCTGCCTTTTGCCTCACAGTTACTTAACATCAGGCATGTTTGGTCGATTAAAAATTAAATTCAGCAAGTGTCGACACGCCAATTGAGGACCGTGTCTTCACAGAATTTTTCCACTTTTGATTTAGCAATTGGACCATATTTAAGATAATGCGTAGTCTTTAAAGGTTCTGAGACAACCTAATAGCTGGAACCGGAGCAATGTGTAAGTGACAATACCAAGCAGTAGAAAGAAGGCTGGACTAGCTTCCTCGCTTGGGAAGGACAAGGTGTGCGGCATGAATAGGAAAAACGTCTTCAGCAAGTCGGCAACTGAAGGATATCAACATAACATTGCACCACAATCAACTTAAATCTGGCAATTAAGGCAACCAAGCAGTAGCAACACTGAATCTCATCTATGGCCGTAATCGAGGTCGTTCACCGACATTGCTGAGGGCACATCACCAACAACACGGTTCTTTCGATCGGAGTACGGGTACTTCTCTTTCTAAACTTGGCGCGCAGAGTTTAGGTTATCGCTTGCTGCACCAATTTTTTGGGGTTAGGTCGTCGGCAACTTAAGGAACGTCACTGGTCTGACGCGTGAAGGTCCTGTGTTCGCGCTGAAAGTCGATAATATCAACACTAGATTTCACAAGAAATAAATTCACTTTATAGCAGTTTCATTTTTTGTTTTTAATTCATTTGCCTCAAAGAAGACCTCAAGCTCGCTATAAAATAAAGGGCACATTAAAATAATTTAAATAAATTCACTATTCAAACTAATCAAAGCGAGTCTTCTCGAAATATTTTGCAATCAACCCTTAAACCCCTAGGAGTTTTCAGCAAATTGGAACAGGAAGGACAAATAAATTACGCCCAATGAAAGTGATGGAAAATAAATGGAAAGTGCGAGCCCAAATTTAGAGCTCACCTTGTGACAATAACATTTCTCTCCAAAGCACGGCGAAGTTAAACGAACTTCGATAACAACGATAACAAATTGCTCGAATACATTTTGCAAACTCCTGAAAAACAATCAAAACCACAAAAGAATACTACTCAATAGCTTTCGTTGGAATGGTCACACTTTAAGAATTCATCCAGTCTAAAAAAAATTATAGCTGCTTTGCAAAGCGTAATGAATAAAACCACAGGTAAGTAATGATCAGTACCATTCATTTGAATGAACAAACTTCCGAGACACGTCAGAACGACATGATTTAAGATTCAATGACAACACTAGGATTTTGAGGTATAGTATCATTCAGTTTTGCACCCATCGTGGGTTTGACAAGCTGAAGAACTTCAGCGCTGGAATTAAGGGGTTGACCTACCATGAGAAACCTAAACCTGCTAAGAAAATATTAAGTAAATATACACGTTATCTTACAGCCTTACCGCTTCGTTTACGGCCAAGCCTTATAAATAATACGATCCAAATAATGACCTGAAACATTCTTGGATTAAAGTGGTTCGCACTCTCGCTTTGCCTATACTACATGCAGCGAACACGCTCTTACCTTTTGGAGCCCTATAACTAAACTAGAAAAATTAGATTTTTTCAAATTAGAAATCATGCTCTCCCACCCAAAAAACTGAAATAACATTTCCAGGTCCTAAACATAATTTTATAACCTGTACTACACTACATTACATTTAAGTGGCTCCAAACTAATACAAGAGCTTTTCCTTTCCAATTACTGCAAGCCTTAGGAACAACTTGTCATAATTTACTTCAACCGTGAAGAAAATGGGCTACAAATCAATATCTTATGGCCCTGTTTTTTACTGTGAAACCTTTATTGTT
This sequence comes from Siderastrea radians, assembly GCA_964017195.1. Taxonomy (NCBI): domain Eukaryota; kingdom Metazoa; phylum Cnidaria; class Anthozoa; order Scleractinia; family Rhizangiidae; genus Siderastrea; species Siderastrea radians. Next base: position 209,395 of record OZ024894.1, on the reverse strand, counting down.
CCCATTTTCCCTCTTACTATAACAGTTTTAAAGAGTGAACTAGGTAAAAGCAAACATTGGTAAAACTGTCGAGGTTCTGTAGTGAAAAACAAGTGTTGTAGCTCGCAGACAAGTGAGGAAATGAGTATCTTAGTAGCCAACAGTAGTGAAAATGATTGATAATGAAACAAGCCACAACAGGTAGTTCAACGTCGGAAGGCCAAGCGATATTTTGGCAAATGTTAACATAGATATCCGACTACTTAAAAGATTGCTACTGAGCAACATAAATTAAGATGTTCAATTCAACAGTTACTAAATAACGCTTTAGGCTCTGCCAATTTATCGTATCGCTGTTGTGTTAAACGGAAATTTCACTAACAGTTTAAAGTTAGCAAAGAAATTATGTCAACAAACGATTGCCCTATTAATTCCAGGGGCGATGTGAACATTATGACGTCAGCTAGACGCATGTTAGCTGTATTATTGAAAAGAGAAGATGCTAAACAAAAGCGCCCTTGCTCTTCCGACTTCGCATGTAAACATTCACTAAGCGTTCAGATCCTCGACCGCAGAGAGAATAGCAACGTTTACTTCCATAAGATCTCTACACAAAGACGCGAAGTTATTTAAAGGCCCCGACATCACCAGGGAGCCCACATTCTTCTCGGCCACTTGCTTGCAGTAGAATGACACCAAGCAATCCAGGTTGTCCTCCTCCGAGGTCCCGAACGTCTCTCCACCGAGCTTCGCTCTAAAGGCTCGCACCAGCTGGATGGAACTCTCGATGTCTCTGGCAGCGAGTTTATCCACCAGTACCTGCACCGCTGCGTCCTTTGTGAGGGAGTCATCCTCCACGTAACTCTTGACACAGGAGCTGTCTTCTGTCAGAGGGTGCTCGAGAATAGAGGACACCTCTCGACGTATCTCGTTCACCTCTTGGGTTAAATCGTTAACCTGTGCGTTGAACACAATAAATGAGCAAGTGGGCATCACTGCTAGAACACTTAATTTAATATTAACCACGGTCCGTTGTTTAAAGCAAAATTATGCTAATTCATGGGTGACTGGCTCGCAGAATTTATCCTTTTAAGGGGGCAATATACGTGAATTTGAGGAAATAGGATAAGATTTAAGGAAGAAATAAAAGAGGGATTAAATTATTGTACACACCCATGGTACAGGATCCGTCTATTAATTAACTTTAATTTTTTTATTTTAACTTATCTTTAATTCTTAACAATTTTCAATATTCTTAAAGTTCATCAATTTTCCAACCCCTTCTCCTTCTTTACGTTTCATCTAAAAATCGCCAAAACATTGTCTCAGATTTATGCGAAGTCGCACTATGATCCTATGATAGCATTTTTGGATTGAAAAAAAAAAGGAAGAAACACTAAAACGTTGGGGGAAAAAAGGCATCCACGGATATTGCCCCCTTAATGAAGATTCCTGTGAAAGAACGTTTTTTCTTCGAATTTGAATAAGCGACTTTCAGGTCAGACTAAAAGTCCAAGATTGAGTATTTACGTTACTAGTTACGTTCCCAGAGCCATCCTCTGTCGGTAGAAAAGGAAGTTATTTGAACAATACTGGTGTGACAATCGACCATCTGAAATGTTCATAAAGTCGTATACTGTCCGTAGTCAATCTGGTACTCGGTCTCAACTATTTTGCGAGTGAAAGTTGGATCAACCAAGACAAAAAATTAACTCTGAAGTATAAACTGAAAAACGCTTCCAAAAAGTGTTCAGACTTTACCTCAGCCTCCCGAGCAGCTTGCACCAAAAACTCCAAGAGCCTGGAGTACGTGCTACAGAATAGCAAGAACTGGAAATGCGCCTTGTAGAGACACCTGCATAACTGCACTTGCCTCAGCTCTTGATTCTCGGAGTCGCTTGGCATGTGTGTTTCAGACTCCTCGTGTTGCGAGCCTACAGAGGAACGTTTCAGCGCCAGCTTCACATCATCAAGACATTCCAGTGTGCGTTCACTCCTCTGCATGTAGTTCGCAAAATGCGAATGAAGCTCCAACACGCAAAACTTGTGCCTTTCCAAAAGCTTTGCGCGGTTAAGTGTTTCCGTATCGATACAGACAAACGGGCATTCGCCACGCGAAAGCAGAAACTCCAATGTGGTTGAGAAATATCGCGTTATATTGTGAAACTTGTCCTCCGCTAGATAATTGCAACATTCTCGAGTCAGGCTGTAGAATTTTCGGCGTGTGCTCTTATACAGATGACAAAACAGAGAGAAGGTATTGACTGCGATGACTCCAGTAGTGTCTTTCACGATGGAACCGACGTGTGCTGTCCACAGCTTTTCCGGTTCGTCACGTGAGTCCCATGTGATCTCTGTGACGGCAAAGAGCTTGTACGAGTAACTGGTGTCAGAAGCGCCTGGTAACGAGTCCGAGCTGAAAATGAACCAGAGGACTTTGAGGTTAAATGTTCCACGGTAAGTGTCTTTAAAAAAACTGATACCCCAAGCTTCCCAGCGCCAGGAATAACTACTTGTCTGATAGCTGTGACTCCTAAAGCCATATACACATAAATTTCAATAATGATTAAACTGCGATCTAATAACAAAAGGAAACAGGCATGTCAGCATTTTCCATGCTGCGATTACAGCGGAAACTGCAACGTGTCCTAACTTCATTTCACTTACTCATAAGATTTCCGCAACACCGAAATAAGCCGTAATTTCAAGGACTAAAGAAAGTTCAAAATGCACTTCGTTTCATTGAAAGTGAAGCCTAATAGACCACAGCTACTCAAAATTAAACAGACCATTTCATGAGGAATAAACTGCCAGATGTTGCGATGTTTAACGCCTTTTCGAGCACGGCAACAAGAACATGGTAACAAAAACAGCCAAACCAGAAAACACTATAAACTCAAAATGGGAAGCACGCAATAACATTTATTGTTCCAAGTAGTTCCGCTTTAGAAATCACGTGCGTAATTAACGTTCTGGAATCACGTTGCCTGGCTGTTCTTGGCCTTAGCCCCAACCAAACACTATTATAACCCTCGTTAGTAAGGACAATAACCCTTGCTTATTTACCTGTCAACAGACGGACTGCGACTCTCTCCCCCCTGTTCCTGACTCTTATCGCTATCAATTGCTATCACGGTCACGTGAGTGGAGGCCTCGGACGAGCTTTCCAGAGCTGATGCGGTGTCAGTAACTGCGGTCAGAGTACTGGTGGTTAAGGATCGAGCCAGCTAAAAAGAGATGCCATGCTGCCATTAGTAAAGGACAAGTCAAACACACGAGCTAGGTGACATGCTTGTGTATGCAACTAGCAGCAGAGCATCTACGCGCTGGATGGGCCGTTTCTTCACCGCTTTTTCTGCTTTACTGATGAAGTTTTACCGTGTATAAAAAATGTTATCGCTATCACTATCATTAGGATATCTTGCAGCGTTAACTGGGATTTATTTTTACCCCTGGGTCAGGTTGGTCAAAACGCGAATTATATGTTCAGAATTTTGTGCATGCAATAGGGGTAGCATTCCTTTTAGCCGATCTAAATCTGGATTTTGCTATGAACAATAAATTCCATTTTCAATTAACATTTGCAATGCAAACAATCCACGGATTGAGATGTGCTGCTGAGAGCAGTCTCTAAATCCAGTTTCAGATGACACGTTCAATTTAGCAACTTAAGAAAACAGACACATAATTGACAAATCACCTCGTCTTCATCGTCCGAGGAGTCGTGTGGAGTGAGATCGTGCTCGCTGCCTGACAAACATTCCAGAGCTTGAAGATTGGACTTCATGTCTCGGTCCAGACTTCCCACGCCCAAGCTGCCATAGGACAAACGACGATCCTCGTATTCAGGCCCCCACGATACATCTTCGGACTCGTCGTACAGGAAGTCGAAATTTGTTAGCACGCTTATCTGAAAAAGGAAGAGGAAAATCATAATGGAGCAAAATTAGGAAGGTGCTCAGTTGAAGCCTTTGTTTACGTCGGCTGATCCCTGTATTTAATTGTGCATGGGAGACGAAAAAAACCAGATAAAATGAAAGAATCCGTCGCATTTGGTAAATATCGAAAATGTGAGAGAAAGAAGGGAAAAATTGAAAGAGATCTTTTTCTTTTTCACAAACGCCAAATCTGCAGAGGTTAATTGTAATAAGCTTGTGGCAGAAGTTGTCATCCAAACATACAAATGACTGTTAATGAGGCCGACCTTTTTTTTTTTTAACTTCGCAGGTTCACAAAACGTAATACCCTATTTCGTGTTATGATGTCTGTAAGTTTATAAATAAAATAAAATAAAATAAAATGGAATTTTGCAGTGGCATCTCCACAGAGTGGCTTTTCGTCCACTGATTCCAGATCGAATATGGAAATGTTGGTATTTGTGGAGGGAAGGGCAAGGGTGAGAACCAACAATCGACTAACCAATTTGCCCGATTAACTATATAAACAATAATGTGAGCAAAGAACGTCAATAACTAATGCATTATCGGTGACTGACTTGTTGTGGTTCCAGCTCATCTTTGCTGCTCTCATTAGCAAGACCCTCTGTCAGAGACGCCTCCTCAGACGACGGCTGTTGACCTGTGCCTTGTTTCTCTACTGCAAGATCACTGCTAGAACTGAACACAACTGATGGACTTTGCTTCAATCCCACCGTATGTCCGCACGTGGTCAGCACGCTCACGAGGCGCTCGCGTGTACGGCGCTAGAGTGACAAAAAACAAAAACAAAAAGGTGGTCACGTGGTGGTCGCTATGCAACGGGTAAAATTGCTTTTTCGTTTTCAAGTCACTATTCAAAGCAACAACTTATTTCAGCCCTTTCTGAAAGAAACTAAGAACGGTGTCCAACAGAGAGCGACCAGGATAACGGTGAAATAAAGCTTGTGGTTATTAGGAAACACTACGGAGATCTGAATGATGCAATGAATCACCTGAAGCTCACATTTGATTAACGAGTGCGGAATTGATTGATACATCGAACCCGCTTCCGGTGATTCAGGTAAGGCTGTAACAGCGGTTTCTGCACTTTTGTCTTGTCACGTTGAACTTGGTTGTGTTGCACTAATTTATGTAAAAAGGAAGATACGCGTAAAAAAGGCAGAAAAGTTTCGGTTTGGCTGTGTCAGATAACAAAGTAACAAGCAATTACCTGAGAAAGATGCGGTTTTCTCCAAGTAGACAAATCCACCGTGCCCACTGGGGAAAGGACTTTGCTTTCCTTGCCCATATCCGCTGGGATCTCTGGTGTACCCCGCCGCCCTATCACCGGGGTGGTAGAAAGGTCAAACGTGAAGTCCAGAGTCCTCCCGGGAAGGTCTTTTTTGATCATCATGGCCTCTGCAGACCAGGAGCTGTCATGCGCTGTCCAGACAGAGCTGGCGGGACGGGGGGGAGGTGTATCGAGGTGGGAGGAGTGAGACACTGCCATCTTTAGTATGTCCAGTGACTCCTTCCATAGATTACCCTGCAAGCAATACACAATTTGTTTGCATGTTTGTTTACAGTGAGGTACTTGGATATCGTCTTGAGAGTATCATTATGAAGACGTTTGATTGTTTATCTTGAGGTACTCAGTGTATCCGCAGTTACTGAAAGAAACTGGCTAAGGAGCTCAGCGTACTTTGTTTTACGTTTTTGTTTCCGTTTTAAAACTTGATCGTACACAAACCATAATGGGTAAGGAATTTTGTACGACCAACTAACCAACAGAATGTTACTGTTAAGATGTTCAGCTAGTTTGTTAGCCTAAAGCAAAAGATTGGGCGCGGTTGTGGTGCTTTCAACATAAATTGCAGCGCCATTTCTAGGGCCTTTAAAGATTGCAAGGTTTTATAACCAGTCCCCAGACTAACTATGGAGATGTTTGTTCTCCTGTTTGTCTTTGTTTATCGCTTTCTTTACCCTAAGGTACTTGGGAATCATCTGAAGTGTGTCATTATGGAGACGTCTTTTGTCCGTTTGTTTATTTGTTTGATTGTTTACCTTAAGGTACTTGGATATCGTCTTGAGTGCATCGTTTAGGAAATGTCTCATGGCTGGTGATGAGAAGTCGCCGAGTCTCATCAATGCACACAACACTCCCAACACCACCTGATGATAACCAGGCGGACCACGCTCTAAAACCTGGGAAAACACAATTTATTGATTGAATCCTTTTAGCTCAAACATCCTTAGTTCCCGAAAGACAAACCATAACAACGACACAAAACTGACCAAGGGAAAGTGTTTCGGTTTGAGAGGGTGTCCCACGGGATGACTTTCATCAAGGCATTATTACGGTTTACGTCAAACGCTGTAAGTTATGAACTCTCTCGCGGTCAGACAATACAAAATTCACGGTCAACAAATATCTTGACCCCATCATTTTTGAGATTCGTACGAGGCCGAAAAACCTATTACGGACTAAATGGAGGCAACCAAACGCAGCTAATGCACCAAAAAATGGCATAAAACGGCAGTCGCTAAACATACAAAACCAGTGGTCAAACTCACTAAAGAAATGCAACAGGCGAAAGCCACATGCAGAAAAGACCTTAAGAATATTTAACATGAGGTGGACTATTTTAAGGCTTTCCATACTCAGTCAACGTCAAGATCCCCGTACTATAACACACCTTCTTAGTCTACGAATAAACAGTTGACCCATACCGAGATAAGGAGGTAGAAGTCGCGAAAGGCCTACAACCACAATTCAAACTTACCTCTAACAGGAAGGTGATGTGTGTTCTAGTTAGATGTCCAAAAGCGTCGTTGATGTATCTGCACACCGAGTCCAACCAGGTTGACCTTGACCTGTGATAGGATTTCTCTATGTACATCTCGTAGAGTTTGGCCAAATGAGTCAGATTTCCTGAACCATTACAAACCTGAAAGAGAATAGAGAGTCATTCAAAGTGCGATTATCTTATCTATTGTATTAGTACTCTACAGTGATAAGAAACTGTTGATAAGAAACTGTTGTCAATAGTAATAAATATCAAAATGTACAACTCCTCTAAACCCGCAAGTTTTATGCCAAGTTTTTTTAGCAACTCCAGTGCATATTTATTACGTGCGTGTGTTGGAAGGGGTAGGAGGTATTGCAAACTGATCCAAAGAAAGCACAGAGATCAAGACCCAAACCAGCGGCCTTGGGATTTCAAAGCCCATGCGTTTAAGATTGCTGTCTATTTTCCTGAGATAGAAGATTGATTCTCTTTTTGTGGGTTTAAATTAAGTCTGAAAGCTGTAGTTCTGAGGCATCTTGCTTCCTAAACAACATCAAACAAAATGAATAATTATATTATTGTTATTACTGGGCGTTAACCACAGGCAATCTACACACATAATACCTGTACTATATTTTGTGCACACGTCTTGCTGAACTCGTCAGGTTCATCAAAATGTTCCAGCAGGTGTGGTAACAACGCCAACATGTTGAGTGCAAAACCTGTTAAAAGAGAGAACAGCAAAACTCAATCCACCATGTGTGACAACAAGACAAATTAACATGTTGAATCATGTTGAGTGAGTTACACCAAAGAGATTGTACAAAACGCCATTAGCTTACCAGCAGCCTGGGATGGGTCGACAAGACTAACGTTTGAGAACACAGTCAGTTTGGCCAGCAGGTGAAGAGACGCCTCAGAGGTGGCTGCATTTGTCACACCCTGAAATGTCACACAAAGGGCAAGTAATAGTACCGTTGATGTAGTAATTCAGTCGAATGATCAGTGTACTTCATTGCGTTTGTTTTGTACTTACGTTACTGAAATGGGTCACATTCGACTGGAATAGGGGGCATTTTTTTCTGGATGCCATTCAATGGTTAAACGCTGTAGTACTAGTTGTAATAAGTCTCTAGCATTACCTTGAGTAGAAGCGCCTGTAGCCCAGGAAAATCATTCCACTTGAGTCTGTGTAGAACTTTGTCGAGTTTCTCGCGAGAATCATGGCAACTTAAATCCAAAACGGACAGCACCTAAATACAAAGACAAACGAATAAAGACTATGTCAACCACCGATACTTGAAATCTTTATGAAATGGTGTAATGATAAACAAAGATGTCCTTTCTGCTCGACTATCCCTGGAGGGAGGGAAGGAAGGACGTCCTGTAGTCTGCAACTTTTATCGTAATTATGTCACGTTACTCTGCATCACCCAACATGGCAAAGCCTTTTTGGAGACGAAAGACGCTTTGCCTACATACTTAAGAGAAGTTAGCAGTTCTTCGTAGATGGAGACTAAAATAAAAAGAATAGTAGCACAGCCAGCCTCACAACACTTCGAGTAACTGTTGGTGTTGAGAGACACTGATTTCTTGGCATGTGCGTGTCAAAAACATCACCATAATAGACGGATCTAGCACTTGTTTCAAACCTTGTTGAGTAAGAGTATAGCCATGAGGAATTCGTGCTCATAGTCAGACTCGAGTAAAGACACAGCAATCCAAAACACACGAGTCACCATGTCAGCCTGGCTTTGAGGATTAATGGCTTCCGATGGAGTCTTCAGACACTGAACACTGACGCTGGTAAGAAAAAATTTAAATTCAATGAATTAGGGATTGTATGTTACCGGACAAAATTCAAGAACACTGTCGCCCTTACCCAATCATAAGCCACTGGGCCGTACTTCCTATGGTACTGTTTACGATGCTGTGCAATGTGCTTCTAACTTTAGAGTCTGCGGAGAAAATCCTAAAGGGTGTCCATTCACATATAAGCCACTGAGCGATACTTTCCTGTGGTGCTGTTTATGATGCTGTACAATGTAGTTTGAACTTTTGCGTCTTTGGATGAAATCCTACAGTGTGACCACTCAGATTAAACCTACTGAACAGTTCTTTCCTGTGGTGCTGTTCACTACGCTGTACCTGGTGCTTCTAACTTTCGATTTCGTGGACGAAAACAAAAGGTGTGAACATTCATCTGGAAGCTACTGGGGAGTGCTTTCATGTAGTACTGTTTGTTTGTTGATATTTTGCAAAATGACCGAAGACGTACCTCCTTGCTCTAAGCTGAGGATCATCTCTACTGCCATTCAAGCGTCCAAAGTGATTAAACAACGACGAGTGTCTCTTCAACTCACAGCCGCTGCTCAGAGACCGAATATGGCCGCCATGCCTTACCCTTGAGAGCGGACCACCTGAACCCACGTGTAAATTATATTCATCAACTACGTCTTCTTTTTCGTCTTCCAAGTAATACCCGAGATTCAGCTCTGGGCCGCTCAGAGCCTCGCTAGTGTTTGACTGGTCTACAATTGTCCAATCAGAGGCTGCCTCCAGAGTTAGTAGGATTTCCATGACATACCCCTGTTAAATAAAACCACATTTGTGAAACTGTGATTTCACAACAGCTGATGCTCAGTTTTACTTCTACGTTACAATAGCTCGTCGTTCGTTCCTCCGCCAAAAGTCTTTCAAAAATTGTTTTATAAACCATGACAAGCAAGCACTCTTGAAAGTGTATATGTCAAACTCTTTCAAAAAGCAAGGCGCCTGCCGTTTTGATGTGACAATTAGGTATATTTCCAAGTGAGCGGAAACTAGTTTGCAAAAGAAAGACCAAGTACCAGGCAAAAGATATCTTAAGGACGACCAAGTAAGTGAAACCAAAACTGCTTTAAATTTAGCACACGATGCATATGTTTACATATAAAACTAATGAAAATTTACTGTTTTCTTTGTACTGTACCTGAACGTCTTCACTTGCATCACCCACAGACTCCACCAGCCTGGACAGCACATCGGAGAGCATGGACCAGGAGAAAGGCACCTTAAGAGCCCTGAACACCTGAAAGGACCTGCCTGCATAATGCCTTGAGGAGCATGAAGTGGCCCATTGGAGAGCGACCTTGGCCATCTTCTCCTGTACTTGAGTTCCTGAATCAGACGCTTGAAATATCTGCACCACTGATGCTACAAACAGCTCCAATTGTTCAGCGCTTTTTATTTTGTATGAACGAGGCGTAATCTCTTCAAACGCCCATAGAGGTTTGCAATCACTAAGTGAGAAAAGCAAGAAAGAAAGATAAAGTGGTTAATTAAGTGGCGTTCCTCGAGTGTTCGCCTGAAAGATCTGAAAATTTCCTTTGCAATTCAAACGTTTCAGAGAAGAAACAGGAAAAAAAAGAAAGAAAAAACTCAGCCATAAGATGCGTTCAATACTCTTCTTTGTTTGCTTGGAACACGGACACCACGCCATTCTGTACGCCCATTTCAATTGTTCAATCCCATCGGTCAATGTACTCCTATTTTACAACTTACAGTTTCGCCCAAGCGGTCAGGTCGTTCGACAAATAAATAGCAATTAAAGTAACTGGTTGTATCTTTTACCACGAGAAAAGGGAATGGCGATGCCTCTTTGAGGCTGACATTGTTGACGCAGAATGTTGTTTAAAAAAATCACAGTTAATACAACAAGCCATATTTCACACCTGTTTGCGAGAAATTCAATGAGTTCCTGGATCTGTTCTACAAGTCTGTTAGCGTTGTTTTCTTCCGGAGGTAAAGTGCCGTCCAGAGAGTTACTGCCAGCAGTATTCCTAAAAAAAGGACGCAGATGATGAGTTAAGTTGAACTTTGATACGTAACGTACGTTCAACACCACGAAACAAATTCCGCTTTTGCGAAGGCTTTGATGTAACGTAAGTTAAACACTGCCAAACAAATTTTCCCTATTGTAAAGGCAGACATCTCTGCCACTAACTAGACATGATTTTGGCAGTCTCACAATCAACTCAACCACGCTTTGTAACAAACCAACTCGCCAGCCTCCAGCCAGTTGGGATTCCCTGCTTCGTTTTACATTTGTTTCATATACATGGCCCACCAGCTTCTAGCTTTAAATCTAACCAGGTATAAATAACCTTTATACCTTTCTTTACCTTTAAGAAAATCACAAATGAAAACGTGACGTCAACTTAATAACGAGGATACGCTACATTACCTCTCTTAACATTAACACTATTTTTATTAAACGAATGAATCCGTGCTAAATATTGTTAAAAATAAACCACACAAAATATCACAACTTACTCTGTCCTACCAGTGCCCGCACTAGCAGAATCACTTTTCACAGAAGACTCAACCACAGTCCCAGCGCCTGCACTAGGACCAGTCACACCAACGACGTTGCCGACATCAAGTGTCCAGGAAGACTTAAGAAGACCGTGTTTACCCAGGCCTTGCTCAGAAATGGTGATGAAGTTGAAGAGAGACTGGGCTAAGGAGACGTGATCACCTCGACACATCAGAACTATGATTAGATTTATTAACAGTCTTTTGCTGTGCTCGTAGACCAACGCTTTCCCGTGATCCAGAGCTGAGAAAATATAAAAGTACATATGGTATTCAACGGTTTACAGAGTCGTATCACTACATATCGACTATATTTAAAATATAGTATCTAAATTGTTTTCTCTTGCGGACATAAGCACGACCAAAATACGTAACTTTGATAAGTGTCAATGGTTTTTTCTTCTGATAAGCTGCAGCTCACGCAAATTTAAGAAACGTCTATGGCTATGAACGAGCCTAGGCCGAAAATCGTACACACGAATGTGACTTGGAAACTAAACATAATGACGCGTTTTAAGGCAACTTTTATCACGCGTCATAAATCACTGGCAACCATTTCTCCCAACACGCCACAAATGTGGCTCAATTCTGGACTCGGTGACGTCTCGACAATTTATCTTAGTTTGGAAAAGGATGTTGGAAATCGTGCGGATATTACTCACCCAGGAAAATAACATGTAGCATGAGTGGTAGATGTTCCGCCCAATCGACTGAAGCTTGATCAAGAACTAACTCAGCTAGTAGCATCAGAGCAAAATTACACCTGAAAAAAAAAACAACGCTCTGTCTCAAAAGGAGTATCCATAAGCTGCATAAACAATGAATCGTAATAATAATCAGCACCCCACCAGCGAGGATGCTACCCATGAAATCCCTGAAATATGAATCTGCAGCCAAATGTGTGTACTAGAATAAATAAACTAGGGGAAAGAAGGGATGCATTTGCCAAGTTTTTGCACACAACCTTGTTTTTCTGATTTGCTGCACACTTTAAAATCTGCGAACTCTGATGCTCAAGACTAGCCAAACGATTGCGTTTTCGTCATACGAAGACAACTGTTTTGACCTCGTGCTGGTCTCTATTCAGCCAAAATCGAAACTAAGTGAAAGTCCCTTCATATCCAATGCTTTTGCTTGTGTCATTTGGAGCAGCTGGTGTCGAGAGATCGCCGTTGAAGTAGTCACGAGGTTGAAGATAATTTTACCTGTACAGTGAGGCCACGTAAGGTGCAAAAGGCAGTATATCAGGAAGAGGAGCGAAATATTTCTCTCCCTCAGGGACCGGCAACGAAAGTGTCATGCCAGCACCCACGAGTCTGTGCGCCATGATGATCCATTCTTGTGCCCAGGCCCCCGGTTTCTCATCTTCTTCGATTTGATCAACCTCTTCTGGCTCTGCCAGAGGCACCGCATTTTCCACTGATTTTGCTGTCTCAGGCATAAGAGCTGCCGAGAAAATGACGTAGCATGTAACATAATATCAAAACGATCAAGCTGACATTCGCATAACGTTATCATAGAGCAGTTTTCAACTGACATTCGCATAATGTTATCATAGAGCAGTTTTCAATTGAGAGTCAAGGGAATTTGCGTTTGCTGTCCTTTTGCTTTACTACCTTCTTTGAATGGTGAAAAACACTAGCGCTATTTTCTCAAGCAATAAGAAGTAAAATAAAAAGCAGTTGGGAATTGCTGGCATGCATTTTCCTGCGCGTGATTGATTCCTTGTGTTTTGTGTGTCTGCTGTGATGGGCAAGAGTGTTCACCTTAGTCTTGTTTCACATCATCATAATAATAATAATAACACACTCACTCACTCAACGGAATACCACTGAGGGTGTTGGGATTGTCGTTTCCTCTTCTATCACCCTCTCTCTTGGTCGGGAAAGAATACTGCCAAGTGTACGAGGCTTGATTATATCCACACCGTGACTAAAATTTTGCAACGAGCCGCTATACCATTTGTAAGTATTGTTACCAGGATAATATAAACTAAGACGCATTTTATAATTATGTCACTTTGCCAATTGAAAGCAAACTGAACCATGTCGAAGAAACTCACCACTTTCCATCCCTCTTGGAAGAGAATCTCCTTTCTCCTTTCTTTCCTCCTTGCCCTCTCTTCTCTCCTCTTTTGATTCCTTTCTCTCCTCTTTCGATTCTTTCCTTGTAACCTCTTCTTCTGTTTTCACGGTTTCCTTGGTAACGTTCTCCTTCTTCACTGCGCTCGTCTGGACCAATGATCCCGCCCCCTCCCCTGAAGGGACTTCACTGACCGAGTCCCTACTGGTCGAAGACTTTTGCAGGGGACGGAAGTATGGCGGCTCGTCACAGCGCTCAAACTGAGAAGCCACTGTTTCTGTAAGCTGTTAAACAAATATAAAGGTAAAGGTGCAAATAAAGAGTACACTCGAACCTTTCCTTAGGAATATCCCACTCTTTACCTTAAGACCCTGGGGTAGGTGAGAATATAATTTGTTCAGAAGCGAACGAAAGGCAATAAATATTTTGTAACGATTGACCTGGGCTTGTGTCGGTCAGTGATTCAATTAGCCTCTGATTTGCCTGTACCAGCCTTGTTATGTTGAATTAAGATTCACCCCTATGAAGCATTCGAAGTTTCACGACTTTGCCAGCGAAAGTAACCTATGGGATAAATTGTAGCTCTACAATTATTTTTCTGTGGATTCTGACCGCACAAACAACTGACTGGTAAGTACATCTCGTTAAGACAATCAGTTCTAATACCTTGAGTTCTTCCATAAGTTCCTCAACAGTTTTCTGCTGGTTTGCACGTGCTACATACACTGCTACTTTCTTAGCCTAAAGACAAAAAATACCAAAAAACATGAGCTAGCCAAGTGGTGCTAACTACATGTACAATCGAGGATGATCTTTGCTTGCTCACTCACACCTTTACACATTAACAAATAGGCATAGCCAAACGAATGCCCTTCCTTTCCTATCCTAGCCTCCCACACAGACGCTCTTAGGCTTTCGTCACGCGTTCCTCAAAGCGTGACGAAACCCTGCGAGCGTCTGCGTGGGAGGCTATTCCTTTCCAACATAGCTGACATCGAAAGTACATATGCTTTTCCTATTGTTGGTTATTTTCGCAGTGCAACTAAGAAACCGTGAATACTAAAATTATTTCTGGAATGATTATTCTCTTGGGAAAGAAAACAATCGTGGTTTGTGTTTGTTTCTTGTGGTTTGATCTCGTGTCTGATTGGTTGCAGCACAATGGACAATTAAAAATGATTCTTAGTATTCGTAGTTTTTATCAGTTCAGTTAGTGTTTCGTCATTCATCAGTTAGTGTCCATGGTTTTATCACTTCGCCAACACAAGCTCGTCAGATGAAGGCGGTTTAACTAAAATTAAGATTTAAACAATGACTCCAGCAATAACTGTTAGTACTTCCAGAAGAGTTAGGTAGGCAAAGGTACCAAAGGTACCAAAGTAATCTTTTGGTTTCAATCATTTGCAAAATATTGACAATGGATAAGTGTGTGAAAAATCCATTTGACTCACATGAACGAGGACTTCAGAGCTGCCAATAATGCCAGCCATTGCTATAAGATATCCCAGGATCTCATGAATGTTGTTCACCCACCGACCACAAAGGCTGCCCCATGCTTCCTCGATCTCTTTCGAGAACTGCTCATCATGCTGAAAATACAACACAGGGCCGAGTAAGTAACTGCAAGTATCTGGACTGTCTTCAGTGTCTTTATGTACAAATCTGCTTTAATTTCTTTGATCAAACCCAGTGGGCTTATTGGGCAATATGTCAGCAACCACGCAAGAAGGAATTTGCAGAAAGCGAGTATTTTCTTCTTCCTTTTCGAGAGTAGTGACGGGAAATGATAAGTTACAAGTTTCTAATAGTAAGCACAAGACTTAGCATTGCCGTTTCAGTGCTACTCAAGGTTCGCGTATCGCATTGATAACAATTCAAGTTACAAGAGGTTATTTACATCCCACTCCAAACACAACAATAGCGTGTAACGCATAATAGTAAATCTGTTTTGCATAGAACTTTTTTCAACTTGTCATCGTTCGAAAAACATAGCTTCATGAAAGCGATCAAGGGTTGCTAATCACCTTAGCAGTAATGTAAAGCATATAATTAGTTAAATTTGTTTGAGCAAGCTCAGTGGGCTTACTGGGCACTGTATCAGGAAAAACGCAAGACCTTTCAGCGCTTTTCAAGATTGACGCACCGCAAAGATCATAATTCAACTTACGACGGGTTTTTCAGCGATCAAAATTTGCTAATCACCTTAACAGTAATGTAAAACAGGTTGTTGAGAACCAACTGTGTAGCTTCCAGCGATCCCCACCCCTCCCCATCTAGTTCCACAGGCGACATCGTCTCAGTCTGTTTTTCTTCTTCCGTCTCTATGTTCAACTCAGGGGGAGTGGGAGAGGAATTTGACAGGTCCACCAGCTCAATGTTGGCCAACCAAGGAAGCATGTACTGCAAAATACACCGTTGACCTACTGGGGACGTCAACTCAAATCGAGCAGTCATCTCTGTTGGTTAAAATACAAAAATAATCAAGACAAGTAGTTAAACGTCAACCTGCATTCGCTGTACCAAACATATTTCACCGAAGTTACTCTCAAAACTAAGTCCAGAAATAACAAACCTTCAAACATGTGGATGGTGATTTCCGGATGAGCTGTAGCAAGCGCTTGAGACAAGGTTCTTTGACACTGTGAGTAGGCACAGCGAGATGCACACGACAAACTGGGTGATGTGAATGGAAAGAAACGCCTACAAAGAATGATCAATTACTGTAAGAAATCATCTTGAACCGCACTACGTACTGAACGAAGGAACTCAGACAATAATAAAACCTTCAGCAAAAACACAGGCTAATCTTCAACGGAGATCATTATTTTTTTAAGCATGAAAATAACACCAAAATCATCTTAAGCGGAATGTCCCACTGAGAAACCAAGTTCCAGGTTCCTTAAGACGAAGGACGAACTCAAAGAGGATCGTGAGCTACGCAAGCCTCACAGCACACAAGACCAAACAGTGTATCCTTTCAGCTCCCATTTTATTCTTACAGACAAATAAGAGAATTATAAACAATTACAATGTAGACCTTTCTAGGAGCTGTAGCAGTTGAGCTGCCTTCTCTCTTATTTCCAGTGAAGAGTCAGCAGTTTTGAACAGCACCACGTTTAAAATGGGAATCATCTCACACGGATAGTCACTATAAAAAATAAAACAGAAATATAGATTTACTCAAGTAAAAATGTATCAATGAAGAGAAACAAAGAGAACATAAAATAGGACTTCCCATCCGTAAATGTTGCAAACAAAACCTAGCGATAAAAACACGACGTTTCGACGACTCAAGGTCGTCATTTTCAAAATGTACAATGTAAATTTGAAGGGGTTTCACAATTAATAACAGTTAAACGTCCTTTTTTAATCCTCATCCGTAAATGGCTTCTAAAAAATTTAAGACCTTCTACGCTGTACTTTGTTGGTAGAATTTCTTACAATTTCTCATACAACTTAGCATGTCCGCAATTTGTTCGATGGTGAGATAAAGTAAAGAAAGCACTTATTATAAGCTCCCTTCTCCGTTAAAAAAAATAGAGAAAATGCCACTGGAAGTAAATTACCTTTTGGTGAAAACAGAAACCAGTGCCTTGAAGCAGCCACTAACCACAAGCTTTGCACCGGTGTAGCACTTGTCTATAACCCAGTGGAGTAGGGAAGGGATGTTGGCGTTGTTCTCCAGCAAATGTACAAGTGTATCATGCCCTAATTGATGAATCTGACGGCAGAAAAATGTGTGTGTAGTAAATGCAATCAAATGGCAATTAAATCCAAAAATCCTACAGTACTGTTGGAATATAATCTCAAGCTCCACGAAATAAGAAAGACGAACTCGGCAAAAATGTTGCTCCATTTCACACAAACGAACAATAACACACGAAAAAGTAAAACCTCTGCTGGTTTGTGGAACCATACAATCTAAGGTTGTTATGACCAGAATACTACCAAAAATACTTCGTCTTTACACAAGTTCCTCTTTTTCAAATTAGCTTGTAGTCAAGTAAGCAACCCGTAACAGTGTGTTTTAGAAAACCAACCTTCTCTTTGGGTGAGTTAAGAACAGTTTGGAGCCAGTTGTAAAGGTAACCACCCGTGTTGAGACCGTTAGGATCGAACACAGGACCACAATGCAACAAGCCACACATCGCCTGAAGAAAGGAGGCACACAAGATCAACTGAGATGTCAATAAACAAATGGGCAGGAAACAGATATATGATAGAATGAGGAAAGATCAAGTGACAAACTAAATACACACACATGCTTGCAGAGTGGGTTATCGACATGACAATAACATGTAGTTTTAACTAACGATGTCTGATGCTTACGTAAAGAGAAGCCAGCTCCAAATCATTACTTTGTGCACTTGGTATGAGTGGGGTTCTGGGAGAGAAGAAAACAAACATTAAATTTAAAAAATTAATACTACAAAATTAACGATAAACTGCGGCATTAACTACTCCAACCAACTTTAACCTAACAAAGAAACAAAGAGCAAACACGATCTTGGGAAAATGAAACAAAGAACCTCCCTGGATACCAGTCCCATTGCTGAAATTAAGTTATCGTATCGTATCGAATCGTCTCATATCCTAGCGTATCGCCTGGTATCGTATCGTGTCGTATCGTATCATGTCATAACATGTCATGTCATGTCATGTCATGTCATGTGATATCGTATCATATCATATCATTGATTATAAAGCCATTTTACTTTTCAAGTCCAGGGGCCTTTACTCCAAAGTGGGCACACCAGCTGCTAAACAGGAAAAACAGACTGCACCGCATGTCGTCAGGCAACAGTCTCCTCTGAAGGGAAGCTGTCAAAGTAAAAACGTATTGGCGTTGTTTTCAAAATCACGTGAGCTGAGAACTTTAAAATGAGATGAAAGTGACCAAGGATTGTTTCTCACGGGATTGAGGCAAAGGTGATGTTAAGTCTTGGTATGAGAGGTACCATAGGAAGGAATGCCAGGAGCGGATTTCTTTTCTTAGAAATAAAAAAAAATCGTTCAACTCACCGGGGACTGAAGTGATCATTTTGTAAAGGAAGAGAGCAAAGTGTAGTCTAAGCTGCATCACAGCTGGCATGTCCTTCTCGCTTTCAATCTCTAGATAGGATCTGTTAGAGAGAAAAAAAACAGAAAAAGTTCAATACTACGAGTTAAGCATTTGGCTCATGTCATTCCTGAGCATGGCAAACAAAGCAAGGCAAAAAAGAAAACATTTTGGACAAAATTTTTACTCACCTTGTTCCGTCAATGTACTCGATAAATGTTGGACTTAATCCATCCTCAGTCACCAGCTCACTGGCACTAAACAGAAACAACAACAAAAAACAAAAGTACAGCTACATCAGTATAGAACAACAATACTATACTGCCACGCACAGAAAAAAAAAAACGTGTTGAGGCATAGCACGCCTATTTTGATCTCTTCTTGGCGACTGGAAGAGAACTTTTTTGTAGGTCGGTCGGTCGGTCGGTCGGTCGGTCTTTCTCTCCGTTGGTTTCTCTCGATGGGTGTATTTTTGTTTGTTTGTTTGTTTGTTTGTTTGTTGCTTGTTTGTTTGTATTTGGCACTACTGGCATAAAAACGAAGAATTGCGAAGACAAATGTCGCAACGTCGTTCTGACCTGTCACCAAAACAGCCATGCTGAGCATTAAGCTCAAATATCCGCGCCAGATATGCTCTCAGTACATCTCGCTTTCTTTTTCTTCTTACATTCTGCAGATATAAGCAAGGAAACGGTTTATTAATAAGTATATGTTTGTTATCCAGCTACATGTAGGGGTGATTCAAAGAACGGTTATGCAACACAGACAGGTCCAGTGGACTCTCTAGAAGTAACCCCGTGAAGTAACTTAACCGCAGACTTGGGTAAAACCCTTGGTAAAGAAATTGGGAAAACACGTACAAGTAAAAGCATTCCACTGTACCTCAGCACGTCTATCAAGACCCTCGCGGAGAACAAAATGAAGCTCGTCCAGAAATTCTCTGCAAGTGTAAAACAAAACACGGAACTTGATTTCATAAATGTCAAGGTCAATAATTAAGCTGGAATGTTTCCTCTAATAGCGCGCGCTCTCATTGGTCAGTTTGGGATCACATGACATCTAACAATGAAACTGTTTCCCGCCAAAAGTCTCTGAGCGGACAACATTGCAAAGTCTATTACGTCAGAGGGTAACAATGCAATGTTACCCGCGAATGTTGACCGAAGACCGCCGTTGCACGTGAACAGAACGTGATTGAAGGTGGTGCGATCGTAGTGTTTGACTAGCGCGTTTTTCAAAGTTCTGTATTGCAATGGCGACTCCTTCACGCTTTGCTGATTTGTCGCGACAAGAAATTCCCGGCCTTGTGTAAGAGAAAGATTCCAAAAACACACAGTCAGCGACAAAAACTACCCTGTCTACATAAAAAGCCTGCGGAGAGAAATATCCTGACAAAGTCCAGAATTTTGACGAAAATGTCTACCAGGAGTTCCCGCTCTTATGCGCTTACATGTAATTTATCAATAAATAAATCGGGACCAGTCATTAAGTGTCTGTTAGAAACTTTTTAGTTATGCAGGAGTCATTTATCATTTGATGTACTGTAAACGTACCTGTAAAAAGTGTTAGCCACTGTTTTTAACAACGTAAAAGGTATTTTAATCGGTAAGTCACCATTCATATGAGTGCTATTGAGCAGTACAGAAATTTTGTGGGCTGCTACAATTTGGAACATTTCCCAAGCAAGTTCCAAACAACTTGTTCAAGAATAGTTTGACACATTACCTGTAAGAACATGGGCTTGTCCTGCCAAGCCCAACAATGACTGCCTCTCTGATATCAGAACAATCACTCTTCAACAGCGGCACAGCAAATCGGAACAAACTGTCGACTATGCTGGGAGATGGTGGCTGAGCAAGGAGACAAGAAGACAAGACAAATATTTTATACTTGCCGCTCAGTATTTGAAGTAATTTTGATTGTTTGATTATGTCACTGTTAAATGCCAAGACCATTCATCTCAATTCTACACACAACACGACAAAAGAGACTTGTAGCAGACTTACTCTGGAGTCACCCTTGGTTTCTGAACCTTCTGAAGAAGCTCTGAAAATGCAACAAAAAGACAAGGCAATAACTTAATTTAGCTGGTGCTTCCATGTAATTTTAAACACTACACTGCAATGCAAAAGGCCACCGTGAAACTCTTCTTTATATTTTCACAAATCACCGCACGAGGCTAAAAGCCCTCCTTATTTCTCAGTAGGACACATTGTTTTCCGTCGGTTGCGTGCTAAATCAGAGATTTCACATGTAGTTCTCAGGATTGACCCTCCCGAGTACTTACGACAGGACGAGATGAAGCCACTCCTAACAGGTGTTGTGTGATGAGTATAGTAGATGCACCCTCAGCTCTCTTCTTGGCCCCTTTCCCAACTTGATACCATGTGCCTTGCATCAAGGCTTATATGAAGTGATATCAAATGCTACTTACCCTCCATCGTGCTCTGGCAAGTCACTTCTCAGTGGCGGGGACCGTGGATATGCACAACAGGCAAAGATCAGGTAATTTCTAAACAAGCAAACATGGCTCATGTTCAAGGTTTTCTTTGGTCCTCTGCTGTAGACTGAGGACAGGCTGGTGATAGAATCTATTCCAGAAGCTCTGTGAATCACAGAAATATAACTGATAAGATAGTCTGTCATACAAGTATATATTCAAATAAATAACTACGGAATGCAATAAAATGAACAAGCAACTAGAATCTGCAGCAACTTTGCTCCCAATCCTCCCCCCCCCCCAAATATGGGAGGGCAGTCCATGAAAAGACTTAACCCCATCATTTTGTACGTCACACTGGCAACTATTTCACCTTATTATCAATAATTTCTACAGGTGCTTCATTTTCTAAAATCGACAAAAGCCAATTTTGCGAGGCTGTATTTTAATTAATAGTTTAGCGTAAAACTCATTTTTTGTCCTGCCACGTCCCGAGAATTGTAAAACTTATACGACTCACAAAAATGAATTTATACTATTAGGTTATTTTTACACACCTCGATGAACACGAAAAAAGGATGTCAGGCAAAGCGTATTGTCCAAAAAAGCAACAGGGTTTACAGCAAGACCAGGACTCGAACAAACGACCTTTGGGTTGAAAACCTGACGTGTTACAACAGATAAATAAACACGTACCCCGAATCAATTAAAGCATAGACAGTGACAAGGCGGTTGAAGACACTGGGCCAACTGAATTGTAGAGCTGATGGGCACAACTCAGGTAAATACCACTTGTTAAGAAGGCCTGCCATGAGTGATGACCAGAAGAAACTGTGCAACGAGACGTTAAGCTGTTCTCCTGTCTCCTTGTCCATGTTTCCAGACAGTCTCTCGTTGACAACCAAGATGTCAACATTACCCAGAGGTCCTGTAAAAAGCTAACAAAGAATTGCATGGTTTCAAAGCATTACTCTGAGAAAGCTAAACTTTAAATTATTTTGAAAGCCACCTTTGACGCAGAATGCAGTACATGTATGTAGTGAACAAGATGTTTGTCAGATCTGGCCCTAGACTCTCTGCATACAGGATGCAGTACACAGGATACAGGACGTTTGCTAGTTCCTAGTCGTCCGGCGGCTCGGTAACCTGCAGAACTTTCAACTTGTGTGTAGAAGCTAAGGAACAAGAATCTGGGTAGGTTCTTGAGTTTTCATGCTAGGGGCGAATTCAATTATGTTACTTAATGATTAAGATACATGTCTGAAAATGTAGTAGAGAACTTTATACCTTCTCGCTCTGTGGAATGGAATGAAGAACTTTCTCAAGAACAGTAGGAAACACTTCATCTATAACATCTAGAACCATTTTCTCAGCTTTTTCCTACAAAACAAAAGGTCACCAAATGTAAACATTTTAACTTCAAGCGAAGGTTCTTTTTCACTTAGGTTTATTCGAAAGAGCCTCATTTAGTGATTATTTATCAGTTAAATGACGGGAGAATGCTACAAAATCCACTGCAACTGCATGTAACATTGTAACGCCAGTGAAATAGTATGATATTACCATAATATACAAAAGCATTTGAAAACAAATACAAA
Organism: Siderastrea radians; assembly: GCA_964017195.1. NCBI lineage: Eukaryota > Metazoa > Cnidaria > Anthozoa > Scleractinia > Rhizangiidae > Siderastrea > Siderastrea radians. The sequence goes on along the minus strand of OZ024894.1, from coordinate 187,175 downwards.
ATATATAAGGACCTAACTTCTGTTATACGACAGAATTTAACATTATCAATACCTTCTCAGTGAGATCCATTAAACTGCATAATGTTCGAACTTCCTTTAGCACAAGAAAGGCCAGCTTTCGTATGACAGGATGTATACTGTAGAGTAATACAAACACAACACATACAGCGGTTTTCAACTGAGTGTCGAAAGTAATTCGCGTTTTGCTTTGGTTTTGCTTTTCTTCGCTCTTTGATTGGTTAAAAAAACTCGCGCCACTTTCTCGACCAATCAGAGGTAAAACTCAAACCAATCGCGACTTGCTCGCACGCGTTTTCCCGCGCTTGGCGCCGGTTGCATGTGTTTGCTTCGAGTTCTGATTGGTTCATTGGGCAATTTGTGTTTGTTGTGATTGGCTGGGGTAATTACTTTGGTTCTGGTTTTACGACACTAATTTGAAAAGCGCTCTATCTGTCTTTGGAGTCAACCACTCAGATGGTATATTAAAGTGAAGCACAAAGTGTCTACATGAATGAACTTAGCTAGTGACTAAAAGATGTGATGGTGTGGACACTCACAAAAACAACAAAACGCGTAACAAGTATCACTTGTCTGGTAGACTACCTCACGATAAAATACAAGGGAGATATAAACCACATCGTGGTTCCTTTATTAATGAAAAAACCTGCAGCACAAAACTTGGTCGATTCACGCACCTGCAGAGCATAACGAGAGCAAATCCTTCTACGTTGCGTAGGACTGTAATTCTGTCAATTTCCTTGTCGTGTGGTAAAGTGTGAGCAGACAGTTCCAGTTGCATATCTTGTACAGACTAATGGTAAAGATACACAACAGTGTTAGAGTACTGTTCGTGCAACATCACTTTTGGGTACGTACAATGATCAGCAATTACATGCCAGGATCATTTATAGATAGTTTGCGTCATCTTTGGCAATGTTTGGAATAACGTCTCAGCAAACGTCTCTCGCACCTCCGGAAACGATTGGAATATCTTTGAAAACCTTTGTAGTGTCTTCAGAAAAGTTTGGGGCACACCGGAAAGCGTTTGGATAATCTTTGATAACCAATTGGTTAATCTAAGTATGAAAACGTTTCTGGTGATCGAAGCAAACCTAAACGTTTAGAATGCAACTGGAAACATCTGGGCATCTTTAAAAACGTTTTGGGCATCTCTGAAAATGTGTCTGTAATTTTATGGAAAGGTATCTGGCATCTTTGCGAATGTTTGGAACATCTTTTAAAAAATTGGAAACGTTAAGGACGTCTTCAGAAACCTGATCAGTACGCCTTCAGCAACGTTTGGAGCGATCTTTTGACATCTTAGGACGTGTGCGACAACTTTAATTTGGCAGTGTTTAAGACATTGTTATTCTGGTAGTGTTCAGGAATCTTTGAACAAGCATGGGCATTTTTTGATCCTTTGGGGCACCCTAAGAAACGTTTGAACCATCTTTTAAAAAACGTTTAAGACGTCCTTACAACCTTTTGGGCAGTGTCTAGAGCCAGTGTCTGTAGTTAAGTGTGGGGCGAGTTAATGCAACTTGAAATTCTTGCACATGCTTAAGATACATGCACATATTGGGACAGTTTTAAAATTTACTTTGGAATAGCTTTGAAAAACGTTTGGGGCATGTTAGGGAAAAGTTTGGGGTTCTCTACGAAAACCTTTCTAGTACCTTTGGAAAAGTTTGGGGCATACTGGAAAACGTTTGAATCATCTTTGGAAACCAACTGGGTCATCTATGGACGATCTATATCACTGTGTACATGACCAACCTTAATATCCCCAGAACCAGCAGAGAGAGCAGTCTTCCATTGAGCAAGCAACTGTAATAACATGCGCAGTGCACTGTCCAGCAGTGACGGCAAGTTATCTTGAATCTCACGTAGAATAACATTAATGAAACCTGTAAGAAATTTTGTTTATCATTATAACAATGCTTTATTCTATTATAAACAAGAAAGAAATGACGAATAAACGAGAAAGTATTCAGCATTGTAAAAAGACACAAATGTACCTTGAATTGTAGTTTCTCTCCAGTCAGCAAAGTTAAGCACGAAAGATTGAAGAGAGGAAAGGGCCAGCCTACAAAACAACAAGGCATTTTAATTATTAATAACGTAAAGAACCAAACAGACTGATTTCTTTGTTTGGACAAGAAAGTAAGCTTTGAGTACAAAACATAGCTCATAACCTGGAAATTCATCTTACAATAACATTGACACAAAACACAAGGAACAGGAAACAATTTTTGCAGGAAAGTAATGGACAAACATGCATCTGGATCTTTTACTTTTTTGGATAACTGGATTTGAAAAATTGAAAGGTATGGCATCACAAGGCTACAGTTAACTGTTTTATGCTAACCCTCGCAGTTCTTCATCCATGTGAACGGTAAGACGAGATAGAAGGTCCACAAGTTCCATTTTAGTCATGCCATCTGGAATACACCTTTAAGGAAAAGAGGTCCTGCATTAGATCATTTCCTGAAGATGTTTTGCACTATATGATGTACGTTGTTATCTACTGTAATACCACTGGACATTCTTCCAGTATCCAGCAATACTTTTGCCTCTTTCTACCACTGCTACCTCTGGAGATAAGGCATTAAAAACCATCTACTGTTGGCAAAAACCAGAACGTTTTTACTGCTGTTTTTCATACAGTATCAAAAGTTCAAAGGATTCAATATTCACGTACCTAGGAATGGCGGCAATGCAAGTCCTAAAAAGCTCAATTTTTGGATCAACCTTTGGTTTTCGCTCACCCCTGGAAAATAAAATGGCAATCATTATTGAAACGAAAATGGCAAGAGGAAATCAAGCCCCCAAAATAACATGATATAGATTTGTTTATGGTACTTACGTAGCGAATTCCTCGTGCTCCTTTTGAGAACAATGTGGATTTGTCATCATTAGGGGTTTACCCACTTGTGTATCTAAGGTTCGTATGATGCTATCCAGGGCCCTCCGGATGCTGTAACCATAAAATTAATTCATAGTTTGGTTAGGTTATGCCAACATAACAGGTTTTCCTGCAGCACATTTAAGGCCAACCCCTGTCAAAATACTCTGTAGTAGTAGGCAACATAACAGGAGACATAGATTCAAGGGTCCCCTCCCCACTAAGCTGCTCTTGGGTACGCCCAGCACCTAAGCGGCAAGTAATCAACTATGATGGCAAAAATGCTGGCTACTTGAAAATTTTGACAGGGCTGTTAAAGCCAACATGAAATTTCACAGTTATATAATGCATTACTGTACATGGATCTCTCCAGCCACAAGCATCATTTCCAATTAAAATCCTGTAATTATTTAACTACTGATTAGAAGCAGAGTAAACATCTGAAAGTTTAAATCAATTGAAATAGAATGGACAATGACAACAGTATCAAAAACTGTATTTGCAGGGTGATACAAGCAAAGAGTTTGCATGGCATTAAACTGTGTTACAGATATAGGAACAGAAGGAAATGAGTCCTCGATGAGGTTCAGCTTGGCAGATATGCATTTCTTGAACCCCTTGAATAACTGCATGAACAGCAGTTTGAGTCATGCTAACACAGCTATTGTAAGTATATGTATATTACTGGGTCCAATAGTGATCTGGTTCGGCAAAACGTCTACAGTACCTATGATAGTAGTTTGCCAGTCCAATGCTGCTAGCTTGACTCTCAGTTAGATTCGTCATGGAAGGCACCCGTCTCACCCTCACAGTGTTACCAGATGGGTATGGGGTGGTGCTCGTCGGCATTGCTGGCGCCTCTGCACCCTTTAAAAGGAAACAACAATTAGGTTAAAAGCACTAATAACATGTCAAGGAACTAGGTTTGTAACTATAAACAACACTTGCTGATCCTGAGCTTGCTGGCTGTGCAAACAGGCCAGCATGTTTACAAAGTTATCTAAGTTCAGTTTCCAAAGCCTTAAATGAAAAGTGCATGCGATATTACATTACTTCTCCTGAATGGCATCCTACAAATCCAATGCAAGTTGGCAGGATTTTCATTTGCAGAATGTCTAATCCTGAATGCAGAATTAACTAAAACGTACATTAGGCTAGACACTCATCTACAAAAATATGTTAGCTTTCAGTTATTGAATGTTGATGTGGTAGTTACTTGACAGTTGACAAGACAGTCACTTGACAAGACTTGTATGGATCCCATGTTGAGCATTCAGCATTTGGCATTCAGCAAAAAAAAGACAAAAACCTATCGAGGCCAAGCAGCCCACCAATCAATAGCACGGTTTTCTCAACAATTTGCTGGCACCTGATTACACATGTACATGTACAACCAAGGCATTGCCACACATGAGCACAAATCCATTAGCCAGGACTATCAGCATGTTGTACACCTACGTCATCGACATGTGTGTAGAGTTGGATTTAATTAAAACACAACTTATTAGTTATGGTAATGTTCACTACCACCTTACCAAATTCATTCCAGTTTTTCCTACCTTTCTTTGGAGGCCCTCAGCGATGACAAAAAATGCACGAAGTCCAATATTCATTCTCTGAATAAAACAGGCCAGACAGATTAGTACACCACAATAAAAACACTTCATGCCACGATTTCAGTGAACATTCATATTCAGATATACAATACTGTACCTCTGGACTTATCTGCCGTGATGTTCTCCCTATACTGAGTAAGTCAAAGATGATGTCACGCATGGCAAAGTCAAGTTTTTCCTAATGAAGAGAAATACGAAAAAAAAAAAGATGTCAATTCTTTCTTCAAGGTGAAAAGTAAAGCATTCCATTCAACACATACATGTACCTTGCGGTACTGTAAACAATCAAGCTTCGGTAAATAAGTGTTTCCCTTTCTCACTGCATAGAACAGCTTGAAAAGCTTCCTTAATTGTATCTCATCACAAAGGGATGATAGTGAGCATCCCTGCAGGTTAGACTCAACCTTTGCTATATATTGTTCACATGCTAGCCTGGTTGTCATCAAGTGGTTAACAACAGTTTACCATTAGCTATTCCCAATACAAATCAGTCAACAATCTGAAATGGACAGACTAGGGGCAAGATACAACTGTCCAGATTAGAGAATTGCCTACCTTTGAGGGTGATGAAGTTAAGAATTCAAGTTTGACAAGGACCAAACATACAGCGTCTGACTTGCCTGTTAGAGGCATCAGTTTATTTTTAGGAAAGTTGCTGTACTCAGTACAGGGTGATCAGTAACATGTGAGCACAATGTATGCGAGTAAGGTGTTTTGCCAATTACGGCACAATGTGACGGCAATATATCAGCAACCAAACTGTCAACCTCTGGTCCAAGACCTCTCCCCTGACCTTCTGGACTGTTACCATTGCTTGAGATTTACTTTTCAAATCCTTTTACTTCACCACACTATCACACTCCCAGCTGCCTCGTGACAGTACAAAACTGGCAAGTCAGTCTTAACACATACCTGAGCAATGAACTGTATGATCTTCACAAAATAGTTTAAGGGGGCTTCCCTTGGGATAACAGCACGTGAACCCCGAGGAAAGAGGACATCGGTGATGCTTCGCAGGCGACTAAAATAAGACACCAAAAGGGACCACTTTAATGAATGTGAAGAAATGTATCTAAATAGTAAATATTAATAGCAAATATTTATGAAATTATATCACAATGCCAGATCTGTACTAATGAATATCTATAAAAATTATATTGAAAAAATAAAAATTAAAGAAAAATATAACTGTAGTTAGTCATCTAAATTACCTCACTGTTGCTGTGTTACTTTCTCCTTTGATTCTGACCATGTATACCCTTAAAAATAAAGAGAAACCACAACAATTATGATAGGAAATTGGTCATCTCCAAACGACATCACAAGGGCCCCTGAAGCTGTTAATGTCTTTCCTCCTTAGATGATGTGATTAGGTGTGATGGAACACAAATTTAATACTAACCACACTAATCTGTATAAACACTCCATTGCTACTTTCTGCATTTTAACATCTCTTTGCTACAGACAAAAAAGAGTGACAGTGAGACACAACTTTTTATTTCAAAAATGTATTGTGAACATTTTGTATATTTTTTCTAAACAGCATTTGGTGTTATATCTGCACAATACTAATTCTGACATTGTAATGAATTACAACCATTCTGTTTTTGCTTTCCTTGATTGCTTTTTATTGCTACATGTGCATTGTATAGGTCATACTTGCATGCTTGCTTCGATCTTTGCAGTCTTTTTTAACTCATCATTTTTGCTTTTTTGATTAAGCATTTTTAGCATGGTTATCTTGCATTTCCTCATTTCCAATGGTGGGTGTATGTTTATGTATCTGAATGTCTCACTTCAAAAGTTAGAACCCCATGCACAAAACACACGGACTGTAAGCACCTTTATATGCACATGCTGACACCCTCATTGTCAGATTAACTTGTTATGAGGAAATTACATTCCATTCAATTTAAGATTAAACATGGGTTTAACTTTCTAATGCTTCTTTCTTCTTCTTTGGTTTCATGTGTTAATTTCAACTTATCCTTGTTTAATTAGATCTTTTGTGTCCTTTATTTTCCATATACATTATTGCCTAACATAAACTTTTACCATTCCTATTTTTATTTCCTCTAAAGAGAGAAGTAAAAAAGGTTGCTACCTTGAGAGTTCCCAAGCACATGTTCAGGAAACCTGGCCAACTGCCGAGGAAAAATGCCTTTTGGCTGACACACAGTAACACAGTTACAAGGGGATAAATGGGCTGCAAACAAAAAAGTTAATGGTTAAGTGAGACAGGGGGCACAAGGGTCTTTTTGGCCTAAGCGAACAAGTCACACATGAATCATAGGAGCCCTACACAGCATAATCCTATCCCAGGTTTCTAAAGCATGAAGCAACTGAGAGTAATGGTACCCCACCCACCCCCATTTATACACCTGAGTAGAGAGAGACAGTTTCTTGTCTAAGGAAACGACACACTGCAAGCCAGGTCCAGGCCTCGAAACAAACACCTTTAAATCGTGCTAACTACTACATCACTGGGCCCCCATGTACGGCCTAAAAGCTCGCATGAAGCAATACAGGTGGCATCTCGAAGGCATGCTAGTCCACTGGAAGGTTACCACAGGGACTTTTTAATAGAGATAATAGAACATTGGACGAGTCATCACAGGGCCATGGGTTCCAACTGCTCAGATCAAATTGCCAATCGAAATTCAAGGTATCAATACCGCAATCATGTAAAATAACATCCAGTCAGTTTCACTGCATTGTTGTTCCACTAACCTGGCTATGCCTGGCCTTCTTAGAGAGTTCATATGCATGATGATACATCATATCAACAAAACTCTTGAGAGCCGGCACATTTAGTTCCCTGTTGGCACCAGCTGCTACAGGTAGAAGGATTTCCACAAACATCAGAGCAAATGCATGCTTTACTTCCTTGTCCCTGGAATCTACAAACAGGGCAGCACATTCCTGCAAAAAAGTACAACTTGAACCATTAGAGATATAAGACAACCCTTTCAACCTCAGGCAAGAAAATACTAGGGACCTGCATTTTGACAAGGAAAGACCCTTATTCTATTAAGGGATTGACTATGAGATGGAAGTTTGAATTTTAAACTGGTAACAATCCCATAGTCCTAGCTTCACTTTGTTGCTGCCCAGTGGTAGTGGTGAAGGGTGTTTAAGGAATTGAACAAGACAGATTTGACAGTTTATGATAATCTAACACATACAGGAGCATAATATGTCCAGGAAATGTCATTCTCATACTCCACCTTTAACTAACATTTTAGTCTTTCAGGGCTAGGAAAAAATGGAGAAAAGGTCAAAAAGGCAATGAAACCATTTCTTGGGCAAAAAGATTAACTTAAGTTGATACATTATACAGCTGTAATTGCACAAAAAATGCAAAAACATAGTCGTGCATCAACCGTATATATATACATTGAACATCAGACTGACATATTGTAGTTATCAAAATAAATAAACTTAATGTAACTTCTAAAGACTGCTACCCACCCTCATAAAATTAAATGATTCTTCCAACTCTTCAACTGGAAATAACTGCAGAGTAACAAAGCACACAATATTAAACTTTTTGACTGTTATTTCAGTTGTAAGTAAAATAATAATAACATTTTAATAGCTACATGAGTAAAGGATGACCATTTTACTCCTTAAAACTGAAACCAAAAAGATACCAGCCTTAACATCAAAATTTTAAAAAAAGTTAAGGCAATAATAATTATACACTTACTTTAATTCTTAAATATTTCATCCCATAAATAATATTCACAAAGGAGGAAGGATTATGCTGATGCTCTTTGAACTCTGCAACAAATCGTTTGCGAACAGGAAGAAAACAAGCATGTGCCAGGACACCAAGAACCTCCGCATACAGTGCCGCAATGATTTCTCCATTAGCAGCAGCGGGTGTAGTGGCATAACTGTCTCTTTGTTTGAAATGCCTGAATGCCAGTGATAGAATGTACTGTATATACTCATCGTCAACTGGGTGGACAGGTAGCTAGGAAAAGAAATAGTTTTCAAAGAGTAAAATTTTGTAAAAATTATTCTTGACAGCAATGATTAGCCCCCTCCCCCCTCCTTACAAGCTCGCAATTTTGCCACCTACAGTCAATTATTAGATAGATAGATAGATAGATAGATAGATAGATAGATAGATAGATAGATAGATAGATAGATAGATAGATAGATACTTTATTGGTATAAACATCGCAGCCAGAGGCTGAATTACGTATATACATGTAAAAGATAAAAGCTACTAATATTATAGAAAATACGCATAAATCACAATTACAATTACAATTCTAATTACAAAACGCATAAATTACAATCGGTTTAAAGAAAAGTTGTAACTATAAAATGTGTAAAATGCAAACAAAGTTAAGTTAAAGATCTGATGGCTATCCTAATGAGTTTAACCGGAGGCATTGGGAATTAATAAAACAGTTCCTGGCCCTGCAAGTTTTAAACTTGACATCAAAACCCCTGGCATGCCTGAGAGTGTGTTTTGAGCTATGCGATTCAGGCAGTAAGTGATGGAGATGGTGATCACTGTCCTCATTGGACATCCTCAGTCAGTAATCTCCTAGAAGGCAGGAAACCCAGTCCTTCCTGCCCACTACTTCTATTACGTTGTCTGTTACTACAAAATAATAGTTTTGACAGGGTTGCATTAACAGCTACAGGAAGTGGGGGGGGGGGGACTGAAGTGGAGGGGTGGGGGAGGGTTCTAAAACAAACTGAGAGGAACTTAATTTGTACTTCCATTTTAATAAAGGATGGCTATGTTGCTTTGTCATAAATCTTACAAACTTTTAAAACTTATTATAAATAAAATAATGAATTGTGAATCTGCAGTCTTCAGTCTGATGATTCACATGAAAGCTCTCATGCATATGGAGTCCTTTTTTGCTGCTGTTTGTTCCCATTTTTTTTTTCAAATTTATGTGGAAATTCTACATCTTAATTTAAAATCTACCCTTACCTGTTTCAAAACCTCAATGAGCACTAGGCAAAATAAGAAATCCACAGCAAGCTGAAATTTCGAAAAAATTGAGATGAGTATTAAAACGGAAACCAAAAACTGATGAATAAAAGGAAGTAACTAAGGCATAACTTACGTCCCAGTCCTAAACACTTTATAGTGTTCATCTTTTCTGATTCTCAGTGTTGAGAGTCTATAATTTAAAATGTGCCTACTGTACAATGTACTTACATCTCGTCTTTCTGTGAGGTGGTCTTTGTTGACATGAAATTTACTCTGGAGCTTTGGTGATTCACTTCCACTAAATTAACAAAACAAAAGATGCTCATTAATCCCTTTTAGCCTCAACAGTGAACAGTATTCTAACTTCTCCTTACAACTGCACTATGTCAGGTCAAGCATACAGGTCATGAGAATAGAGGAAATGATAACTGAAGACATTGCACTTGATGTTAAAACAAATTCTCCCAACACATACCTTATGGATATATATATGAGCCAGAGAGGCGAATAAACATGTTCATTGATATTACGGCTCAGATGATCAAACTTATTTTATTTAAACACATCCCAAGTGAAGTAAAATATACAAGTACCCTATTAAGGACGGTGGCCCCTATTGCTAACGCGCACATTTTCTGCGCATCGCGCGTTCATTCTGTGCGATCGTGCGATTCCTGTATGTGCAGTGGTGCGAAAATAAAATGTTAGGTGTATTGAGTTGTTGTTTTTGTAATTCGCTTCCCCTGTGGGAGTGTTGACCCGCAAATGGGGAACGTGAAACCAAAAACAAAATGGTAGGTTAATGAAAGAATCCTGGCCGTCGAAGCGCCAGCGCTTGCCGACAAAAAACAAACATCGACACCGGCTTCCGACAACAAGTGAAACAAGGAAAGTAGCACGGGAGGGACGAAGTTGACTTGGCGAGAAGGTGGACGAACAGTGGATCTCGGCGTGTTAGCTGAACAGACTTGTTTTTCAGAGGATATCTGGAAAGCGACCTTCTGAAAAGACCACGAGAGCGTCAAACTTTTGGTTAAATTCTCAAGTACTTCGCTTCCACTTCCACGGTAAAGAAAATTACCATTTGATTGTGGATTTACATATTATAAGAATTGTTTAATTGAGAGACTTCCTATGTTGAAAATGATATTCTTAAGATGTTAAAGTGAATGATCGAATGGAATTGCTTCCGAGTAATTTTTTAAATCTTTGGAACAAAATAATACAGCAACTGATCGCGAGCTGCCTGTGAAAGTTGTGCTGAAGTCTTGTTTTTGAAGAAAAATAGGTCAACTTCACTGTTTCCTCAGCAGTCCGCATTCCATTTTTGCCTTTATGTTTTGCCATTATCGGTATTCATCTTTTGGCGAATAACAACTGAAATGTACTGTATTTTAGGGGCCAATTAATGAGTTGAGAAGAATCTTTACAAACCACAAATGCACTCCAATGTACGAGTGTTAGCGTGATCAGGATAAAAACGCTGAATAATTAGTGGAAAGGTATGAAGTTTTATGATTGCATGGCCTTCCTCTCTCTCTTTTAGAATGCTTTTAAAACAGTGTTTCAAAATGAAAGTCATAAAAAGACACTGTCTAGAGGACAAAGTTGAAGCAAACTACTTGTTCAGATTGAAACTGTGTCTCACCTAACATGAAAACTGCAACTTTCAGACACTTGAGCAGTGTTGTATTTCAGATCTTTTGCAGTGAAACAATCACTCCTATAGGTACTAACATGTTGTCATTTCCACGTGTGGCATTTTCTTAGCAGAGGGAAAGGAAACGTATCTAAGGCTTACATCTGGTGAAAAACCTTTCCATTTGTAATTTGTTCGTAAGAGATTAGAAAGAGTCAAAAGAGTAAACAAATTGTGAAGCAACTTCTTGAAAGAAAAACAAAAACGGCACCTAACTGACCCGCCGGATAGTCTATGAAATATTAAAAGAAAACCTACCTCCTCTCGGTCTGGAAAAATGCCGATAGCTGTTATAAACTGCAGCAACCGATGGAATGAAATCGGGTTGACCTGCTGAAGTAGACGAGTAGCCGATTTTGATAACTCCACTGAGCGATCTAGCCGAATGAGAAGGAACAAATCGAAAACTTGACGAGAAATTTCACCTTTCGATTACAGCTAGGTTAGTTCGCTTTAGAGCTACAGATTCCGATTTAGTGGCATTTCGTGTTATTTGTCAAGATCCAAACACGATGAAAACCCAAAACAATAAGTTATATTTAGCTGCTGTAGATAAGCGACGTTTTCAGTTCATTCAAACAAACAGCCAAAAAGTCTGAGATGATTTGACTTGCCTTGACAGTAAATGACAGGATATTGAAACATTGTAAAAACCAAGGAACGCGGTGCAAGAAGAAGAAAATATTTCATGCAGACAGTTCGAAGTTCGAAAAAAATTAATAACAACAGTAGACAAGTGTGACTTTCGAGTTTGGATTGTTGTGGAGCAATTCGCGGGAATATGTTGCTAAAATTTGCGGCGCTGTGTAAACACTTTCAAAAGAACGTCGCGCCCGAAACTAGCCCTGCAAAATTTTTGGGCCCGAAGAGTTTTCGGGTTTTTTGAGAAACGAACACCAGCTTATTTATGGGAGCTCCGGGGTTAGGCTAGCTAGCCTAGCTATATATATATTATATTACAGGTTTGGTCTGACCCCACTGACAATTTGCAGTAGCCTTCTAGAACTTCCAAGCATGTACATGTAAACAACAATCAAGATTCTCGCTGCACAACATTCATTGAACAATGAAATCGCCTAACGGCACTCCGTTATAGTATGTTCTTTGATAAGGCAATTGTAAAATCCTGATACAGTTGGCAGAGATAAAATCAGTCGACGTTTTACAGGGATTTTGCTTTGCTACATCATTTCACCATGAGTCCCCTCCGCCATCTTCGATTCCCAGCATCCATCACTTCGACTTACATTTTATTCCCCACTGGGGAGGAGAGCGTCAAGAAAATCGTCACTGATGGAAAACATGTCGTGCGTGAGTTAGGAAAAAGTGCAGTTAACTTTTTAAAATGCACGGTTACCCCTAGTTTTTATGTAATCAATCAAAAGCAGGACAACTGTTAGGTATTGTGAAATATTTTTCTTCAGAAGAAAAACCGTCTGTCAAAAGTTATTTTACAAAACGTTCCAATCTACTGGGTCAAATAATGGCCCCAACAACAGGAAATTCGCATATAGAATTCGGCAGCATGTTGAGAATTGTATCTTTGTTATTCATTACAAAGCGCCTATCAGTTAAGACATCTTCATCTCCTACTTAAGTCAAATAATGGCTATCTTTTATTTTAAAAAGTCTTTTTTTCCTAATTTTTAAAAAAATGCTCAATCAGCACTTTTTTACCATATTTGGGCCTAGTTATCTCTGAAAAATGCACGGTAACCCCCCATTTTCTTTTTGGATTTTAACAGCCCTAGGTACAAGTAACAAATCTCACATGGCCACAAACAGGAAAAAAAAACCTTCCTATTAGGGGCCACCATCCTTAAAGTCTATTAACTCAACAAAAGTTTCTCATTTTTAACCCCCCCCCCTAACCCCTCCAACACACCTCTCCCCCATTATGTGGTACAAAACTAGTGTTTGGTCTCTTACAAATTAAAGTACAAATAAATATTACAAGATTTCATAGACAGACAACATTAAAACTTGGCAGAATTTGGTTTTCCCAAGGTGACAGACATTGGTTGCTGTCATCTTAAGTTAAAAATAGGACAACCAGGCCTTCAATGCAAACAACCATCAATGAATAACTTAGTTGTACAGTTACTGTATTAACTACATTTTTGTATACTGAATAAATTCATTAATTTTTCTTAACTATAATACTGGTATACCCTTTGGGCCGCGTGGTGGTGATTTTGGCTTTGTGTCCATCTGGGGAATCTGCCTCACCAGTTTTGTTTTGCTACAAAAAATAGCAAGATGGCATTTAAATCACAAATGCTGTAAACAGCACTGCAATACATTACATGTAGCTTGCAAAAACAATTGGTCATCACAGTCCATAAGAATCAACTAGTGGCAATTAACTAATTTGTTTTCTAAGATTGTCAATTTGGTAGCCTGCATTCTGATGATGAAGCACTGTCATTTCTTTTATACTGTGCACCAACAAAAAAAGTCAATTTCACAGAATTTCACAGATGATCAATTAATACAGATCTACAGTCTACCTCATACAGTTGCATTTGAACCTTATTTAAAAGCCTTTCAATACAAAGTTCTCAATGCCATTCTATTTACCAACACCAAACTACACAAAATAGGTTTTATTGAAGATGATAAGTGTTCTTTCTGCAGACACGAACCAGAACCTCTACACCACGTTATGGTTCATTGTCCTTATTCGGAACAATTTTGGACCGATTTTAAATCTTATTTCTTTTCCCTAACAGGACAACATGTTCAGTTAAGCATGCGTGACGTTTTGTTTGGTATTGTAACCTCTAAATGCACCCTACTGAATTATCTGTTACTTGCTGGTAAAATATTTTTATGCGAATGCAGGAGAAACAAAGTTCTCCCCAATATATATGGTTTTCAAACCAAAGTTGGTATTAAATATGAAACAGAAAAATTCATTTGCACTAAAAACAATAAATTACACCAACTTCACAGGAAATGGACAATAATTACTTTGTAGCTCAATGTGTAGTGGAAATATGTTGTGTGACTGTGTTTCCTATCAGTTATGTAATCAGTTAACCTTTTACACCCTCTTCTCCTTTGCATGTAATATTGTTTTAAGGTTTGTTAATTAATCGTATGATCCGTGCTTTGTTTGCTGTATAATTTAAACTTGTTGTATTTAAACTTGTAGCCGTGTGAATAAAAAAAAAGTTTTTGGTTCATGACAAAAAAAAAAATCAATCACAATTAGTTTCCCTCATTATAATTGCAGTTCACCTCATTTTCTGTTCGTTTATGAGGACTTGAAGAGCAAGTAGGAGACAACGTATTTAAACATATGCAAGTGCAATAACAGCAGTGTTTCCCAGTATGTTTACATGTAAATTCCTACCTGTTTCTCATACCACTTAAAGAGGGTCTTAAGCAGAGAAGGCAGACTGTATTCTGCTACAATATGCAGAGAATTCAGCAGCTGAAATACAACATTCAAAACAAAAATTAATACAAAAGTGTTTACTAACTTACACACAGAAAACCTTTACTACTTTTTTCCATGGTAGGATAAGGTCAGCTAAGGCTCTCAAGTGAGAAAAAGTGTATCACTTTTTCAGGTACTGTAAGATGCATTAGGGGTGGGGTCAGTTGCTTTCTGGTCCCTGAGGCTTAGTTTCCCTTTGTTCAGAGGGGGTCAGTTTCTCTCTAGTGGAAAGGGGTCTGTTTCTATCTGGTGAGAGAGGGTCTGATTGTTTCTAGTGGGAGGGGGTCTGTTTCTCTCTAGTGAGAGGTGGTTTGCATCTCTCTGGTGGAGGGGTACAGTTTCTCTGTGGTAACAGGGGTACAGTTTTCCACCTGGTGAGAGAGGGTCAGTTTCTCTCCAGTAAGAGGGGTGCAGTTTCTCTCTGGTAAGAGGAGTACAGTTTCTCACTAGTAAGAGGGCTAAATTTTTCTCTGGTAAGAGGGAAACAATTTCTCTTTGGTGAGAGGGGTACAGTTTCTCTCTGGCAAGAGGAGCACAGTTTCTCTCTAAAGAGAGGGATACAGTTTCTCTCTGGCAAGAGAAGCACAGTTTCTCTCTAAAGAGAGGGATACAGTTTCTCTCTGGTAAGAGGAGCACAGTTTCTCTCTAAAGAGAGGGGTACAGTTTCTATCTGGTGAGTGGGAAACAATTTTTCTCTGGTGAGAGGGATACAGTTTCTCTCTGGTAAGAGGAGTACAGTTTCTCTCTAAAGAGAGGGGTACAGTTTCTCTCTGGTGAGAGGGGTACAGTTTCTCTCTAAAGAGAGGGGTACAGTTTCTCTCTGGTAAGAGGAGCACAGTTTCTCTCTAAAGAGAGGGGTACAGTTTCTCTCTGGTGAGAGGGGTACAGTTTCTCTCTAAAGAGAGGGATACAGTTTCTCTCTGGTAAGAGGAGTACAGTTTCTCTCTAAAGAGAGGGGTACAGTTTCTCTCTGGTGAGAGGGGTACAGTTTCTCTCTAAAGAGAGGGGTACAGTTTCTCTCTGGTAAGAGGAGCACAGTTTCTCTCTAAAGAGAGGGGTACAGTTTCTCTCTAGTGAGAGGGGTACAGTTTCTCTCTAAAGAGTGGGATACAGTTTCTCTCTGGTAAGAGGAGTACAGTTTCTCTCTAAAGAGAGGGGTACAGTTTCTCTCTGGTGAGAGGGGTACAGTTTCTCTCTAAAGAGAGGGGTACAGTTTCTCTCTGGTAAGAGGAGCACAGTTTCTCTCTAAAGAGAGGGGTACAGTTTCTCTCTGGTAAGAGGAGCACAGTTTCTCTGTAAAGAGAGGGGTACAGTTTCTATCTGGTGAGAGGGAAACAATTTTTCTCTGGTGAGAGGGATACAGTTTCTCTCTGGTAAGAGGAGTACAGTTTCTAGAGAGAGGGGTGCAGTTTCTCTCTGACGAGAGTGTGAGTGGGCGGGGGGGAGGGGGCTTTAGGTTTTATCTGGTAAGAGGGATTTGTTTTCTCATGCATACAGTAATTAAATTTTTTCAGAACTTGCAGGTGTCCTTTAGGAAAGGCTCATGGCTACATTAAAAATTTTTACCTGATCAAATTGAGCATCTTCCCCTCTTTGAAGAGACTTGGATAGTGGCCTCTCCTGAGCAAACAAAAAAGAATGTGCAGTTCAAGAAATATGAAAATATCCATACCTACCCCTTGGGTCATACATGTAGATTAGGCCTAAGTAGCAAAGTCACTGGTTGCCAGTAACTTTTCAGAGAGCTGTAATAATCGTTATGATGACTCATTCCTTCATTCTGTATATTGATTTAATTGATAACTGACATTCATGGTACAGCTGTAGTTGCTTAGTTTCAATAAGGGTCAAATACATAGATCAGGCCAGCAACTTTTGAAAGCAGCCTTAACAAAAATGACTCAATTCTTCATTTTGTATATTGATTTAATTTATAAACTGACATTCATCGTAGTTGCTTAGTTTCAATAACAGTCCAATGTTTCATTATTATAACCAAACAAAAATTTCAAAAGAAGCTGTGAAGTTATTGAGCATCACTGATCAAGCTGATCATGAGTGACTGATAAGATCTCAACCATGCCTGGTGATTTATTTTACTCTCAGTTCCTTCTAAACCCTTCCCAGTCCTTTGAAATACTTTACACCATTGATGGACTTTAAGCATTCAATATTGAAACTCGAGATCACTTAATGGAAATTTCTGTTTCAGTTTGTCCATTAACTGATGTTTCCTTTCAAGTTCTAGAACACCTTAGTGTTACTACAATTACTTCTTGTGATGTCCTGTGAAAATAGCTACTCCATTGACAATCGTCCATGCATACCCCAGTACCCAAGTAATTCAGTAATTAAAGATCAGGCCACACACATACAAACAAAAGGGACAATGCCGAGAACAAACAGCCGTCAATATTCACAGATCAGGAGACCCCAACATGTGATCGCAAAACAATTAGCAATGTTAAGGGTCACTATTTCTGACCATGGTGATAGATTGATGGACATAAAAATGTCCGTTTTCATCTTTAAGATTTATAGCTGATAATAAAATGCTATTTGATGGTAGTGCTTGGCCTTAACACCCACTCTAACCATAAAAACTTATCGTGACAATTGCGAACGAACTGAATAATGCAGAGAAAACAGAAAGCGTGCGGTTCAAGAACATTTGTCATGCTTGAGTAAAATGTGTGCACAAAAGTAAAAAAGAAAACATTTTTGTATTTACATCAGAATCACGAGATTCCTGTATTTTTCTAGAGAAAAAAGTCTTATTGAAGCAACAAGAGCTTTCAAGAGCTTTTCTTTGCAACTTAACTAAGGAAAGCCTATTTTTTCATGAGCTTATCTAGCGTGTCATCCTGAAATGATAACTTGCAACAAAAAAACAAGTTCGAAAGCATTCACTAACGGCGATCAATTATTGTGTCTCGCAGTGGGTAGTCTTTTGACGCACAAGGTGCAAAATCTAATACATTTTCACTCAAAATACATGGATTTAACCTGAAAACCGATTTCTCATTAAAACGAAAATGAAATCTATCAATTATTCGTAAATTGGACACCACAGATAAGGTCAATATTATGAACATCATCACAGAGCTCGTGCATAAACTTCCGATCTACGCGCACGTAGTATCCTTCTGCAAATTTTTCACTGATCTTGTTGCAAACAAACCAAACGCACTGACGCCAGGTATTTATGCTAAGACTTACTAATGGTTCGCTCAAAACAGTTTCGATCTTTTTCTCCGCGAGAACAGTAAACTCGGCAAACAGCGTCCTCAGAACAAACTCCCCAGGAGTTACATCCGAAGCAGCAGTCGAGGTTTGTCTGTCAGCTGGTTGCCCCCAAGGCAAAACAAAACCGTTTTCCAGTGCACTGGAAGCTCTACCATCTTCTGAAACTAAATATTTAAAACTTTATAAGTTTGGTGTATTGATCTCGTGAGTTTGCTGACAAGGCAGAAGAAAAACGGCGACAATGTCGATACTGGCGGCTCCGTTGATCATACTGTGCCAACCACAATCTTCTCCACCTTCAGAATGTCAACCAAAGAGAAAACTCCTCAGAAATGTCCATTCGTGAGCTTATGGTTACTCCAAAAGACATGTGAAGCTTGATCTTTTACGATCAGACAAGATTTGTAGAATTTTTCGGCTTTAAAACGTTTGATTTTAAAAGTTTAGCTTATGACCGTACGTCAACGAAACCCAAGGATAGATCTCTACTTATAACTAATGCTTACCTCGATTCTCAATCTCTGCCATAGTTTTTAACAGTCAATTCGTTCTTCATGGCGTTTTTTGAATCGCTGTGTTGAAAAACATGCAAACTCCGGGTCGTTGAACATAAGCAGTGAAGTTGTAATCTCGTCCTATTCCGAAAAAGCCGGTCAGGTGCGTCTGATTCTCTGAGATAAATTAACCAAACGTTTTCATTCGCTGCAGTTCAATCGATAGACAAAATATCCGTTCTCTGTCTCATGGTACTAAAGAAGAATTAACTGTAAAAGGAAACGAAGACCCTACAAATTCGTCAACACTAAAAATAATTCACAGCAAATACAAAACTCCAAGAGGAACTTCATAATTTTTTTGACGCATGCGTCCACACCAAAAACAGTGGAGTGATTCAACATTAACCAATCACGTTTCAGAACGGTTCACCGTGTGGCTTCCACTTACTTCCGCTTCCGGTTATTTTTAATAGAGTTGTGTAATTTTTAATTTGTGAAAATTTGTACAAGAGTCATTCTCACTGATTTTTCCTAACCATGATCATAAAACCACGAGCTAATGCTCCAAAACAAGGCTTTTAAGAATCCGTTGAGATAGCTTTAGTAAATTATAAGCTGTCAGTCACTTGTGTGTCACAATATTGGCCCTCTTACGTAATTACAAATTTTGTTGTGAAATTATATATATCCGTCTGGGTTGGCAATAGTTAAGAACTAAATCGTTACCTTTTAACTCTTTGATGTGAAGGATGGTTCTAGTTTCTGCACAAAAAGTCTCTTATTATTGATGGAGCGTTACCAAGTAACTAGTTGCGTGTTGACCTTCTGTTTGCCGACCGGAAGTCTCTTGTGGACCGCATCCGTGTCCGTGATTTCTTGAAATTTTTATAATTTAAAATGCGGGGATATGTTTTTGTTTAGATTCAAGAATCAAATTGTGTTTGGGAGATCGGAAATGATATGTCGCTACTTTACAAAATCTTCGTCCACTTTTCAAAGCAGAAACTAATCCGACGACAACAAAAACACACCGTCAAAACAAAAGAGCTTTACACATCAAGGTCATGATCACAAGCTGCTACTTGTTTCCAGTTTAAATTCAAAATATTCCAAACGATATCGGCGCTGTCGCCGTTATGACGGAGCAGGTTCTTTCGCCTTATCGGTGACCTTATTTGGGAGAGACGTCAGGTGTGTAAGTTGAATATGTCTAGTTTCGAATTCTTTGTCGATTGAAGTCCAAGCCTCCTAATGCTAATTTCAGATACGCTCCAAGCACAGGACGGGAAGATCGTTTTTTTGTGGCAGATGCAAGGAAGTAGATCAAAAGTCACGAGAAATCTCTTTAATGAGTCATTTAATCAAAAAAAATCTTGAATAAAGGACGAATTTGCGCACGAATATCAAGTGGCACTTTGCTAAGCGAAAACACTTCAGAGAGTGTACCAATCAATACTCGCTTGAACTCGAATTTTAATTTAAAGTAAAAACATGAGAATTGGAAATGTGCAATGTCATGTCCCTTTTTCAAAAGTCGCATATTCTGAACGAATTAAGTTACTTTCTAATCACTTCGATCGTAGTATTTCTGTCAACTTTATTTGAAATTACGGCTTCTCTTTTTTTTTTTTTTTTTTTTTTGACTCATTCCGCTCTGATCAGTCAATTATTCAAGAAACAACAAACTTTTTCCTTGTTTCAGTTCAAAACCAAAGAGCTTGTGAGAACAAAAGATGCCGTGGTAACACCAGCCGACTGCAACTGGCTTTTCTTTTGATGGTATGGAAGAAAGAATTTTTTATCAGTATAGTTTAAAAACAAACGCACCAAATAATCAGTTTGCCCAAAATGAATTGTGCTAAATGGCTTTCTACAATTTTTCTAGCCTGCGTAGCTGGCAGTATTGTCTGCGAAAGTAAAGTTTAGGCGGCGGAGCCGCCATGAGTGATGCAAGCTGCGTTCACCCCGCCCTACCTCCTCTCCCTCCCCCTGCCTGGGTATTAAAGGTCGCTCTCCTATATCAGAATATTTGCTTCCCAAAAGAGTAAATGTTTTGAGCAAGAGAGTGTCCTTTGGTCTCTCTTGTTTTGAGTTACCCAGTCGTTCTGAAATACAAAAATAATAGATTTCAGTACTTTTGGTCTGAAACTTAAATGTGCATGTTTTGCCTGCCAGTTATGATTAGAAATACTGGTATAGGTCACTTTTTAAGGGGGGGGAGGGGGACGATTAGAGGTCAGCTGTCAAAGGCACGAGAAATGACATACTGTTTGTCTAAAAATCCTGCTCTGAGATCTACACTTTCTCAGAGCCCACGTAAAACTGTCATCAATAAACGACCAGAACAGAACACAGTTTATCTTTGTATTCCACTGGAGCAAAAGTCCCATTCTTTCTACCTTGCTGTTCATGGAAATCATTCAATGGAATCAATCCATTATGTTTCATGAATGACCAGAATAAATCAGTTTAATTAGGTCGTGTTCTACTGGGATCAACCGTTTCAACCGAAACCGGTTTTGGTTGAAACGGTTGAGGTTCCCAAAAGAACACTTTGTCAACCGTTCTTGGTTGACACGCAGTTGTGATTGGGCATAGTCATTTCTAGACTCAAGTTTTTCTGCCAAGCTTGGCAAGATGGCCGAAGCACAACTCGTAGCATTGGTTGTCCCTCAAGAACTGTTAGAACTTGGTTCCACCACATTGTGAATCGGACGATGAATTGGAATATCATAGTCCTTGTTTCTGGAAACGGAGAGGACACCTGCCACTCGTATTACAGGCTATTTTGAAAATGTCATCCCTAATTTATCAGACAGCAAGTTAAAAAAAAATTCGAATGAGAAGAAATACGTTTGTGGCTGACAGTTTACGCGTGATTACGCGCAAATTATAATGACGCCACGTTTTCAACTGTTTCAACCGAGCTCAGAGCTGGTTGAAAAAGTTGATCAACCAAACCAACTGAAAACGGTTTTTCCCCAATAGAACACGAAAAAACCCAACCAACTCAACCAACCAAAAATAGTTGATCCCAATAGAACACGACCTTAATCGCGCATCCTCTTGGAAAGGATGGAAAGTAAAACAGAGGAATTATGATTTGAATACGCTTGTCTTTTAATTTTCACCCCAGTATTGTAGACTACGAGCAGTTTCTATTTCCGCTCTAGCATTATTGGTTCCATTGTGGTTAGTTTGATTTGCGCAGCATTCATTTTCAAAATTTGTTAATTCCACAGCAGATCTGATTTAATTGTGCGGATACAGAATTTTGAGGGGTAAGTCACCTAAGATAATAATAACATGGTATTCGATCTTTGCACCAATTCAAGCGAAACCCACCTTTTGTACGAGTTCTAGCTAAACCCAAGGTTTTGCAGCCGTGGATGAGAAGAATGATTTTAATTAGTTTCGGCACAAAAAAGTCTCATATTTTTCTGGGAGCGTTACCAGGTAACTAGCTGTGTGTTGACCTTCTGTTTGCCGACCGGAAGTCTTCTGTGGAATCGTCCGTGACCATGATTCCTTGAATATTTTATAATTTAAAATGCGGAGATGTGTTTTTGTTTCGAATCACGTTTCATCTTGTTTTGGGATATAATAATTGATGACACAAAATCATTGTCCACGTTTCAAAGCCAATTTTTAAGTAGAAACAGAAACTCATAAGGGGTTGATTCAAGTCCTTATGAGTTTCTGGTAGACATTAATCCGATGTCAACAAAACCAACTTCAACACAACAAAGCTAAAACAACTGAGTCATGATTACAAGCTGCTACTTGTAATACAGTTTGTTTTCAAAATATTCAAAGCTATATCGCCGCTGTCGCCGTTATGAAGGAGCAGGTTTCTCCACCGTATTTATGACCTTATTTAGGAGAGAAAACAGGTGTGCAAAGTTTGGAATTCTCTGTCGATTGAAGTCTAGGCTTCCGGAAACTATTTTAAGATATGCTCTAATCAAAGTGAAAGCTTAGAAAGGGAAGATCGTATCGTTTTTGTGGCAAGTACAAGGAAGTAGATAAAAGTCAGGAGATATCTCCTTAAAATCTCTTTAATCTCCTTTAATAAAAACATTTTGAAGAAATGACCACTGAAGTACATTAGTTAGCAACAAAGCCCGCTGAATTTGCGCACGAATATCAAGTGGCACTTTGCTAAGCAAAAACACTTCATAGAGTGTTAACTGCTAAGACTTGCTTAAACATGAATTCAAAGTCAAAACACCAGAATTGAAAATGTATAACGTCACGTTGCTTTCAAAAGTCGCATATCCTGAACGAATTAAGTTAATTTCTAATCACTTCAGGTATAGAATTTCGGTTAAATTATTGAAATATCCTATCTTTTTTTCGACTCCTTCCAGATTCTGTTCAGTCCATATTTCAAGAAACAGCACTGAAACTTTTTCCGTGCTTCAGTTTTTTTCTTTTTAACATGAAAGAGCTTGGGAGAGCCGTGGAGACACAAGCCGAATGCAACTGGCCTTTCTCAGTTAGTTTTTCGAGTACAATACCGGTATTCGATGGAATCTAGGAAGAAAGAATTTTTTTAATTATTACTAAAGTTTAAAAACAAACGCTCCAAATAATTGTTTGGACAAAATGAGTTGTGCTAAATGTTGCTTTCCACAATTTTTCTTCTTTCACAAAAGTTCACCCCACCCCACCCACTCCCCCCTCCCCCTGCCAGGGTATTAAAGGTCGCTCTTCTATAACAGCACATGAGCTCCCCCAAAGGGTAATTGCTTTGAGCGAGAAGATGTCCTTTTGCCTAATTTGTTTTGAGTCACCCAGTCATTCTTAAATAGGGAAATAACAAAGATAAACGAAGATAGTCAAAGTCAAACGAAAATCACTCCCATAAAATGCTCAATAGGCGTTGAGCTGAGCAAACGAGATCACGGCAGAAATATTCTATGGCGATGGCTGTCATGAAACGGCCTCGGATTAATTTACTTTTTATCTTTTATCATGACTGGACTTCAGTCAACCTTTCTTATTTAAATCCATTGTTTTATCCCTGCAGAGCCTTACTTTCAGATCCCTTGAGAAAAGACAAAGTAAGCGTAAAAGAGAGGATTTCATATTTGAATACTCTTGTCTCTTGTCTTTTCGTGTACAACGCATTATGAGTTTCTTTACAGTTGATTGTTTTACGTGCCGTCTACTTCCAAAATTCTGCTGCAGTTCTGCTTTGTGAGCTTCACCCTAAGAGGTAAGTCACCTAACTAAGATAATTTTCACACCTATTCTTCGGCATAAAATACAGCGAAACACGAAAGTACTTGGGGAAATGGTAATGACTTACCCTTAATTAACGAATGGTTCTAGAACTGAAGAATTGTTTTTTCCAACGCCAGTAAAACAGTGATCACCCGTTTTCACGTGTGAGAAATTAAATTCGACTGCTCCGTGAAAGTACGCGAGAGAAGCCTGTTGTACCCAAGCTATGCTAGAGCTATTAGCTGTGCTAATGTTTTTGGTATCCGTCAACCTGCAGCCCTCTACATTCGTCATACATCCGCATGATAAAGAGAGAGGATTCCTTTGTATATCACAAGTCGTCAGATAGCTCTATCTATCTATAGAAACACAGAAGGCAAGAGGCTTCTCAACTGTCTTTTTTGCGAGTTATACTTTGACATTTGCGGGCGTAGCAAGCACCTTTCCGTAGGCCTTTTTAGCATCCTGTTACCTTAGGGAAACGCGTGTACACAGACTAGTTCAACGCAGAAACGCGCTCAAGCGGCAAAAGCAGACAAAGCTTTGAATTCATGATTAAAATGACTTTCTTCGGAAGAAAGGCTTGAACATTTATTTTTTGCTTTCTCTCAGATCAGACTTAACAGTCAAGAATAGAGCTCAATTTGTTGGAAGAAACGGTTAACCGCCAAAAAGGCTACGTTCAATGCTGTGGGATCGTTTACCTATACTCTCCAGTTTTGTCCTTCCCGTGTTTGAAAAGTTCTAGTTTGAACCCGCCCAAAGTTAACTTTACGTTAGTCGCAATTTTCCTCATCAGGTAATTATGTGTTTGCCAGACGCTCTATCAATTAGAACCTCAGTATTTCAGATGAACCGACTAGAAAACTGTTTATCTGTGTATTCGACAGGAGCAAGTGTCCCATTCTTTCTACCTTGGCTGTTAGATCATGAAAATCATTCAATGGAATCAATCCATTATGTTGTATGAATGACCAAAAGAAATTTAATCGCGCTTCCCCTGGGAAAGGACGTAAAGTAAGACAGAGGATTTATGATTTGAATTCGCTTGCCTTTTAGTTTTTACCGCATTACATGTTCCTATGCGGTTAGTTTGACTTGCGCAGCATTCATCTTCAAAATTTGTTAATTCCACAGCAGATCTGATTTAACTGTGCGAATACAGAATTTTGAGGGGTAAGTCACCTATTTAAGATAATTTTTACACTAACATGGTGTTGTTTGCACGAATTCTATCGAAACCCACAGATTGCACAAATTCTAGCGAAACCCATGGTCGTCGCAATTCTGCTAATCAATTTTTAGATTCTCTAAAAAGTAATAATGCGAGAGGTTTTATTTCACTTTATTCGGTTTTTTTTCCCATATGCAGTTTTCCTGATTGATGTGCGCACGAGCTCTTGAAAGTAGGAGACACAAATCGACAAAAACCATCTCCTCACTACCATGCAGCACGGCTTGGTAGCTTTGCATACGTCTGTACGCTAGCTTTAGTTAAGAACCTTAATTTATTAAATTTGACACAAGTTGGCCTTCGGTCAGTTAAGAACGCAAACAGAACAACGACAAGCAAATTTATATATTGTGCAAATTTCAATCTGCGAGATTTTCAAATGCGCATTTCAACCAGTTTATCTATAGTTAAAATAAGTTACATGATTATTCTAAAATCTGACATATAACAAAAAAGTACAGGAGGCGACGAGTGGAACATCTGATCTAACTTTAAATGGACCTATCTTTTTGCTTTCAAACAAATGAGTTCATGCAGTTTAAAGCCCAGTGCTGATTAATGCATGACAAATACTAAGTTGTTCTTGCGGAAAGCGCTTCGTTCGGTTGTGATTTCCCGGTGAAATATGTGAGTCATAAAGAAACTTCAAATTGCATGAAGTGCATTGACAAGGATAAGTTTATTTTCACCTTGATCAAGAAATTTAGTTTTGACGCTGAAAAGTATAGTGGTTAACCTCCTTCCTTCAATTCCAGCGATTCCTATTTTACTGATTAAATCCCAGACAATTTACCCACCCAGTTTTCTGTGATAGAAATTACATGGTCGTAATTCCCCCCGTTTAAGATTGAGAACTCGACTTGCACACAAGACGATTTACAACTGTTGTAGTTTACTCAAGTATCAAACATATTACCGAAAGGTTTCAAATCTCAAATACTCTAGTTTAGAAATTGACTCGTGCAAATTCTTGTTATTCGAATTTGCATAAGTGCTACACGAAAAAACGATTTAAATAAAAATGGTCTGAGATTGGACAATTTTTGTTGAGCCGCTTTGCCCAGCTCATGAATCGATTGTACGATTGTAGAAGATCAGGAGAGCTTGTTAACCCTACAAATGAAATGAAAAACGTGAAGACAGCGTTTGGTTTTTCATCGTTAGTTGATTTTGTCAGTACCAATTCTCAAAGTTGCAGTTTGCATAAAAATATGTGGCAGGCCTTCATTTAATGTCGAGACAAAGCATCTATAGTCTCCATTGTGAACAAGTTGTACCCATTGTCAAACAGAAGAATCAGTTAAATATACAAAACCTTATTCGCGTGCAAGTACCTTATTTTTAATAATTTTTGCGCGTACTTAATTTCGCGAAAATTCCAAAGCAGTATTTCGTGAGTATTTTTAAAATTACGCAATTTGGGGAGAACAAAATAACGAAGCATTAACTTTCGCGCTTTCCTCATTTCTTTAAAATAGTAAAGACCAGAGATAAATACAAAGAATTCGAACCAACAGATAAAGTTCGATGAATGCACCAAACAGAGTTCCAAAGGGGGGGTCTTTGGAGCCCTGGAGCCCTGAAATTTTTGTCGTGGAGCCCGGAGCCCAAAGCCTCTCTCGACTTGGAGCCCGAACAAAAATGCTGTCTTTGGCTAAATGGAGCCCTGGAGTGAAGCAATGGAGCCCTAGAGCCCCGAATTTTCCAACTTAGAGCGCTGGAGCCCTGCATTTTTTAGGCCGGAGCCCTGGAGCCCTAAACCCCTTTGGGACCCTGACTAAAGAGGTTTCAAAAGATTTAGACTGTAGAGGATGATGCAGATGCCCAGCAGATGATAGTGAAGCAGGGAAAGAATAGTATACTGAAAAAATTTAGCTTTAGCTAAGCAAAGTATCGTTTTTACCTAAAATTACAGGTGTCAAGTCTGCGAATTACAGCAGCTCTTAAATTAGTATTGTTTTATAACATAATATTCGCACGTTCTCATTTTCGCGAGTATTGAAGTTCACAATTTTTTTTTTTGAAATCGCGGAAATTAATACTTGCGAGATTAACTAAGAATAAGGTAGTCGTAAAGAGAATTCGTATATAAGCTGAAGAACGATTATTGACGTAAACTAAATAAAGAAGAAGGGCGATTATTGTTGAACGTTTGGAAAAAATTCATCCTAAGTATGTATATGAATGAATTTTGGAGTCGACCAGCACCTCATTGAACATCTCACATGATTGGCCATAAGAACAATAAGATAAGGGCACAAACAATGCCCCTATCCCTGAAGACAATGAGCAATATTGTTTTAGAATGCCTCTGAAATTAGAGGTTCACAAGAGGTACTGGACTACTCGAGTGAATTTTGACGAGCACAATGGACAAAATAAGTAAAAGGCGTTGTCTTCATTTACTGAAAATTTCCTTAACTGGTATGGAGTTTTACACTGTCATTTTAAGACACTGCCAAATCTAAGGTAAAATACTGGACATAAATTCCTGGAAAGCTTAGTTTTAGCGCTAGAGGTCTGATACTAAAACTTATTAAATATGCGTGCTTTTGTTTCCATCCACTGAAATAGTTAGCAATAAGATGAAGCTGTACTTGGGACAACTGTTCCCTGTCTTCCTTCTTTTGGTGATATGTAGAGGTCAGTTGTTTTGTTATGTCACTGTTACATCATCAGGTGTAACTAACTGCCAGCTAACTTATAAGGTGCGATGCGCAAAGAAGTAACCAACTCGTTAATGAATCAGAATTCGCATACTACCCAGCCTCGTCCCCAGCCCCTTACGCGCTTATCGAGTGACAACGGGAGGCTTAAGGCTAAACACGATTGAGCTCGACGGGAGACGTCATGTTTGATTTCCTCACTAAGAACGACTGGGAACGAGGCTGTATACTATTTCAAGTACCGGAAATAATAAATGAATATTAACATAACAATATATATCCCACAATTCTCTACGCTGTATATATTATCATGTTTTCTTCTATTGTGCACATTTCTCCTACGACATCACTTGAAGTAGGAACGAAGTCATTACTCTGTTGGCACCGCGTCATGGCCCAACCGCCGCAAATCCAACGGCCTTTGCAAGTTAGAGCTCAAGATATTTTAGCAAACGCCCAAGCAGATTTGCCTGTTCCTCAAGGTCCTCAACCGGCGGTTGCCGTTCCTGCTCCGGGTCCTGCACACGTGGCCGAACCAGAAGTTGCTGAAATTGCTGAAGTTGCTGGACCTCATGCAGTCCCTGATCCTCCACTTGAGGTAAAACAACCGTTTTCCTTTCTTCCCGTTTCATTTACTGGTTTTAGCTTATTTTTGCTCTTACGTCTGTTTTTGAGATGTATGCCACTCGAGTGCGGCGTGTTATTTAAATGCGAGTGATGCCACTCGAGTGCGAGCGATGCCAGTCGAGAGCGACTGAAGGAAAGCTTGTTACTCGACCATGTGAAATGCAGTTTGCTACTCGAGGGTTATTTAACCACTCCGGTGTTTTGTGAGTGATGCCACTCGAGTGCGAGTGATGCCAGTCGAGAGCGACTGAAGAAAAGCTTGTCACTCGACCATGAGAAATGCAGTTTGCTAGTCGAGCGTTATTTAACCACTCCGGTGTTTTGTGAGTGATGCCACTCGAGTGCGAGTGATGCTCTCGAGAGCGACTGAGAGCTTTACGAGTGAATGAAAATCCTGTTGCAAACAAATGCTGGTCGGAATTTCGACATGTCACTTGAATGCAATTGAATGCAATTTACCGGTTAGGCACGACTGATCGGACAATTTTTGCCGCTCGAGCGCGAGTGAAAATCTTGAACTTATGTTGTTCAAATATGTTTTTGGTGTTTTTGTAAAACGCCTCTAACGCGGTAGTGTATGTTATATTCTACAAGTGTGGCTAAAGGTTTTTTGCTCTCAGTAAAACATGGTTTGCTCGTTTGCCTTTTTAAAACATCTCATTTTGCCACACGCTGGAAAAGCTGCTGGTTGTTTGTGCAGTTTATCAAGTTTTATTTTCCCTCTTAATAGGGCCAACGGACCATAACGTGCTTTGCACGTTGTTATTTATTTATTCATTTCCCGTACAGCAAACACGGCAGTTTGTTTGTGAATTTTTTCTCACCTTATGCAAATCACGTTTTCACTTATTTTTTGTTCGGTTTCTCTTTCTAGCTTTTGTTTGTAATTTCTTTTGGCGCGCGAGGCCGCCAATTTTCGGATATCGTTTCCGCTTGTGTTAGTGTTTTGGAAATATGTCAACAGTTTTTGACGGCTTTGTGCCAGCTCCCTCGTTTAGCGCGTTCGGGAGATGTTATTTACCTAGTAGGCAGAGTGTTTTATTATTTTGTGGGCAGATTTGTGTGCTTATCCTTTTCTTACCTGGTTTCCTTTTTTGTTTTAGTATCAAGAGCCCTTAAATTTAAAAGCTTTTGAAGAGAGGCTCAAAAAGTTGGAGGGTAACGACCAGTCAAATCCAGTGGCCCTAGCCCTTAAGACCCTCCACAGGACAATTGAGAAGACACGCTTTGATCCTGAAGACGCCATACTTGACCTAGAGGCCCTTGTTAAAGTCGCAAAGGTCTATAATCATGACAAAGCAAGAGAGTATGAGTGTGTCCTCGATGAGATCCAGAAACATGCTAAGAATTTACCACAGAAGTCTTTGAGAGACTTGTTGGTTGCTCTGGTTGGCGATCCAGTCAAGAGTAAAGTCCTTGAGAAGACAAACAAGCTTTTGAAGCATATGCAGCCTGATCATAAGTCTTCCCCCCTCAAGTATGGAGGCGATTTAACACCAGTCAGTTTGGTAACCCAGGCACTTCTCGTCGTAGTGGGGGCTTCAATGAGACCAGACGCAGTCAGGCACCTTACCCCGCCCATCGTGTCCGCTCAAGCTTGTGCTATTTTTGTGGTTCTAGTCAGCATTTGTTAAGAAATTGCATTGCCTTTCAAAATGCAAAATCTGCTCATCCTCAAAATAAGCCATAATTTCCATTAAATGTTGTCAACTCATGCTGAATCGAGTTATAATAAAGTGTTTTTTGTTGTTGTTTAGTTTTTGTTAGCGTTTGTTCTCCCTTCTTTTGTTTTTCTTGTTTGCGGCTTTTTCGGTTCCCTTTCCTTTTGTTACCAGTTGAGTTGGATTGTCGCTTGAAACAGGGGTACAACTCTCCTCCCGGTTTATCTGGGTCAAGCTGTCATTCCTCCTCCTCTGGTGGCCACTATTTTGTTTTTTACTTTACATTTTCGCCTTTTCTTTCTACTTGGGTTTTTAATTCCAGCATTTTCTGTTTTGCCCTGTAGAATCAAGCAAAACCGCTCACGCCTCGTGCCGAGCACAGTACATTTGATCCCACTCCCTGTGTTGCTGTCTTCAAGTCTAGAGTCAATGAGTGGGTAACCATGGATATGTGGCCACTAGAGTCTGAGGTGGAAATGACAGCCCCTTGTTTCGATTTTGGCTTTGTTCAAAGTATCTGTTCCGGGAAGATTGTCCCTGACATTACGACCCTCCGTTTCCGCAACCCTGATGTTTTCATTGCTGGTCAGCTTCACCTTCACAGCGAAGTCTGGGAGAAAATTGCGAGTCTCAGTACCTATGACCGCGCGGATGAAGTCCTTGACTGGATTAAGAATAAAGTCTCTCTCTTCAAGTTTTTTCGGCCGTTCAAAGGACATTTTAAGGGACGCGCTTATGACTCTGTTATTCCCCCCCGCATTGAATTTGATAATAACAAATCTTGTAATAATTTTGTTGATTTTATTGTCAACACGTTGCTTGAAAGGGTGTGTAGTGGCGCTATATCAATCTTAGGGAGGGTTGGTGAGGTGGACCCTCCACATCTCGTCATGCCTTTGACTGTTGAACCGACAAAACCTCGCCTTTGTCACGATAACCGCTTTCTGAACCTTTGGATGGTTGACCGCCCTTTTCGTTTGGACAACTTATCGCAATTACCCAGATACCTCACAAAAGGATGTTACCAGACAACGCTGGACGATAAATCTGGCTATGATCATATCCTTTTGGATGTGTCTAGTCGTACTTTCTTTGGCATTAGGTGGAGAGGATGGTATTTTGTTTCCAACACCATTCCTTTTGGTTGGAAAATTTCTGCCTATGTTTATCATTCTACAGGTCTCCTAGTATCGCATTTTTTGCGTTCAATAGGAGTACCATGTTCTTTGTATATTGACGATAGGCACAATGGTGAGTTGCAATCCAAAACCTCCTACCCTTCGGCGAGTACTTTAGCTACCCCTTCTGACGAAACACGTCTTGAAGCTTCCAAGGCTGCGGTTTTCCTTGCTGCATATACCCTCACTTCTCTTGGGTACACCCTTGGACTAAAAAAGTGTGTTTTCACCCCGCAAAAAAGAATAAAATACCTCGGTTTTATCTCTGATTCTGACCTAGAAGCTTTTTACTTACCTCCCGATAAGCAAACCAGTTTTCTTGCTTTGGTAAACTCAATTCTCTGTGGGAGTTGCGTTTCGACTGTCACCCTTCAGCGTCTCGCGGGTAAATGTATTTCTTTTCGCCTTGCAGTACAGGATTCTCGCCTTTATACCAATGAGATGAACCTCGCTATTAGCAAGGGTTCAAAATCCTCTAAGCCTATTCGCATCTCGCCTCCGCTCAGAGCTGAAGTGCAGCATTGGGCAGATCCTTCAGTTGTCGCTAGAATTGGAAAGTGGCGCGACGAGCGACACCTCCAGTTCGTTGTTTATTCGGACGCGTCCTCTTTTGCTTGGGGAGGACTTTTTCCCCGAAAAAGTCATGTCAGTGTTTCCGACTATTGGACGCCTTCTACAGCAGTGTTAGATATTGCCACTAAAGAAACCAAGGCCCTTACCAACACTCTTCTTTCCTTTCGTGATGATCTTCGTGACGCTAGGGTTGATGCTTATGTGGACAACCTATCCCTTGTTCAGGCCTGGCAGTCTCAAGCTGCCCGATCGAGCCTTTTTTCTGACGCGCTAAAGCGGTTAGCGGAAGTGGTCCTAGACCTTAATGTGCACCTTTCAGTTATCCATATCCCCTCGAGTGTTAATCCTGCTGATCAGCCTTCACGTCGTTTTTCTCCTGCTGACAGTAAGTTAGCTTTTCATTTGTGGCAGCGCCTTCAATCACACCCTTCTTTTGGCGGTTTACATGGTCATTCTGTCGATCTTATGGCTTTGGACTCAAACTCTCAAAGTGATCTCAATGGGGTTTCCTTGCCTCATTTTACACCGTATCCTACCCCCTGTTCCTCTGGCGTGGATTTCTTTGCGCAAAATTTTGACCACCCGGATCGTAGTTCCATCTTAAGTAACCCGTATATTTTTCCTCCTATACTTTTGATTGGGCAAGTTTTTAATCATCTGCGGGCTAATCATTTGCGATGCACTATTGTTGTCCCCGATGTTCACCCTAGACGATACTGGTGGCCAATTCTATTTCACTCGGCTTTCGCTTCTCTTAAGCTTTCTTGCAAAGGGGAACAAGGCGCGCTTCTTACGCCTTCTCCACATGGTTTCTCAGACTCGTTTAAACTGCCATGGGACCTCTGGGCTTTCAGAATTTAAGACATTTGTTGCGCCTTTTTTTTTAGATATTTGTTGTTTGCGAACATATACTTATCAAAATGATCTGTACATCCGCTAGAACAGTTTTTTGTTTTGATAGTCAATTATAGATTGTATTTGTGCTATAGAATGTTTGGTAACTTTTTTCTTAACTTTGTAATGATCGAAGTGACAATAAATTTTGTTCATTTATTTTTTGTTTTCCTTCTTCGTTTTCCCTTCAGCCTTTGCCAACGGCCCCTAAACTTTTTTGCCAGTCAGTCTCTTGTCCTCGCTGTGAATATGCCAATGACGCCACTTTCCGTTACTGTCAGAATTGTGGTTACAAGAGGAAAATCCTAACCGTTGGCCATACCCAAAGGACTGACGTTACTCTGGACGTCTCTGCTCTTGATAACCGCCTTTCACAAATCGCGAGCCTATCTGCTAACACGTCCTACTCAAAGCAAAAGTCGTCCCTTCAAAAGGATTTGGAGTTCTTCTTAGCCTCCCTTCCTTTCCCAAAGGATATTTCCACTGTTACTCCTCGCGAGCTATGTCGTTTTTTGGTATGGAAAGATCAAAAGGGGAAGACAAAAGTTCATTACGCCGGTTGTCAATTCTACGCACGCAAAGGTTCCTTTCCCTGTCCATGTCCAACGCGTCTGGCTTTTGGCACCGTGGACTCCTTGATTGGAAAGTTGCGTACAATTTTTAATGAAGTCGGCAGGAGAGGAGAATGGGACCCAAGACTTCTGCTGAGGAATCCGGCTACCGATCTTTCACTAAAACAATACCTTAAGTGTGTTACCGCAGAACAGTTGCAAGCTCAAGCAACACCCAAACAAGCCACTCCTTTTTTCGTTAATGATCTTTTACAGTTAAGTCACCTCATCGATCGTAAATTGCGGTCAGAGGATTTAACTCCGATTGACATGTTTGTTTTATTAAGAGACCAGGCCTTTTTCAAAACACTCTTTTTCAGTGGAGATAGACCCGGCGATCTCAGTCAGGTGAAGACACCAGAAATTCTCCGCTTCCCGGATAATAGCGGTTTACTATTCAACCATGTTTGGGGGAAGACTCTACGTGATGGTTCTTCGAACCTTTTTGCCATTCGTCGCAACCAGAATGCCGATATATGCCCTGTTAAAGCAATTGACCTTTACGTAACCTTTGCAAAGGGTATAGGTATTGACATTACAAGCGGTTTTTTATTCCGCCCTATTACCCCAGATGGGGGGATTGTTGATAGACCTTTTTCATCCTCGGCGGCAGATTCTCGCTTCAGAGTCTACCTTGACGAAGGAAACCTTGCACAAGCAGCAACACTTCACGGTTTTAGATCGGGTTGCGCTATCACCCTCGCCCTTGCGGGCGCGGGACTGCAGGATGTTATGGGACACGTTGGCTGGCGCCACCGCTCTACTGCGACCTACTATATGCAGTTATCGAAAGTAATGTCCACCAATTCTCCTTCCACGACCCTTTCTGGTCGAGAAGTAAACATTGCAGATCCAGGGGTTTTGTATCAGAATTGTAATAGCCTTAAAGATTTTATTCCAGCCTTCCCACGGTAGTTTTGGAGAATGGGAGAATAAACTCATTTTTGGCTAGGTTTTCTTCTTTCCCATCTCTGTGTCCATTACCCAGAGTCAAACGGTTGGATTTTGCAACCCATTTTCACCCTTCCATATCTCATTGTTATGTGTATTCATGTGTATTGTAGGTACTTGGAATATGTTACTATTTCAAGTACCGGAAATAATAAATGAATATTAACATAACAATATATATCCCACAATTCTCTACGCTGTATATATTATCATGTTTTCTTCTATTGTGCACATTTCTCCTACGACATCACTGGTAGTAGGAACGAACCCGCCCGCCCACCCCCAGTGGCATGACGCGGTGCTAGACCTTCATGCACATGAATATACCGCTGTCCACACTCGTGGACAGCACCCATTTTCACCCTTCCATATCTCATTGTTATGTGTATTCATGTGTATTGTAGGTACTTGGAATATGTTACTATTGTCAGATCCACTGCATCCAATCAGAATTCAGAGAAGGCTTCCTTGAATTGAAATTGCAAAGTTGATATTGTAAAAATTCGTGATCGAATAATTTGGACGTGGCCAAACATGTCTGCACGTCGAGCTGTAAGACTTTACGGGCTAAGGGGTTGACTTTTATTTTAATGACAAACTGAATTGTTTGCTGTCTTTCAGGAAATGTAGTCACAAGATCAAGAAGGAGCTCTGACGATGATATGGGGAAGAGACATCAGGCCCTCAACATCAAACTTGCATCGCGCTGGTAAACTAAAGCGCAGAGAAACAGATAGGCACTTTCTATCGACAGAACAAGTCTTTTTCATTGACTAGACAGTTGTGAAACAGCAGTAGCGAAATCTACTGAACACAAACAATTCCAAACTAAAAGGCAGGTTTTGATGATCGCGTAGAAACTGATTTGGAACCTAACTTCTGTGAAATAATTTAACATGTGCCATAATTTTAAATGGTCTCAACCCTCATCCAATAGACAGCACAAACATTGAAATAAACCATACCTTGAAACTGACTTGGGTTATCCATCCTACTTTGTTTGGGACCAGTTCGAACTCAGCAAATTTTTAACAAATGGAGCTTAGTGAAGTTGAATTCTGCCGTACACAAAAACACGGGAAATTTTGCTTCTTTAACCAAACGGGCTCGCTCTACTTCATTCTTGTTAATTGCCAACGATAACATTCTTTTGCGTTCCAAAAAGAGGAAGAAAAAGCCCGAAATGGACAATTTTCACCTTTCTTGAGTTCAACCGAACATTTTAGTTTGAAACCATCATCAGATATCAAGCAACGACGAAGAAAAGAGAGATTGTGTAGCTTAACACGAAAATTTTGGTGTATTTCGGGATGCGGCAAAGTTGAACTTCATTACACCCCATTTGATAAATTCGCTGTCTTCCAAGTTTTGCCAAAGACAACAGCATGGATAACCCAAGTCAGTTTCAAGGTATAGTTTAGTTCAATGTTTCTACTGTCTATTGAACGAGGATTGAGACCAGGTGGGGTTATGGCACATGTTGAATTATTTCACAGAAGTTAGGTTCCAAATCAGTTTCTACGTAAACATCAGAACCTACCTTTTGGTTTGGAATTGTTTGTGCTCATTAAATTTCGCTACTGCTGTTTTGTAACTGTCTAGTTAAAGAAAAATACTTGTTCTGTTAATGAGAAGTGTCTATCTTTTTTTCCGCGCTTTAGTTTACCCGCTCAATGCAAGTTTATAGAACTGATTTTCAAGATTAATTTCCTGTGATTTTGACCTCCCGAACCCGAGAATCGATTTCCTCGTGTTTTTCGAAAATAAAGCGCTTCTGGGGAAAACGAACCATATCAGGTTTCTATTTTCACCAATGAGCCTCTCTATGGGTATTTCCGAAGAAATCGAAGACGCGAAGATCACCGCGGAAAAACGAAGATCTCAAGATTGAAGCGAAGATCTGAAAATTGACCTAAATTCGCGTGATCAAATTGAACACTCAGATATAAAACTGTCAAAACTCGTAAACACTACAGAAAATATCTGTAATTTCTGAGTTTTGGCATTTGACCACATTTCACTGCGATTTTGACAACAATGTCAACAGTGGTTTACAGTCACTGCCGCGAAACCACATGATGCCATTGTCGCCATTACAAGGCAGAAAACGACAAAAATAGTCCACTGAAAAAGTAATCATTAATGACATTAATGACGTCAATGACAACCCACTAACCATTGGATTCGATTTCATTCGTATCATGTTGGTCGTGTCGCTGATCTTTGACATCTTTAACCTCGTGCCGGCTCGCGGTCTGCAGAATACATTTTATTCATGACAGATTTCGACTTAGAAGTCAAGTATTCTCTCTATACGATAAACTCAAAAGATACCGAAACGCCGTCTGTAAAGCCGTGGTGGTGTCGGACGACCTTATGTGAGCAGGGGAGCTTGCAAGCTCTTGAAAAACGCTTAAAAGCTAAGGTAAGCATAACACTGACCAACACTCCTGGTCAATTTCTTTGTTTTTACTGTTTTTATAGGGAGAAATCATCGACTTAAGATTTTTTAGTTCCATTCAAGACCTAAGTCGACAAAATGAAGAAACGATAACAAATGATAATAAACGATTTAGTGATAAATTTGATCTAGAATGTCTTCAAGGGTTGCATTGTCAGGGCTTGACCACAATGAATCTGGTGGCATAACGAAGTTTTGTCTTGATGGTACGGCGCCACAGAAAGTGATAACAAACGATCAGTGTGCTGTGGCACATGGCGTAGCCTTTGACGGTCCGAATCTGATCTTTACGGACAGGAAACGAAACCTGGTCAAACAGCTAACACCTAACGGTGAGGTCACTGTAATTTCTGGAAATGGAGAATTGAAGACAGCAAGTGCCAAGTCGCTATCAAGTAGTCATGCACAACCCACTTGCTTGGCAACTGAGGGGCATACAGTGTATGTGTGTGACACAGGATCACAAACACTAAGAATCATCACTCCAACATCCGCATTGGCTTCATACTTGGAAAACATCCAAAAGATGTTTCAGGTGTTTTCTGTACATTCTGACAAGACCAAATACGGCTACACTAAGCAAGTTGGACTTGATGAGGTTATCACCAACATGGCCAAGGTCCAACAATACTTCAATGAACTTGTCAGCAATATCAGGGAACATGTTCAGAAGCCAACTCTCAACCCTGAAGGGCCACACGGCTCACTAGCTTACATAACCGTGGAGGCTGTGACCTGGGTCACTGACACCCTGAAGGAACGGAAGGATCTATTTAGCAATGTGGACGAGAGCGAGTTAACTGCAGATTACGAGCAAGCATTTAGCTCTCTTTCAATCCTGACCGTTGTGGTGGAACATTTTTATTCGAACATGCGTGGTCGTTATGCCATGCCGTACATGCTGCAATATGCCCAGCTGCTGATGCCCACAATACAGGAGACAGTAAAGAAGATGACAAATGCATCCTTCATTTACTTCACACGCGAAATAGCCCACTATCCAGACCCAACAGCTTCAGTGCGCTATGCGAACCTCCAATGGCCTGTCAAACCGCCAACGGCCCCCATCTCGCCCGAAGATCTCCAGGAACTGCAGGAATGGCAGAGGCAATATTGTGGTGGCGTTCGGCAACGGTCTGTCAGAGATATCAGTAAATATGATGCTGGCACCCTTCCATCATTTGCCAATGCAGAAGAGATGAATCAGGCAGAAGTAACCAGTTCCAGAATGCACTTTGAAGGAGAACAGTGTGGAGATGAAAATGTAGTAGAAGCTGTAAGCGGGGAGCATCATCCTGTCCAAGTCCTGTTTCAAAAGGGAGTCGTCCTCGCAGTCAAGCCGGGATAAGATATGTTTGCTCCAGATGACATCGCAAGAGCAAATTTCTATATTACTATGACGGAATCAGATGTATTTGATAACCCCAATGAGACCGGAATGAATGTTCTGTGGTACTCCTTTACTGAGACGACAGATGAACAATTTGGCTGCTTTGTGGCCGTAGGATCCAGAAAAGTCTTAAAGAAAGGAATCCTGTTTCCTTTGAGTGACACTGACATAACCACTCGAGACAATAATGATATTATTCACTTAACAGACACGTGCTACTCACAAATACTGAACTCTTTAAACTCCCAAACCCCAACCGCTTGTGCAGTGGCAGAGTTTGTAGAATATGAAAATCAAGAACAGAATGACCAGCTGCAAACAGAGTGCCCTGTTGAAAGCGAGCATGTCGAATATCTTGACATTGAAGCAACTGAAATTCGAAGCCGCAGAGAAAGAGGCGTTAGAAAAAGGAGAAATGAGGACATGGTGTACTACTGATATGGCTAAAAAGGTGGGAGGGTAGAATAACCCTCATTTCAAGTCAACAGGTTAGTTGTGTATGTTAAAGCTACGAGCTTGTGGGATCGCATAAAGAAACCTCAGTCTTTAAATGTCGTAAATGGCATAGAGCACTGAACAAACAGAACGTCGCCAAAGAATCCAACAATCCTTTATTGTTTCAATAACTGTTTATATTGCTTTTGGTGAATTTAAACCATAAGTAATGCAATTTGCTATTGAAGTGAAATATTTATGAACTGTGAATTACACTGAATAAACGTTTAAACCATTTCAATCCGAAAAACGAAGATCTTCCAGAAAAAAACGAAGATTTGCAAAAAAATCGCGAAGAAAACGAAGACCGTGGGTACCCATAGAGAGGCTCACCAATACCCATTTATGTGCAAAATATGAAAGAAATCGATTTTTCAACTTCTGCCGCCGAATGCTCGATGTTTACTGGAAATCGCTCTTACTTTCTGATATCATGCACACTACTTACAAATTGAAGTATTTCTTTCACCCTGGCACTTTGGCATATTTGCCCTTTGTTGCCCAGGAAGAAGAGGCTTTTACTCAGAAAGGAAATCATGCTGTGCCGACACTTGCGGTGGCTTGGACATATCCATAGCATAGAGGACGGCCGTTCGCCCCTCTCCTCCCCTCCCCCCCCCCCAAAAAAAAAAATCTGAATCTTTTGCCAAAGACCGTAACTTCTGGGAACGCTTTGCCAGAGAGAGTGTCAAGAAATGCGAGAAAAAGAGACCCTCCAGCTGACTGAGACGAGAACTCAGAGACGGCAGGCCGAGGCTTTCTCCCAGCCCTCTAGTCCTGTTGGGAACATCGTCTACAATGACTCGGCAGTGTAGCTCTAGCGTGATAATCTCTGCTCAATGGACGAATATGAAGTCGAATCTGATTTCACATTAATCAAAATGACGTTCAGGTATTAAGCACAATCTTCTTTTGATAGTTACCTAGCATGTTAATGATAATGTTTCCTCGTATTTCATGGGGCTGCCAAAAGAATCCGTGTATGAATGGGGGAACTTGCAAAGAGCTAGAAGATGAGAAATACGAGTGCCAGTGTCCTGAAAAATACAAAGGAGACCACTGTGAAATAGGTGTGCAATTTTACCTATAAAGTTAGACTTAGAAATCGGACTCATGGTTTACCATTTGTCGCTCATTGCTGAAGTCATGAGAGATTGTTTGACGCTCTCGTTCACCGCTCAAAAGTTTATTCAGCGAATAGAGCTTGTAGCTATTCCTTCAATGTGAGGAGCCGTGTGCCAAACGCGTGACGAAGTCCACAATGTTGACCAGCCTGCTTCAACATTCCTCATGACAAGATACACTGTTCAGTATTTTTTGATCAACAAGCGTTGATCAAATACTGGTTTTTTAATAAGGATTTGTCACCTTGTTTACTTATAAAAGTTTTTTAAAAATTGGAATCAAAGGTCAACCCACTCCCTCCCCCCAAATAAACTGGTTCAGGTTTTTCCTCAAGTTTTCAAAACTATAAATAAGTATCTTTTGCAAAGGATAGCCAGGATAGAAATGGGTAAGAGTAAAGTAAATCACATTTAAAAGCACATTTAAAACGTCAAGCGTAGCTTGCTGTCTCAAGTCATGACTAACTGACGGTTTAAACTTGCTTTGAAGCAATTAACGTTTGTGATTTGAGCCCTTACCTTAATGGAGCAACTTGTGTGGACGAAGAAGGAGGTCAAATGTACAAGTGTCAGTGCAAGAGTGGATGGACAGGAGAGAACTGTGAAACGGGTGAGTTTACTTATTTCCACTAGATTGCAGGTTACGTAACAGAGAGAATCAATCGGGTGTACTTCTGAATAAGCTTCAAAATCTTGGTTAATCTTGAAAAAATTTTAAAGGATTGTCGCTGGGTGACTTTAAACACAACGCGTTCGATAAACTCTCGCAAAACACAATAAATCACAGCACTAAACTAGAGAGGGCTTTTTCATACTTGCTCTCAGTCATATGTATGTTCATAGCAACTGTCAATCAATGCGTCAATCACAGTCACCGGAACCGGAAGCTCGGGGAGCGGGAGGCACATTCCCGCCCCTAGTCGAAACAAAACGTTGAGACCATTTAACGTTCTAGTCTTCCGCTTCCTCTAAGAAACACAGTTTGACGATTGGTCTCTTGGAGTACGAACCGTGACAGCTCTTACTTTTCCATCTTGCCCAGGATGAGTTGACACGATCCTTCCCTGTGGCCACACACCTCGCGACTGGTTCGGCTCAGCAACTAGCACCACATCTCCCTCTTTCAAGTTAAGCTTCTTCTCTTTCCACTTCTTTCTCTCTGTCAAGCTAGGGAGGTACTCTTTGGTAAAAACGCCTCCAATGAAGTTAGCCTACGCCTGGGACTGACGTCAGTGTCTTCATAACTAGGATTTGCCCGCAGTAATAAGAAGTGATTTGGCGTGAGCGCCTCAAAGCCACCCGCATTGCTCGACACGTGGGTAATAAGCCTACTGTTTAGTAACCCCTTCCCCTCAACTAAAGCAGTCCTCAGCACTTCTTTGGAAATGATCCTGCTCGCCAATATTGCTTTCAGCGTTCTCTTCGTACACTGGTCTAGTCTCTCCCAGGCACCTCCAAAGTGGGGAGCACTCGACGGATTGAAGTTCCATTTGATCTCCGTGAGCGCGCAAAAGTTTTGTATCCTCTCTTCATTCAGCTGTCTAATGCACTGCTGCGGCTCGTTATTCGCCCCTACCAGGTTCTGCCCGTTATCACTGTATATGTTCTGCGGCCGTCCACGCCGCGCAATTAATCTGTTCAGTGCCATGATGAAATGATCTGTTGAAAGATCGTCACCCAACTCGAGATGGCATGCTCTAGTACTCATGCAAAAAAACAAACAACCATACACTTTAATTTTGCTGCGTCTTTCTTTAATTAGCATAGGTACGAAAAAGTCAACTTCAGTGTTCCTGAACACTATTCCTGGTTCAAGTCTGCACTCTGGTAGATTTCCCACGTGTTGCTCTTGAGGCTTTCTTGTCTGGCGATAACAGTAGTTACACTTAAACTTCATGTCCTGCACGGCCTGACGACCATGATTGATTCAATTCTCTTGCCTAATCAGATTCAACAAGTGCTCAGTGGGTGGATGATGGTGGTACGGTGCATTTCCTCGATGTTGAGCTGTGTGAGCTCATGATGCGACTCGATAATCTTCGGATGACGCATCTTGTATGGTAGAGATTGCATACAGAAACTCAGGTCCGTCGTTACAGCGGTGGCCCATGTTAAGCTCTGCAGGGCGTAGTCCTCGAGTGATGTCATCAGCAGAATTGTACTCCGACGGCACATATCTCCAGCTCACCCTGCCCGCCTATAGTGTGGCCTCCAGGTCGTTCTTGATCGTCTGAATCTCAGAAACTCGATTGCCAACAAACGCCTTTAGCTAGAACTCGTCTGGTGGATCCAATGTAACACTGTAGTGGCGTCACACTAGAAGACTATCTTCTCTAGTTTCATCATCATCTCTGCTACTAGTGTTTCAGCTAAACATGCTGCTATGAGAGCTCCCATGAGTTCAAGCCTGCAAATAGACTGTGCTTTCAAGGGCGCGACTCTCTCTTTCCTTGCAACAAGCCTGCACTCCACTGTTTCGTCTTCAAACTCTCGTCTCAGGTAGGCACATGCGCCATAGGCGTTTTGACTGGCATCACAGAACACGTGATAGTAGGATAGTTTCTCGGATAACTTTGTCGCAATTCAGGAGTACTCTCGGAACCTTCACCTCATCGAGTTCTTCAGCTTCCTTGCACCATTCACGCCACTCTCGAATAGCAGCTTCTTTCAGTTCGACATCCCACCCGCACTTCATACGATTGCGAATATGTAGGGTGATCTTACTTTTGATTGAGAATGGGAGGATGAGTCCTCACGGATCCCACACTGAGAACGCCTGGCTTAAGACTTTCCTCTTCGTTATGCTTGGACGACGTTTGAGTCCAGTAAACTTGAGGGTATTTTCATGAGTATCCCATGTGAAGCCCAAGGTTCTATCGGTCGGTAACTTATTCTCACTCAGCTCGAGCAACCGCGGGGAACTGTCTCGCTCAGGGATGGTCGCTAAGACTTCTGGATCATTTGTCAGCCATTTGTGTAGGTGGAAACCTCCAAGACGCAGTATCTCCGTCATCTGCTTCCGCATTTCGATGGCTTCTTCTCGAGAATCGGTAGACAGTAGGTCATCATCCATGTGAAAGTGCTTGTAGACTGCTTCGACGCCTAAGGGTAGATCTTCCCCATTGTTATCCGCATTACGTCTCATTGTGTAATTCGCTCTTGACGGCGCAGACACTTCTCCAAACACTGTTCTCTCGAACTGGTACACACTTGGCTCCTTATCTGGCGATTCTCTCCATAAGAATCTCATAGCTGGCTCATCAGTCTCAGGTAGGTGTAGCATGTGGTACATTTCCTTCAATTCTGCGACCATTGCAATTCTTCCTTCGCAGAACCTAAGGAAAACTCCAAACAGAGAGGACAGAAAGTCTGGTCCCGTGTAGATCTTAATTTTCCCCACAGTCTGGATTGCTTACGTTTGCTTTGTCCACAAGTTGGTCATCAGCAACAAACGTCTTTGTATCAGGAGCAAAAACTCG
Organism: Siderastrea radians; assembly: GCA_964017195.1. Lineage (NCBI taxonomy): Eukaryota > Metazoa > Cnidaria > Anthozoa > Scleractinia > Rhizangiidae > Siderastrea > Siderastrea radians. Next base: position 144,228 of record OZ024894.1, on the reverse strand, counting down.
GGTCTAGGCGTGCAACGCGATCCTTTACACTATCGATCGGTAATTCACTCAACTCTTTATCATCTCTCGGTGAATTATTTGATAAGCAATCTTCTTGGGCCATGGCATCCTCGTACTCGTATTCTAACTTCGATTCTTCGGCTCTCTTTCTAATTTCCAACAGCTTCTTACGCTGCAGAGCTTCGGCGCGTATCAGCCGTGTTTCATCTCCGCATTGTTGCTCGGCTATTTTTAGCTCGAGCAACAAGCTTCTCAGCTTGTAGTTTCTTGTTTAGAATTGAACTCTTACTAGACACAGTGGAGTTATCCGAGGAAAATAATTTTGGTGTTTAATCTCCTTGTCCTTTGTCACTCATTTCGCAGACTGTTCATTCACGCAATTGGTTGTCGTTGTTGTTGTTAACTAGTTGGACATTTTCTCGATTAGCACTCGTACTCTCATCGCATAACAGCTCGATTTTCGCTTGTTTGTCGCTGGGCGACTTTAAATACAACGCGCTGGTTCGATAAACTCTTGCAAAACACAATAAAACAGCATTAAACTCGAGACAACTTTTTCACACTTGCGCTCAGTCACATGTTTTTCATTCTACACTCTCACATGTTCATAGCAACTGTCAATCAATGCGTCAATTAAAGTCACCGGAACCGGAAACTCGGGGAGCGGGAGGCACAAGGATGGTGCCTCGTAATCAGAGATATTGTTGCGCGGCTTACCACGCGTATCATTACGCGGAAAAAATACCTTCTTATTAAGAAGCACAATCTCTTAAAGTCTTTACAACAACTCTGTACCAATTTCAGAATGTCAAGACCCTCGCGGCATGGAAGACGGTCGAATTTTGGACCGACAAATTACGGCATCTTCATCATACAGCCCTAGGCACGGCCCTCAATATGCCAGACTTAACTCTCAAGCGGGAGCAGGAGGTTGGGTAAGCGCTGAAGATTATGGCTATTATGGCTATCAATGGCTTCAAATCGATCTAGGGAATCCGCATACCATCGTAACACGAGTAGCTACATAAGGAAGAGCTATGTGGAACCAGTGGGTCACCGCCTACAAGCTGCAGTACAGCAATGACGGACAAAACTTCAATTACTACAAGGAACAGGGACAAGATACAGTCAAGGTAAAATTGACTAAGCGAGAGAGGCCACCTATCTGGTTGTATTTTAAAAGACAAGTTGTTATTGCTCATTTTATTAGATTAAAACATTTTTTTTTATTTTCTTCTTAAACACCCCCTTAAAGGCACCCTCTACCCCCCACCCCAATCACATAACACAGAAATACAACCTAACTGAGGCATTTTTTGGATCAGTGGAAATTTTCCAAATAATTTAAAAAAACTGTCTTATACGTGTAAGAAGAAAGCCTTGAAAAAGTGCTTTTTATTTCATCATCGGACTCACCAGCAGATGTGGTACAAAAGCGGAGTGGATTGCTCTAACGTGCCTCCTGTTCTTACTGCACATACGTTCTGCGCATCTCGGGTCTGGTCCGAGTGTTTCGGGGCTTTTGAGAAACGTATGCCAGGTCCAAGGGTTTCTAAAGGACGGTGCCTACTAGTGCAAAGGTATTATTGCACGGTTTATGACTATGTGGGAAAAACAGATCTTAGCCTCAGAATTCAGGAAAATGAGGGTAACTACCCATTTTTCAGAGTTAATTGAGCTTAAACTTGGAAAGAATATGCCATACATTTTTCTGTATTTTAGAGCTTTTTAACAATTATGCTTGCTTATTTATCTGTGAAAAATGCACGGTTAAGTGCATTTTGTTTTCTGGATTCCAGTGACCCTTGCTAAGACCTGCTTTTTCCCCATAGTCTTAACCTTTACCAAAAAACCTCTGTATTAGGAGGCACCGTCCTTAATAGATCGTCATTTTCTCTTGATAGTCTGTGATCGCTTCTCTTATTAAAATTAAAGTTCCTAGCAGTCTACAAGCAGTCTTTCTTTCTGCTCAGAGATAGTCCACCAAAAAGAACACAGTTGTCTGTGTCATTAACTGAATATACATCTTTCTCATATGTTCAACAGCCTTAAAATTCACCCTCACATTTATATCATTGCGAATATGCCACCTATCGACATTTCACTCGAAGCAGTATGCAGGACGTTTGTCACATGAACCTAGTTTAATGGCCTTAGCTCCCACGAGTCTCCCGTAGCTCAGTGGTAGAGCATCTGGACTAGTAACCATACGGTTATAGGATTGACTGCTGTTGGGAGAAGTCGGATTTTTTTTCCCGAGTCGTCTGTGTCATTAACTGAATAAAACATCTTTCTCAAGAACACAGTGTGGACAATTAATATTTACGGTATGATGTTTGCAGTTGTTTATACTCAAAATTCGTTCAAGGCGGAACACAGGGACTAGAATGGCTGTGGGTTACATCTGAATGGTTAAGTGGGGCACGCGAACAAGACGCATGCGACTTTGCCTTGTAATTTTTGCCTTACGTCGGGTTAGACCTGTGGCTGGAAGTAGCAAAACTTTCGGCTTTTGCAGTAACCACAACCTAGCTGTGAAATAATTTTTTTCTTTCAGGAAGGGCAAGGAAAGGCTTGATTTCCCATTCACTTCGTTTTTTCTCTTCTCTCCACTATGACTCGAACATTCCATTCTCTTGGTCAGCGTCTGACTTTAAGACGCAAGCGCAGAAAACTGGGACAAATTAAAAATAATAACAATTCTCCCATGTGCATAATTTTAATTTCGTTTACACTGTTTAGGTTTTTGTCGGAAATAGAGAAAGAAATACCGTCGTTAGCCATGACCTAGACCCGCCAATCAAGGCACATTACATCCGCCTTGAACCAATAGATTGGACTGATTTCGTCATTGCAATGAGGGTAGAACTGTATGGCTGTCAAGGTATGTATTATAGCTTAATCTCTCCTGACGAGATGGGCAATTTGGTCCAAGCATGACAATCCCTGCTTGGCGTGCAGACACGATGAAGCCATACTATGTAGTATACTTAGTAAATAAACCCCTTTCGCCGGCTGGTATATCGGAGGATAATGCCCGAGGCTGAAGGATTGTCCGAAAAATAAACAGTTCGCTTCAAGGGCAACTGTGAATTTTTGAGGACAATCTTTCAGCCAAGGGCATTGTCCTGCGATAAACCAGCACCCCAGAAAAAGGTTTATATGTTTTTTGTCCCTCTGATGAATTCTACAGAGCGCGCACTTTATTGTGATAAACAGAAAACAATCATTGAGGGTCAAAGCACGATTGCGGCTAAACAAATACAAGTTGATTAGTTTAATCGATTTTATTACGCTGAATAGATCTGAAAAGTTAAAATCTGAAAAAGTGTCTTCCAATAAAATCGGAGGACGGATATCAAATTGGATGACGGGTATCGCCTGATTTTGTACCACGTGACGTGCTTCGTCCAATGAGCGTCTTTAGGCTTCGCATATCATAAATTATTGACACATATTTAATTAAGCCTATTAATTGAAAAATGCAATAAATTGAAAAGGGCACCCACATTAAGTAAATTAAAAAAATTGAAGGACACATTTCTGTTTGAATTCGCCAAATTTAGTCGCGGAGTTTGTGAGTTGATAACTAAAGGTAATTTGGCCAAAGTAAAGAAATTGAAAAGCTGGCGTTTCGAGCGTTTAGTCCTTCATCAGAGCGAATCCAGAGAGAATCCAAGAGCGAATACAAGGAGTGAGTAGAATTATCTAGGTGTTCGGAATATTAATTTGCGTGTTTTTTTTTCAGGTTAACCCACGCATCGCTAGCACACACTAAAACTGAAGCGCTAGCTGCAGAAGACGTGCATAGTGGTTGACTTGCTAGCATCGCCTCTGAGTTTTTTAGCTTTAAACTGTTTTTCCTGTTTTAGGCCCCGTTTATATGGTCTCGGGTACCCGAGACAACCCTCCCCCCTGGGCGAGCTAATTTTTCACCTGTTGCTTTGAAAAGTTCAACGAACCGTTTACATGAGGATCACCAACTCGTCTCAGGGAGGCGAGACAACACGGGGGGCGAGTTGTCTCACCTCGGCAGGTAGGGTAACCCTGGCAGGCGGGACAACTTTTTCTCAGATAAACACTTTGTCTCGCCTACCCGGGACGACTTTTAACACCCACGTGTCACGTAACGTCTAGTTTTTGGCTTAAAAACGACTAAATCAACAAAATGTATACTGAAGAAGATAAATTTAGGTAAACTAAGGCTACAGTGATCAAATCAACGAAAAATTCTAAAGGAAAAGGGCGTATTGAGGTCAAGAATATCAAAGTCAGATTTCGGAATAATTAAGTAGGGTCAACTTTACCTCGGTGAGCCGGGCCAACTTCTTATCATATAAACGTTCGGTAAAGTTGTCTCGGGGGGGGGGGGGGGAGTGGGTTGTCTTGAGTACCCGAGACAACTTTCCTCCATATAAATGGGGCCTTAAGAGTGGTTACGTATACTAATTCAAGAAGCATCAAGTTTTAGTGTACAATGTAGGGCACAATTAGTAGGGGCGGTTTATGCAAAGCTTAAGGTTGTTTGTTTGTATGCTTGTTTGTTTCGTTCTAGGTTCTCCCTACGCCTCTCAATGTTGGTCATCACAGTTCAGCCAGCGACCCCTGGATGAATTGAGAGGGCAGTAGGGGCGGTTTATACAAAGCTTAAGGTTGTTTGTTTGTATGTTTGTTTGTTTCGTTCTAGGTTCTCCCTACGCCTCTCAATGTTGGTCATCACAATTCAGCCAGCGACCCCTGAATGAATTGAGAGGGCAGCTGGGAGACGGCATCTGTCCTAAAAACTGTTGGTTACTACCAAGTTTATGAAGATTTTCCTAACATCTTTTTGGCCATTCGGTCTCGACTTTCGCCAAAATCGTGTAGATGTTTAACGAGAAAAGAACGAAAATGAGAGAGGAATTAAATCCTTGCCACATTTAAAATGAATTCTTCTGATGACTTAGCTTGTACCCCGGATTAGTGTTCATCTCGTTGAAAGCTTCCTATAACAATCGCTTTTCCAAGGTAGCTATATCGAGTTGTCTCTTGCTTTGTTTCAAAACTAACTATAACTGATGCACAAGTCGCGCAGAGGTCCTTTTAAAATCCTGAGCGCTTTATTTTCAAAATTTTTTATTTATTTATTTATTTTCTTATTTAATTCGTTAATGTTTGCGTGCTGTTTACATATTCAATAAAGTTTGTTTGGATGAAGAACTGTCATGACTTTCTCCTTATGTTATTGTATTAATGGATTCTTGTGCGGTGATTGTAAAACAAGGCAACAAATTGGCAAGAAGGATTGGAGCGTAAAAAAGAAATTCTTAAAACACAGAAAAACAAGATACGTTTTAGTAAAACCAAACGCAAGTCTTAAGAAGTTGCACACGACGTTTTTTCATTAACTGGAAGGTGAGCTTTTTAGTTGGGCAGAAAAAGTGGCCGTAATGGCGTGATTGTGCTCACAATGTGGTCCTTAAGTTGTCCGCTGTTCCAGAATCTCCAAAGTGCGTTGAAGCGATATGGACAAGCTTCAAGTTACTGGGCATGGCATGGCCAGTCAGTTATGGGAGACCCGTTCTAAACTAAACACAAACCTTTCTATTTATCAGTTGAGCTGATGAAGGTTATCTAAATTTCTTTACGGTGGACAATGTACCTGATAACTCAGCTGATAAATCCGAAGATTTGTGTTTCACTTCCCCACCGACGCAGAAGCACAGTGTCTTTAGAAGCTAAACATTTATTCATGTGTGTCAAGCAAAGTTTCCCTCTCGTTGAGGACTATTAGAAAGCGGGCGCTATCAAGACGAAAAAAGAGAACAAACGATTTTCATAATGTCAATTTCGCAGTAGACTGCGAGCAGTCTCTAATTTTGGCGATGGCGATTGTGGGGCGGGCAAAATACACACGCGCGCGCGCGTGTGTATTTTGCCCGCCCCACAATCACAATCGCCAAAATTAGAGACTACTCGCAGTCTAATTTCGCAGAGGTTTTTGCCAAAATTATAGGCAAGAAAGCAAGAACAAGGTTCCGACTTCGTACAACACTGTTCTCTGTTCTAATATTTTTCCAAAACACGACTTAGTGAATTCTTTTCTTGAGCGGTCCATCTTAGCGGTCCGTATAGAAAAAAATTTGGACCGCACAGGGAACCAATCAGAAAGCTCCTTTTCAGCGTAGATCATTTCAGCCATATAATACTAAAGCTTTTCAACATTGTACTGAAAAGCCACGGATGTCAATCTCTTTAAGAAGTCAACAATTGCATATTTAACAGCATTCTCATGAATTATGTTGATATAAGTATTAATGTAAAGCTAATCATTAATTATGTGAAATGCATCTATGAAGAGCGGCATTAGCACTTTTGTTTCGAAAAGAAGGCTAGCCAGGTCAATTACAGTTGACAGAAATGGGTAGAAAATATGCCATAAGGGGAAACAATCAAAAGTGTTTACCGCTGTTTCAACTTTTTTGTTTTTCATTAATTGGTTTGGCGTAAAATGTACAGGTGTTCAAAGATGGAGACGAATGACCACTGTCTATGAAGAGCGGCATTAGCACTTTTGTTTCGAAAAGAAGGCTAGCCAGGTCAATTACAGTTGACAGAAATGGGTAGAAAATATGCCATAAGGGGAAACAATCAAAAGTGTTTACCGCTGTTTCAACTTTTTTGTTTTTCATTAATTGGTTTGGCGTAAAATGTACAGGTGTTCAAAGATGGAGACGAATGACCAGGAACCGACCATCTGGCTGGCCTGGTTTGTGAGACCACAACATTTGTCGCTCACATCTCTTGATGTCAAGAACATAACTTTTGAATTCACGTATTATTATCTGGGAAGGGCTTCAAAAAGAATTGGCTCATCACTTTTTTGAGGCTTAACTCAAAGCAAATAGTCAAAACAAGTAAGCTGACTGATTCTGTGGCATTGATGGAATCTGACAACAAACTTTCACATAAATAAAAAAGATCGAAATCAAATTATAGTTTTTCTTGGCTTCTGGCCAAATTTCTTTCGAATATCAATGCAGTTGTTACCTAAGTATGTAAATAGTAGTTTAATGTATTGTATATAATATATGATTTTATTTCTATTTTTTATTATTAACATTATTTTATTTATTTATTTTTTCTTCTTTGAATTTTTTTCTCAGAGAAATTAGCTATACAGCTACCCTTGTAAATCCGAGGTGAAATAAAGGTGATGTTGTTATACGTTGTTGTTGGCGAGCGAACGTTGAACACACCGAGTTGTTGCTTATACGGTTTGGTGACCCGACACCAGTCCTGCGCGAGCGTAGTTACCCCCATCTCAGTCTTGTGAACTGTGGCTCATTTTGTTTACTGGCCGAGATACTTACACTCTACGCCTACGGAGACGGGGGAACCGAGGAACCTACGGATAAATGAAGAAAACCCTTAAATTAGTTCTACTCAATCATCTAACACATATTCACAGAGATCGGCGATGCTATAATAGGCAAACGCCGGTTTCCTGCAATAGTTGCGACACAAGTTGCACAAAGAATTGGTTGGTGTAACATATCTTGCAACGGAAAAATTGTACATAGTTTCCGTTTACGCATGCGTTACAAAGAGCAGAGCTAAATGCTACTTAGATCTTTCTCGCAGCGGTAAAACTGCGGCTGAAATTCGTCGCAAGGTATGTTACATTGCACAATTTTTTCTTGCTAATTTTCCGTGTCGCAATTTGGCCGCGAGAAAAGTTGCACATGCACAAGAAACGTTCCCTGCTATAACCGGTTGCCTTTAATTAACTTATGACTTATACAGTAAGAGATTTCAGTGCTCTTCCACAGATATTTGAAAAACCGACACAGTTGGAAAGAGAAGAGGTGTGAGAAAAACTTACTTTTGTGCAGGATTTGAAAAAACAGGTCAGTTGTGAAGTTGGGTTCAGATCGTCGTCTTAAATGTTTCTTAGTTCAAACGAAATTATAAGGTGCAATTTATTTAAGCAAAATACTCATATTTAACTTATATTTGTCTTAAATACATTTTAATTTCAAAGGAAAGGCCAATAGGTTTTATCTTATTTGCTTCCGTTGTATGGTGGAGTCTGGTAAAAGTAAAAAAAGATTGTTGTAACAGAGGATTATGTAGATATATTGGGAAAAAGATATTGAACGTTGTAGATGAGTAGCCGCTCCTAGACGATCTGTGTTTTCACAAGTATTATTTTTTTTCCGATGAGATTATACGAAATTTAAATAACTGGTCTTCCATTCATCGCCTTTTTGTTGTGTAATGCGGTAACGAACCTCGTATCAAAGAATTTCAGCTGATCTTTACGCTGTGATAAGTTGACATTAGCAGTTATTTTGCTTGTAAGTCATGGTATTTGCTTTCAATAAAATTGCTTTGTCAGCATTGTTTAAAACCGATATTTAATTTTACAATTTCCTGAAAACCACTGTGATTTGAGAGTTTAATAACTGGCCACTTGATGGAAAGAAACAAGTTTTAAAAGTTCTTTGTTTTTACAGGTAAATCCAAAACGATTTTACACAACCTAAGTTAAATAGATTTGTTTATTGTTTGCAATGAAGAATCAGGCAAGTTCTTTTGCTGATCACACAAGCTGTTCCTCTAAGACACAAAAACTGGTCACCAGTAATTTACGCCCGTGGTAACTGGTCGCGACTTAGCCAGCACATGGTTTTCTAGGCTAAATACATGTGCTTCGCCGCCTAGCAACAGATTCAAACAAAACTGTTCTTTTCCGCTCTAGCTTTTTTTGTCTGATAGTATGACGGAATTGCATTGTGATGTTACTATAGAAGTTAATTACCGAATTATGAAATTCAAAGAGATATTCAAAAGACAGATTCATTAACTGTAAAGCTATTTTCTTTGTTATATGCCGTTGAAAATTCATTTAAGATACAGGGAAGCTACATACGTAATATTTACAAAGACAGTTGTAGCCAGCCCTTGATATATCACGCACCGAATTATAAGGAAAGTTCATAAAAGCCGTTAAATGGACCAGGAAATGAATTAAATCATATTAAGGAAGCGTCAATGCTCTGAGGACAGTCAGACAATAGCTCGAATACTTCTTCTCTCCCGCACCAGCCACCTGTTAAAAATTTGATTGAAGACTTTAACAAGACATGATGAGAAAAGCTACAATTGGAAATATTTTATGATATTATAAAAAGCCGCGTTGAACTTTGCAATACAACAAATAGAACAACTAAGATGTTTACCGAATCTGGTGGCAAACATATACCAAGCAGTTTAACAGTTTTCTGTAATGACCAACAAATGTCGGATCGAGTCAAGTGATTATCCACACCTATGAAAAAATAAGCCCTGTAAACAATATAGCCTTACAACAGCCACATTTCCTTGCTTAGTTTAGAAACAAATCGGTGCAGCATTTCAAAGTTAAAAATTTTCTACTGCTCCAATTCCAGATTTCTTCCATTGCGGACGCTGAATAATCATGTGCATAAATCTGTAGTCGGCTTCAACCAGCGAGAGTGTGAGGCCAATACAATTTTATTGGAAAAAATCACTTTATAATCTGAATATAACAATTTTAAGTTGCCCCTTATTGTTTGGGAAACACTAGGCACCGAAATGATTTTTCGTTTGAATGGTATGGTTCTTCATTTCAACGCAAATGAATTAAGAATTGGAACATCTGCAAAAATGGTCTCAAGCAAAATGACAGTGTAAATAACATGTTTACAACGCAATTAAAGTTTTTTGATAATGTTCTGTCATCTTTGAAACAGCTAACACATAATTTTTCAATTTAATTCTCTTTCTGTGATCATAATAACACTTTTAACGTTCAAAAATGAATAAAATATCTTAAAGACATATTGAGTTGTATGTTTTCCTCTCTCACAGATACGTGTACTCAAGAATGAAAATGTCTGCTACACTTTTGCGATGCTTGGCTTCTCAGAGCTGGATGCCTTCAAGTGCAAGAACCATGGCAGAGAAAGATCACAAGAGATCCCTTACAATACGAAACATTTCTTGCATGTTGTATGTCGGCAAGAGATCTAAGACATTGCACCTTAATTGTGTGATATGTAAAGGCTGTTTAACTTTTTCTTATATCGGAATAAGGAAAATCGAATGACGGCATACCCAGTCTTAAAACTTCAGAGTGGGAGAGAGGGCGTCATTCTAAAACTTTTCCTGACGTACAAGTTAATGGGAAGTCCTGCGGCTTAGATATTTCGCAAGATTTAACCCAGCTGATAAGGAAGAAAGAGATGAAAAAGGCGTTCCTTTTCGCAGTGACGTTTTTGTGAGGCGGGACGTTGTTTTTAGCGGATTATTTTTCATTGGCTTTGAAGCACAATTAATTGTTACCGAACATATATTCACCCACGCTTCTCAGAGAGTTACATTGAAAAAAATGAGGCAAAGACAACACCGGGACCACTATCAGCTGGATAGCAAAAAGCGAAACAGCAATTTTTGTGAGAGTCTATTTTCTTTCAGTGACCACTTATCGAATCGAAACGTGACCATTTCAGGGTATAAACTTACGATAAGAACATGTTTTAATTACGCTGATAAAATCTTATAAACTATTCCCATAGCGCCGATAAATGAGATCTAAGTTTTAACTTTCTGTTTTCTCTGGTGGATATTTTTTGTTTTGTTTTTAGAATGAGCTACGTTTGTGACTATTTTCCATGTTAATGCTACGATTCATCATTTACACAATCATTGAAATTTATATAGTCCGGAAGCTTCTTCTGGAGCAGAGGATAATAAAAGCAAAAACATATTGGAGATAAGAACTATGTTTAATTTACTTGTTTCCACTTTCGATTTATTTTCAAAGCTATCGAAAAGGAAAATAATTAGGCGGCAAAACAACCCAGAAAACTGAGTATTCGGACATTTGCGATGTGTGAAAAATAATACGTGAAGTGGATTGAACCGTTGTAAACCGCAGGGAAAAGTACCAACAACCGTGGAAAAAACAAAAAACAAAGAAATGGCCAAATTCACGAGTCTATTGACTTTGTGGGATCCATTAAAGCTGGATACGATTTCAAACTATTTCAAATCGCTAGGTAGTGGAAATGACTTGTGAAACGTGAAAGAAGGCATTTCCATTTTACAGCTTGTCTCGCGTACTGGTTCGTTGTTAAACAAACCACCCGCTGAAACTCTTTGCGGAGCAAAACAGCACCAGTTCTCAGAATTCTGGTTTGTTTGGGTACCATTATTGTTTTCCCAATCTAAAATAAAATATGCGATTTCGCAACAACACGAAGAGCTTACACTTAGCAAATATCCGTTTTAAAAACAGTAAAAATCCTAGCAGTTGAACGAAGTTTCTAAGAGCACAGGTCAAAAATAAGGGTGAATATTTCTTATTTTTATCGCTTGATCTAATTAGATTTTTCAAATAAGAGAGTTTTGTTGTTCGCTTGAGTTACTTTAACTCGCTTTTTCCTACATTCGCAATCAAAAGCTTTTAGAACGCTGCGCTAATCGCAGTTCTATCTTATTGGTTGCGGCGGTACAGTAAATGAAAACCTCCTTTCTTGGAAGAAATTATAGAACCACAGGGGACATTGAAATAGGCGGAAAACACTGCGATAAGATGAATAACTCACTCTGTTTCATGCAAGAAAAGATAATTAGATCTGACATATTCAAAAAAGGATGAAAAAAGTGTATGCTTAATTATAGGCTGTCTTCTCTTCCTAGCTTTGTCTTTTTTAAAAAGAATATATATTACTTTACATTCCGTACCTTAGATTGTTCGCTGAATTTTCTTTAATATCAAGCATTTTCTTTGCGGTTTTGTAAATGGCTTCGTGGAAAATGCGTCTTGAAGCACCATCATTGAGAAGATGTAGTGCGCGTTTCCCCGTAATCTCCTCAGTTATTTCAACATCCTTGTCCTTTCCTGTTTCCGTGGAAGCGCTCTTAAGATTTGTTAACCTTGATAGCGCTGGTATGCATACATGAATATCGCTGCACCTCGAAAACTGTTCAGATATGTACGGTCATGTACACACTGGCAAGAGCGTCTATTTTTAATGGAATTCTTGATGGAGTTTTACATAATAAAAGTAGAAAACATTAATTTTTACTGTGAGTCGCCTTTGCTTCTTATGGCGTTAAGGCTTACACAGAAAGCGGGAAAGAAAAAACGTCGCTTTGAAAACGCGGAGGCAATTTTTGGCAGTTGCGCACAGAGAATTTGATAAAATGGCGGAAAGTACACCGAGACAGTCAAGTCTCTCACATCAAAGGAAGCGCCTTTGGAATATGGAGACGATTAAAGCGTGGGGTTAGGTGTGTATCCTAGATTTTTCCTTTCTCTTGTAGCATTGAATACTTTTTTGGTCCTTGTTTTGGTTCGCGTTTCGCCGCTTAGATCTCGAAATAAATTCAAATATAAGCAATTAGCATTTTATCAACAGTATGTTGAGAAATTGGAAATTTGCATTGGCAATCATTTTCTCGCTAGGAGATTATTTCAAGAGCGAAATGGAAGTAATTGAAAAACACGCATGTTTGAACAGTTCTTTGAGAAGTGTTTCGAGAGCAAAGACGAATTAAAAGATTCGCGATTTTAGTTGGTCTGTAAAACGAAAAATCCTGTATTTTTAGAACAATAGGCAGCTGGGATTGACATCTGGTAAACATGGCTTCATTTGTTATCGTCTTCATTATATCAGACCAATATGGGCATTAGAATCACAACGATTTCCATTGTATGTGTAATTTGTGTCAGATAAGCTTTTGGAGAAGGAAACACCGCGATTAATAGTGGATTCGCTCAGAAACTCTCGTGCCTTGTCACGGCAAAATACGTGAGCTTTTTAATGGAGGAGTTTCCGAGATTTGTTTTCGATTCCTCCGATAAATCGACAATAAACCAAGGAGATTCTAAATTACGTCAAAGAAAATTAAAAACATTTATAATCAACATAGGATAATCACAAGAAACTGGGACTTTTTCGATACTGAAAGAATGTTCTTTGAAAAAAAAAATGAATGGCAATAAGTATACACCGCTTGAATTGGAAATGCTTCCATCTTTACGAAAAAGTAGTTTTGTCTTACCGGCTGAGAAAACCAGAATATTTTACATAACTATGCCAGGTTCAATTATCGTCTTTGTAAATTTTTTTCCTTTTTAGCGAGTCAGGCTATTAAGCGATAGGGCGGAGTGAAAATAACCTGTCATATTCAATTGCTAGTTATATAGTTGCAATGTTTTGAAGTTCCTTGGTGAAAAAAAGCAGCCGCCGCGTACCAATCTTCGCGTTGCATGAGGGCCAGAAAGTTCTATCTCACGCCGAGTAATCAGCGAGGAGGGAAGATAAAAACTAAAAAGAATTTTGGTCTAATTGTAACGAGCGAATTTGCTTTTTAAAGAAATAGTCGCCAAAAGCAATGATTACGTATTCACTAAGAGAGTAGTTAAGACTTTGACAACAATACGTCCAATTCTATGCCCTGTTAGTTTCACTTTCATAGAGTTGCCATCATTAGCATGGCGAAGTTTGTTTTGCCAATATTAATTCTTAACCAATGGGAAGTGATAACTGTCGTAATTATCTCCATTCCAGCCGAACTCATTAATGTAGAGCTTAGTTCATTCATCAAGCTAATTCTACGCGTCCAAAAAGATTTAGTTTGGCGGCCAATGGCGCTGGAGCGATGGCCGGCCCCTCACACGTGTATGGCGTGTGCCAAACAAAAACCCGATTACACTTGAATTGGAAATTGCCAACAAATCGCGCTCATTGGTTCTGTTCTTTATTGAGGGGAGACTGTAAGTGCGTTAATGAATTTTAATAAAGGGATTAATTGTCTCAAGCCGATTTGTTGGTAACAAAAATGTTACACCTCAGCACACATCTACACGCATGGTTACCGCTTGGAAAATTTGCTTGAAATTCACCAAATCCAAAATTGCCACGAAAATACGATAAAAGTAGATTTGCCTTAAAATTCCACTAGTAGCTTTCACCAGTGCTAATCTGTCGGACATAGAAAAGATACCCGTAACTGGTGATTGCCGAAATTTTTGTTGTCAATTTCCCCCCGCAGATGTTTCATGAATGAGTTATTTTTTCCCAACGAACCGGGTCAGCCGAGAACTGGAACTCGCGACCGTGTCAACGCGGGCAGGTTCAGCTGCCGTTGTACGCACGCGCAGTATTAATTTTTAAACTGCGCGTGCGCATCGGTTTGGGAACAGGTGCATGTGAAGTGCAAATGTTGTTAACACAATGATAATGATTGTCTCTTTCTTTACGGGCACTCTCACTGCATTTAAGAACATTTTCACGCCATGCTAGCAGGCTTCAGTTCGCAGTGAACGTCTCCGAGATGAATCGCGACAGTTTATTGAATAAGACCCTTAGTCCACCTCTTTCGTCTCGAGTACCTATTTCGCATTCTAATGGTATTTCTTACTCTAATTCTTCGCTTTCCGGAGCACAGATGAATGAACCAAGCTGGATACCCTCGATTCGTGGATCTACGCACACGGTATTTATTCTAAAATTTTTATTCGATGCTTTTTGTGATGTTTGCGCTCGCGTCCGCCGGTCGGACTCGAGTACTGGCGCTCGCTCGCTTCCTCACTCACTCGCGTTTTCCTCGTTCGAAATATTTGATAATTTTCCAATTGCTGTTTTTTTTCTTTCTTGTTATAGCTGTCTTTCCCGTCCAGATCTAACAACCTGGTATGTGATAAATAAAATAAATACAACTTGATCAAATTCATTTCCGTTAGTCAATATTACACTCGGGTGCTCAAACAGCGCTTCTCTCTTCCTGCCTTGTAGATTCCTCCAAGTGTATTTGACGGTTTTGATGACTCGCACTTACTCTCTGCGTCGCAGCTCGAGCCAGTGCCAAAATATTTGTCGACGAAACCGAACAAGCCTTCCGGATTCACAAGCCTGCATGGTTACCACTCAACTCACGGGCACGACACGAGCACATACGATGCTCACGATATTTTGGATCAGATCTCGGCCTCGCTCCAGCCAACAGTTAGCGAGTCAGCATTTGATAAACCGTTCGAAACTCCATCGCCAGTCACCACCACGCCTATGCACTCGTTACACTCAGCTATCCACTCTGCGATTAGCGTGGCGGCTAGTAGCGAGGATGCCATGAATCCCAGAGAGCTAGAATGGTTTGCAGAACGCTTCAAACAAAGAAGAATCAAACTCGGAGTTACCCAGGCGGACGTGGGAGCTGCTTTAGCGCACTTGAAAATCCCTGGAGTAGGTTCTTTGAGTCAGTCCACGATTTGTAGATTTGAGTCGCTTACGCTAAGCCATAATAACATGATGGCGTTAAAACCCGTGTTGACGGCGTGGCTAGAAGAGGCTGAGAAAGCCTACAAATGTAAGAATGGTACGAGCCAGTTCCTTCCTAATTCGGATAAAAAGAGGAAGCGAACCTCGATTGGTGCCGCGGAGAAGCGTTCTCTGGAGGCCTACTTCGCGATGAACCCAAGACCCTCAAGCGACAAAATTGCGTCAATCGCTGAAAAACTGGACCTCTCAAAAAACGTCGTGCGCGTATGGTTCTGCAACCAGCGACAAAAGAAGAAAAGAATGAAATTCTCCGTCCACTAAAGATTCCAATAAAAAAGGAATAAACTCAATTGAATTTCCTGCCGGAAACCCCGGCGAAATCGCTGAATAGATCGACCGATGTACGCGTACCGAGGCGGGTCAACGGAAGATTTGGAGTAAATTACGAATGGTGAATTTATTTATAATATAGACTGAAATTTTTAAGTCAATGAATGAAGCAAGTCTGATTTTTATTGCTGTTACTGTTAAGCCGCAGAAGTTTAAAGGCGAAAGCTCGCAGCTGTGTAATCCACGGACTTACTCGACATTGAGTAAAATTACGCCGTTGAAAAGAGATACCCTTGCAAACTGCAATGGAAGATGTTTCGTCATCTTCGATAAATTGTCGCGAACAACTTAAGAGCGCACAGGTAAATAATATTCAGTGTATACCCTATTAGCTTAACAACGAAGAAAAAAATTCCGAAGCACAAATCACTTCCGCTAGGAGTAAAATTATTCATCGTTCATTTTGCCACAATTTCACCCAAGTAACGATCAAAGTTTCGATTTTAAGACCCGAGGTTTGACGATAATAAGGCCCGAAATGATTTCGCCTTACACCTGTTTCGTTTTGGCAAAATCAATTTCCCCATTTATGAAAAGTTGAATGCATTACTTGCAATTTATGGAAATTTGAAGGTTCTTTGTGAGGAATAGCCGTTAAGGCGTTATTAGTTTAGCATAGAATCAGGGGAACGACAGAAACTCGTTAAATTAGACGAAAACAAATATGAAAACGTCCATCGCTTTTCAAACGGTTTTTCTTCAAATAGAACCACCACACAGACATCAATTAAGCGCTCGGGTCTGGCTTTGTTCGCTAGTGCAATCCAATGAAAGCGATCCTTTTAATTGCTTACAAACACTTCAGTAAAGAACTTTTACTGCTAGATAAAAATAATGGTTTAGGCCCGAGAAGTATATGTATTTAAATATATATTTTGAAATTTTATACGTTGAGGAAACTTTTATGAATTAATCTTTATGATGTATATTTATTGACGCTGTACAAATTTTACCGCTTGCACCATAATTTAAGTCATTTTCTGAAATTCTATTTCATTTTTAACTCGCTGGTGCCGCGGAAATGTCTTCGATGTTAAAGTTATCTGAAAGAACGCATAAAATGAAAACCAGTTTTCACAATTTCCAGATTTGTAATGAATTGTGCTTAAATAGACGAGAAGTTTTAATAAACTGAAGTTCGAGGAAAACAGTCAAGAAGCGTATTATTTGTTTTGCTTTGCTTAGCGCGGCGGTAAGAGACCACCCGTATCCGTAATTTCCTCGCGTGGTGCATTGTGGCGAAGCTTCCTTGATTAAAACAGGCTTTTTGTCATCTTTCTGTCCCATCTTACTGGTTGTTTGGTGAACTAATACAGTAATAGCGCGAGTTATTGGCGGAAAAAAGGATTGAGCTCTTGAAAACCACGATTTATTCTCTTCCTGAGCGACAGTTCTGAGCCATTTTGTTTGTTAGATCATATCAAAAACCCACAAAATGAAAAAGCAAATTAAAAGGGAAATAATTTTGGGAATATTCTCGGCAACATCATGTCGGAGCGCTCAAAACTAAGGCACCAGCGCCAAACCATTACCTAGTACTAAAGAAGCCAAAGTGACGTGGCTAAAATAAGAAATTCTCTGCATATTTCTGCAGTGGTCTATTTTCCCGCGTTTGAATAGCGTTTTTTTGAAAATCGAGAAAAACCGCGAATTGTAAGCCTGGAGGATTTTTCCTTAGACGAAGAACGGAGATGGCTTGGTTTGAAAGTAATTATTTCATTTACAGCAGGTGTACAGATGAGAAGTTGCAATCTCCCGCTAAGGTTTTCATTTTGAGATTTCCCATACGTACTTAAATGATAATTTCACAGAGTAAGTTGTATTTAGAAGTTTTAACCACAGTTTATGTAATCGGGGCTCGAATTGATTCTGGCGCCATTCCTTCTTGGAAATGTAAATGTGTCGTTATTCAACTCACGAACAAAACATAGCTGGCTCATTTAGAACAGAATCGATGACATTTACACAATAGCCTTCGTTTTCTCTAACACCTACGTCGAGAAGAAACTTATTTCGAATCATAAATGGTATGGGAGGCACGTTTCTATCGCACTTTCAAATTGTCAGATTTATCTCTTTGCTGGCAGTTTTACAAAACTTTCTAGCACGTTCCCTCTCTTTCGTCCGTGTTTCAAGAGGGTCGCACGTGCGTGTTTATAATGATGCTACCAAAAGTTTTTATCCCTCAAAAACTAATTACTTTGAAGCCATATCTACAGCTACCAATACATGAAACAATGTCAAGCCCTCAGGGAATGAAATTTACCGAAAGTTCACATTCTAGGATAGTTTTCAAGGAAGTGTCTTTCTCGCAAAGCGAAACAATTTTGACGCTAACAAAGCACGACACGAGATCATCTAATAAAACAAAGACGAACTTCTATGCAGCTGTTGTTGTATAACATACTACCAACATCTCTAGATAATGCTCGTCGTTGGAAAGACTTAATTAGAACTCTCCCAATAAAACCTTTTTTTCCGTGAACTGAATAAACAAGGCAGCAAGACAAACCATTCATGCGTGTGTTTGTATCTCTTGAACAAGGATCTTACGACAATTCGGGAATGCGCAGGTATTTTCCTAAAAAGTCTGCGATTTGGAGATAACAAGATATATGAAGGAGGATTACGATTAAAAATAAAATTAATGTTTCAAAACTATCAAAGAAGCGGTAACAGCTTTCTACAGAGGCCGGCAAATTAAAGCTACTTGAAGATATAAAAACAAAATTTCGAGTTATGTCCTTAGCAACAACGAATTGCGTTCCTTTGAATTAATCGCTCCAGTGAACTGTTCCGAAATATAGGAAAAAGAAAATAAGAATTACGTGCCAAAAGTATGGATTGAAGACGGTGCTCTTTCAATCAAATGACTATTAAAACTGAGGTCTTACTTACTAAAATAAACATTGAAGACCTCAGCAATTCGCCTAAATATAAAACAGGTTTCGTCTGGTGACAGATACTGATTGCACAGTTAAGCTGGAGGCCCTAATAGCCGTGCATGACCGAATCTTCTTACATTGAGGAATTCCTCTTGGCACAAATTGGCAAGAGTAAACAAAGTTCAATTTATTTGTTCCATGGATGGTTTGTCGAATTTCCAGACTAGCTAGCAGCAAATATTTCCTTTTATTGCAACGAGTTCGTGCCTACACTGCCTATTTTAAAACAGCGAACAGTAAACAAGTTGAGACTGATATAACTAAAGAATAAGAAAACTGAATGCCTTCGGAAATAATTTCGATTCCTAAACAAAATTTGATAAAAGACGCCATAAAAAGTTAATCCAAGCTAAAAAAAACACACAGCAATACAAAAACGCCGCGATTTTATCACTCAGAATGTAATAGAAAAAATCTCAATTATGTCCTTGCGCGTTTATTCTGAAAATGAAAAGCTCCGCCCGAACCGAAAGTGTTCTTGTTTTGGGAAACGCACTAGTCAGCTGTGAAAATGAACCACATAAGAGGAACACACAACACCTGTCAAATGGAGAATTATAATCACTCGCTAGGGGAGAGATAGAAAGATAGAGATTTTTCACAAACTGTGAATGATTGAACGATAATTCGCTTGAGAATCTGACTCGAAGAAAACTCGTTCAGTGAATCATGATATCAGAAAGTATCAAATAAACGAGAGGTATTGGATATGCAGTTAACACAAAATATGTAACCGTTTTCCGCATTTCCATGAATTGGTCGTTAGAGAATCGTATACAACTACACTTGATTAATATAACGACGGATATTACGCACATTCAATCTTATATTTTGGGTTATGAGAATAAAAGAAAATTTAGTGATACTTCATATTGCCTTGGACTGTAATAGAAGATTCTTTTCAATCGATTTTCCCAAAACAAACGGAATTCATGAATATGCAACGCAGGAGGTAATGTAGAAATGTAAACAAAGTAAATAATAGTTTTCATACTGCATAAAACAAGTCTTCTTTTCACTTTTTAGTTTTAAACTATTCCATGTTATAGGAAGGTAAATTTTGAGTTATATCAACTCAGCACTTCATTCCACACTTGCTGCCATAGTTTTGTATAGCAGGTCTTACTTCCACACTTCAGCGAATCATCCATGATAACCCGTCAGGGAGATTTTGAAATTATCCTTGGCCTTAGAACTTTAAACAGATTCCATTTTCAGACGCTGAATGGCACTAATAAAGTCTATTTCGAATTTTTAGAGTGTTCGCTAGTATTATGAGGTTAAAATGCAAAGAATACAAAGTAAAAAAATGCACAACTGCGTTTTCGTGTCGCCATGTTCGACCCCAAAAGTGTTACCATACTTTTCACCCGTAAAAACACAAAGATAAGAAATTTGTAGCAACGCTAGCAGCAGATAAAATTAGCCACGGACCTAAATATTTCATGTTAACATTTGGAAGCTACAAAATTTTAATTATGTAGGAATACGACTTTGATGTAGTAGAATAATTGCTGAATGAATGTGTGAACATCATGGCGGCCAAAATGGCGTTCTCATAACACAGGTAAGAAATTTGCAAATATTATCAATTTTTGCTATTTTTTGAAGTAATTGCTCCTAAAATTATATAACAGTGACAATTTTTATTCTTTAGCTAGTATGTCGAGTTAGAAAATTGTAGTGGTTTCGCTTATGTACGCCGTTCTTCTAACGCCTTAAGGAAAACGACCTGCTATGTGCAACTAAAAGCAAAAACAAATAATAACCCCTGCTTATCCGCCTTGTAAAGGAGACATGGAAAGATGAAAAAAAGGAAAGTTTCTTCGAAATACAAAAAAGGATAAAAGCTTAAATTTTATGAAATGAAGATGAAGCAGTTTTATCAGTTTAAGCAAATTTAAATGTTTTTCTTCGTGATGTTTTTCTTCGAGTAAGCGACATCTTGTGGTGGCAGCCCTACGTTGGTCGTCTCTTAATCTAGCAATTCATTATTTTTTCCACGGGTTTGTTGACTATTGAATGCTTAAAAGGTAGTAAACCTTAAACAACTAAAGATCAGGATTATGAAATTTTAAAGCGTTCAAAGCCGTTATTTATTGATGTACGAAGGTAAGCCTCAAAACGACAGAACAAAACACGGACCGTTTATCACTTGAGTTTCACATGGTGGCAAAGGCCACCGGAAGACAGGTTTCTCTGTAATGGCGTCCCGGATCACTTGTATTGAAACCGTTCAGCCAATTTCTTTTCGACTGCTTCATCTTCAAAGCGTCAAACTGGCGTTTCTTAATTGGCACTACATGAACTAGGACTTCGTGGCAATGAAATGTGTAGTATTCCGTATACAAATTAAGCGTCGATAACAGATGATTTCATCGAAACACCGAGACAATATACCCTCAAATTTCATTCGTCGAATACAGTTTTGTCAAGTTTTTCTAAAGGTAAGAGTTTGGTGGTGGTACTAAGAAAGTTCTTTTACATTATAGCACAAAAAACTGTCGATCCAGGAGAGAAAATACCTAATAACAAGTAAAAATTCCCGCCATTATTTAGCTGCGCTTTATTGCAGTACAGTGTGAAATGAAAACGGACTGTAAATTCTTGTATACTTTAAATTATCTATTCTACACATGTCACTTCTGAAGCTATGAGCAAATTTTTCACAGAATGTCTCATAATGAAGTGATTGCAAAACACCTCGAATTGAAATGTTAATGTATGAATAAGTTTTCGTTTTACATTTTTTAAACTTCTGTTCGGTTAACAAGCTTATTTATTAGAATTATACTTGTCTACATACCAAGCGACATACTTAGCCAGGATAACACGTTTAAGTAGATAAAACCAATATCAGTTTGGTGAACTTGGCCTAGTCAAATTGAACCCCAGTCAATAATTTCTATTCAGTTCTCTCGGAACGGGCAATATCTAATTTAAACGATTAAAACGGACGTGCAGTGTGGTTCTTGTGTACTCTGTGATATCAGTCGAAAGACGCTTTGGTTCATTTTATTTTAAAAAATTGTGCTTAGAGAAAAATAAAGTGACCATAAAAATTGTGAAGAGTTTTCATTGACTTTCACTTAAAAAATAAGTTAAAATTCTCTATGTTGGTGTAAAAGACATATCTCGATACTTCGAACAAGAAATACAAATTTTAACAACCACCTGCCAAGCTTCAGTCTTTTGTATTAGGAAAATTTGTGTTATAATATTACATAGAACTGCCAGAAGAAATGTTACGAAAATGCAAGACAAGAGTTTGAAACAAAAGAGCTTATAAACGATACAAAAATAAACCAATACTTCAGATATGGAGCTGTTACGAGCACTCCTTGTCAGAAACTCGGAGAGAAATCTATCACGCCACCTCCTTAGAACTGGATAATTTGTACTGTGTTCTCGTTTATAAAAGTTTCCTTTAGGCAGTGAAGCCTTTTTAAGTTATTTTACCTATTCTCTTGAGAAATATACTGTATGATTTTGCCCTCAAATTGCAAGCTAATGTTTTTTTTTTCTGGAAATCGAGCCCATAAACTCAAAAATTAGTAGAAAATGTTGTAGGATTGAGTAATACCTGTGGTATAGTATAATTGGCCACCCAATCCACCTGTGTTGCAAAACAGGCTCACGTGCTTTCGTTTGACATCTTCAAGAGGTAAGAAATTTGTCTGACAATAAAAGCTCGCGCGCTTCTCTTACCTTTTTACCCAGAGTAAAAACTCTAACTTTTTATGTGAGTTAAGTTATGAGCAAATTTTCTTTCTATCGAATCCATAAATTTACCACATTTTTTATTTGGAAGACCATTCTTGTCTTCAACAAGAGAAAATCGCGTCCTTACGCTTCCGAGTCTGATGTCGATATAAGCTTGCTTTCCCAATCTACCTACCAACAGTATAGGCATTTTACATATATTTGAAGAATATTTTTGAGAGGTAATTACTAGCAAGACATTCAGTGAAAAGCAATGTAAAACGCTTCTCACAGGTTTTACCATGATAATCCTCTGTAGTTAAGAATTTTCAACAGAACTCAATCTTAAACGTTGATATTTCTAATTATGGCACATGTGAAAGAACAGGTTGCAGTATTGTATGTGAGAAAGTTCACTGTCTTTAAAAGCTTATTCAATATAATTTAAATGCTGTTATGTTTTAAAGATAAAAAGGGGGATGTACAAAGCGAACAGATGTCTAACTTCTATAGAAATGGAAAAAAGTTCTAAGGAATTTAAATCAAATTCATATTACGATGGAATGCCACACTTGCGTGAACTTATACAGCATCCTTTGTCCTTTGCCCTTCGCCCTTCATTCGGTAATGACTACAGTTCGAAGCTGGCACGAAACTCCAAAACGCTTCGTCTTTTGATTCATCTTTTCCACTGACTAAACGCTATTTCAGTTAGTTCGGAATTTGAATGTTAGTTCGGAGTTGGAATGTTTACTCGCCAGGTTAATTTATCGTTTAAAGATTAATGTCGATGAAAAAATTCGGCAAAACTCTGTGAAATGGGTGAAATCTCTTGATTAATTGTTCAAACGTCAATAAAAGCTTTTCTGATAAAGGAAGAAAATCGATTTGTGTGAGCAAGATCTTTGTTATGTCAAGGAACGTTCGGAGGTAAAATCCGCCATTTTGGAAATGTGGCAAACATGGCACCTGGCAGAAATACAGTGTTTGCATGCGAACAAAAGAAATCTGCCACCAATAATCTTCACAGATTTGAAATAAGAGAAAATTGTGAGTTGTAAACAGAATAACTGGTAAAATATTTTTCTGGCAAAATATGAGGGATATAGCTGGGACTGGAAGCGAGTAACCATGATATTTTCCATGCATTTGTCTGTAATTTTTTTCTCAGTATAAAACCCCACCTATTTTACCACAGATTTCAAGAGAATAATCTTTTACTTGGTATCTTAAGATTCCAATTTTACAGTTTTACCGATTTCAGAATTTACGGAAATCCTTGACATCGGATTATAGTTTTCCCATTATTTTGTGCCCTCCATATTCAAAATGGCGGATTTTTCCGCGGAAAGAAAAACCTCAACCCGACGTAATCATCAGTATTAACTTTGCTTGTTTCTTTTTACATAATGATCCAATATTCAGTGGAATGAATATTTGTGCCATGCTATGGTTTAGTAATAATTGCAAAAACTCTGCTTAATGTTCTATTTGTGCCTTTTTAATAACCGAGTCTAATTTCGTATGTGGTTTCCAATTCGTTTGCAGCGCCTCAACAAAGATCTAGGAGAAGATAACATAAATATTCAAACGAAGCGCCTGAGAATAGTTTCCGTAAAACATGTTCTTGAAATACTGTACCCAGTCTACTTATTACACGAAAGAGCTTGAAATCTATTAACCATTTTTTACATTCCTTCTACACTTTACGATTTCGACATTAAGGACCACTTCTAGTGGTAGGGAACGGGGATATAGCTGGTATTGGAAAAAGCAGGTTTGTCGATCATTAAAAGAGGGTCCACAACTGGATGGACTATCCACCGAACGGAAAAAGATGGCAGCTGTACATTTTACCAAAAAATCTTGTAAACCTAACACAGCCAATAGGCACATAAAAAGCCATATTTTTTGCATACATTTTTTCTCGTGCCAGCAGCATTGTGTATGCTAAGTTTGAAGTCTTTAGAGCTTTTCTTTGCGTTTCTATGAGCGTTTTTTAGGGTTTTTGTAAGCTAAGAATTATGGGTAAACGTACCAGTCGCCATCTTTTTCGGTACGGTGGACTGTAAGGGCTGCATAGGTACGAGTCCCTGGGAGGGGTAGAAGGGGGTTTGGGAGGTACTCAGAAAGCTAACAGCATTGCTTTACCCACACTACTAACAAACGGGCAACCTCCTGAATAGCCTTCATCTGAATGACCTCACCGTAAGATTTTATCTACACACAAGAAAGTTAAGAACTATTGGTACGCTTAAGGAGACCACTTGTATAACCCTAAGGTAGGTGATAATTATTACGTTTGTAAGAATGAACTTATACACTCAGGTACTGTGCATTTGTTCATCTCCAGACTAAGGTACCACAAAGCCTAGAAGTGGAAAGCCGATTCGTCTTACTTGGGACTCGCCAGCACTGCGCAAGGCACAAATCGACTACTGGTGAGCTCGTCTATAGAGATTCAACATGTGCACCAGATGTGTTTCATCACTAAGGTGGGAGAAATAATACCTCCCTCCCATTATCCGACATGCCTTATGCAGTGCTGACGAGTCCCAAGCAGGGCAAAACAGCTGTCCACTGCTAGGCTTGGTGAAACCTCAGACTGAAGATGAGCAAATGCACATACCTAAGTGTAGTAAGTCCACTCTTACAAACATACTAATTATTCTTACAAACATATTACTTCATAGTACCCATGGACCAGAGTTCCCTTCGTTTCAGAATTAAACGGAATGGATTTGAGTCTGCTCTATTGGTAGTAAAGATCAAACTATGAGACTCAAGGGTTGGATTTGCGAGTAAAAGTGTTAATTCCACTATAGGCACCTTATGGTTAGGGGTTCACATGGCCTCCTTCTTTTGTAAATTATGGGATATAACGTCAAGAAAAAACTAAAAACTGGAAGGGGTGTATCGAAATTAGCAGAATGGCTAAACGTGACGCCCCTGCCATTTGAGAATGAGTTTCTCGATTGTCTGAATGTTTGAAAAAATAATGGTTTTGTATAGAAAAAGTTGCCGGTGAGAAATACCTTGATCATCAACAACTTTTTCTGTACAAATCCGTTACCCCTTGGACGTTCAAGGCGGGGGAACAGATGCCACCCCCGTGGGTAGGGTGAGTACCTTGAGGTCAAACCACTTTTGAATTAACCAAAAAATATTTAATGCTGACAAAAGCAGCGAAGAGCTGAATTACGGCATGTTCTACTGAGGAAGTTCCATCAACACCCTTGTACCTTGGTGGGAGTATGGGTTTGCTTTTACGTCTTAGGGTTAATTTTCCAAAACACTCAAACCTACTCTTAAACAACGAGGGCAATTCCAAGGTTGTTAAGACAGCTTTAATCCGTTATTTTGGTAACGATAACTGTTCGTTAAGGGATCAGAGGTGGCCCACGAGAACAATTAATTAACGGCTTCCATAGCATGAAACAATTCGGAGTATTACCGCGTAACCCCCCCCCCCCCCCGCTCCCAACCTGGATAGGACGCTAGTCCATTGCAGGGCTACGTCCCCGCAACATTTATGTCAGGTTTCGTTTCTCATTTTGGGGGGCGAGGTGACGCAGTGGTTAGCACTTTGGACTTCGGACCGGAAGGTCGGTGGCTCGATGCCTGGCGTCATGTTGCTGGGGGTAACTGTGCGATGGTCTAGCATCCTATCCAGGGGGGAGAAGCAATACTCACAATTGCTTCGTACTACAGAAACCGGGGATGAGCTCCGGTCATGTGGGCCGCCTGTGGGTTATGTTCGACTTTCCTCTTTTTCGTTTCCCATGCTATTTGTGTTTCCTCCGGAGCCCATTTAAACGCCTATGTGAGGATACATAATGTTGAGCAAAGTTTCGTGTGGCAGATATCAAGGGTAGGTTTCCAAAATACATCCTATCAAATTCAGGGCTTCTATTTGTTTCCTCAGAAACAGACGTTTACCTTGGACAACGAGTCAAAAATATCGGGAAAATCAATTAACAACGGAAAATTGGTATGTAACATGAAAAAGCATGGGAAAATTAGTAGTCTAGCAAGTTTGATAAAGTTTAGATGAAAAGTCACTAATAAATTAAAGAACAAGTTTAAGGAAAAGTCACTGAAGGACAAATTTTAAAAAAATGAAGAAAATCACAATAAATTGGGAAAATCCCAGACAAACGTCTCTGTTTTGAAACTATTGTCCCACCCAAAGATATAAACTATGCAAAGGTTACGATTTTTAGAAGCCAATCTATTTCCTTTTAAGCTTTTAAGTTGACCGAAAAATTCTAATTTTGGCAGTATTACTATTTCTAGGTGCCTCATTGGACGTCGTACATGATTGATATTTTAACCCCTTTGGCCCCAATACCAGCATGCATGTTCTCGTCAGCGTCCTCCATACGCTTCTTTTGGTACTACTTGGGAGAAATTTGATTTAAAATCAGGCCATTTTATCTTTGGTGATCATTTCCTTTAATCCCATTGCCTGAATGTTTGATAACGTAGCGATATGGTATGATATGGTATATTTGTCACTGTCGGGACTCATGCATAGGACTCAATTTTAATAGTTCTTTCCCAGGCGTCTGCTTGTTTTAAAAGTGGCAAATGGCGTTTAGGATTTATAAAGCGAAAGGTTTACATAACTAAATGCTCAAATTTGCTTTATATTTCAACTGAGGTGTAAAATCAATCGCCATCAGGTTAAAAATTAATACTCGGTTCCTCTTTTCAGAATTAAACTCTCATTTTGAGTTGTTCTTCTCTCCAAGAAATTTGCTTGCAATTATGGCGATTGTGATTTTTCTATTTGTACCCCTGAACTGTGCAACAATCTTCCAGAGCACGTAAAACGTAGTTTAAATCTGCGTTCTTTCAAAAGCAGTCTTAAAACTTATCTTTTCAAGCGCCTTTTTTATCCATAGATTTGTGTTATTATTTTACTACTTAGTATGAATCTGTACGTAGTAATTTACTTAATAGTTACTCTCCTCTTAGAGCTTTAGGATAAGGCGCTATAGAAATGTTTATTTTTATTATCATTATCATCATCATCATTATCATCATCATCATCATCATCATCATTTATCATCACCATTATTATTATTATTATTATTATTATTATTGTTATTATTTTGCATTGCTTTCTCAGTTTGCTTCTGATCTCATTTTGTCGCTTTGTTTCATCAGAAAAATCAAGGCAAAGCACCATCTATCAGGAAACCCACGCAAGTGTCATTTCTAACGAACAACAGCAACATTTCCAGTTGTGTCTGACTCTCCAAAACAAAGTGTCAAAAAGTGTGCTCAACACGGACTGTTGATGGGCATCACGTCTTCAAGTTTTGCTTGTATTCATTTTAAGTTGCATTTTTTGCAAAAAGAGAAGTTTTTTCATTAACAATAATTGATATATGTGGCATTAAATGCCATCTTTAATGATATTTAATTTGCTGCCCACTGGCTATCTCAATGACGAAATTCTGAGACCATGTTTCTGAAAAACGAATTTGTTAAGGTATACTCTTCATATCTATGGCATTCTTACAATCATCTAGACAATCTCATACCCGCACGCATACATAAAGAAAGCAAGCACCTCAATTAAAAAGGAAAAGAGGTTGAAGGATTTTGAATGATGTTGAATGGTTTTCAACAAAGTCAGACTGCCATCATGCATCGTTTAACAAAATTGGGAGCAATTGCAGAATACCCCACAACACTAGCTACACCGTGTTTCCGGCTATGTGTCTACGCACTCATAGCTCTCCAAGTTCACTGGAGGCAACAAGGCTATGCATCTAGTGTGTCCGCCTCGTGGATCTTTTACTCTCAAAGTTTGCTGAAAAAGTGGCTACGCAACACTACATGTCTACGCCTTGAAAATTTATTAATAGCTCTCAAAGTTCACCTGGAAAAATTGGCTACGCGTCTACGCCATGAAAATTTATTCATAGCTCTCGAAGTTCACTGAAGAGGTGGCTACCCGTCTAAGCGACTACGCCGTGAAAACTTTTATTTGAAGTGATTTGCAGATCGATAGAATACATTGTTGTCGGTATTTTTATTGGAATCTGACGTTTTTTAGAACGAGACATGTTGTTCTAATAGCGCCTACGCGTAGACGCGTGTTCACGTAGCCACAAGAAAATCATTTGTCCCATGCGTAACATGTAGGACACATTCATCCCCAGTGCTTATTCAGACGATGTAGCCAATATTAAATGGCTACAAGGTACAGCTAGAGTTGCGAGGCATTCTGCAATTTAGCGCAAAATTGTATCCGTTGGACGACGTTGAATCAGTTTGACGGAGGCCCAGTTCTCTGCACCTTTACCCTTAGACTGCGTCTTTATTAAATTCGAATCTCTCGTAGAAGACCTATAAAAAATCTCAAGTAAGGGCGGACAATTAGGGTAAGTATTCAGACCGCAGGAGGTCTAATTCACCTGAGTGACCATTACTTTCGATGGTTTATTTTCACCTGAGTCACATAGAGTCTTGACAGTGCTTTACGGTCTTAACAGTTTAAGAGATTACCGTGATGTAAAATTTGACAAGGTTTCATGCTCAACTGATGAACATTAAGTGAACATCGACGTTTAACACAGATACGATCGCGAATAAGGGTACGCTCTTATTGGCTCCCAACTAATTTGCTATCAGTTCATACCTTTCAAATAGGGAAGTCGTACGAAAAAAAAAAGGCCAAACAATAAATGCTCCTTTTAAGAAATACTTTTTTCTCGAAGACGCTGAAGCAGAAAGTGGGGGGAGGGAAAGTCGAAACAGACTGGAAAAAAATCCGCCAATAAAAGAGTCTTCCCGCCCATTTCATTAACTGCCCCTAATTCGTAGAAATTCGTAGATGAACTCACAAACCTTGTTGGCTTTGAGTTCTTTTAGGAGTGACTCAATCCGTGGAATGATTGCTTAAGACGGATTCCGCTCAACGTTCGAGCAATAAGTGCAAAAAATATTTACCAAAAAACTACTCATAGCACGGTAACATTTTAAATGCTATTTGAAACATCTCACTCTAGTTCACTTGCCCAAGTAACCCCGCGATGAAATTCTCAAGCATTCTCAAGAAAATTAATTTCAAATCCCGTAAAAGTATGCTAAAAACGGGCGCCATTTTGTTTTGAACTGACATGAAGCGTCTTTTTAATTGAAATATGGATAACTTCAAATCCAATTTTCTCTCGCGGGGTCAGCTTGGGAGCAAAAGTAACGATAAGTTCTTCTTATCTGTTCTCAAAAAGTGACAGTGCTGCAAGTAGTTTTTTGGTAACTTAATTTTTGCACTTACTGCTCGAACGTTGAGCGGAAATCGTCTTAATATCGTTAGAGTTTGTTCTACCTTAGTGGGGGTAGGGTGGTGCAGTGGTTAGCACGTTGGACCTCAGATCTGAAGATCGGTGGTTCGAGGCCTATTGTACGTAGTCCCTGCCATCGCGATGTTTCCTTGGACAAGAAACTTTACCCCACAGGTCTCGCTCCACCCAGGTGTATAAATGGGTATCGGAAACATACAGCCGGGAGTAACCCTGCGATGGACTAGCATCCCATCCAGATCGGTGGTGGGGTAACAATACTCTCAGTTACTTCATGCTACAGAAATCGGGCTAAGCTCCGGCCGTGTGGGCCTTTTTGTGGCTCTTGTGCGACTTCACTTATTACCTTGTTCTATCTTGTCGCATTACCTGAGTTTTACGTATGGTATACACACACGCATGTACTGATAAGATAACTAAGTCTTAGTTTACTCATGCTTTTGCTGTTCACTCACCGGGGGTTAAAACAATTAAAAACTTTAAAAGTCTGCAAGAAACAGGTCTCTTACGAGAGGTTTTGACCATAATAATGATATGACTAAGGAAAGTTTGTTATCTAGCCCGGCCCCCTATAATTCGAGAGAAGTCATCACTTACGAAGGGTTTCAGGTAGTGTTACTGAGAAAATGTTGGTACCTTCTAAAACTGTATTATTGGTTATTTGTACTTCTAACACATCTTTGCAACTTTAGAGTGTATAATTACGTTGTTCCATTTGACTTTTAATTATAAATGTTTTTCATTTAAAATAAACTGCTTGATAAAACTTTCCGCGCTCATTATAGTCCAGATTTAGCCATAACATATTTTCTCAGAGATGTCAAACGAAATATTCCCTTTTTTTAAACGCGCCTTCAAAGCGCTTTCTGAATGAATAATTAATGATCGTTTTATACTTTCGAGTGATCTTGGTACATTTTTTTTAGCAGAATTTAACAAGCCCCAACAGGTTGAATTACTGTCATTATATAACTAATCACAGAAATTAGTGTTTGTTTCAGGTCATCCTATTAATATATAGATTTAGCCAAGCCTAAAAGCGGAGCCCCCCCACCTTTTTTATTATTATTTTTAATTTCATTTTTTTTTCTGGCACTTATTAATTTGTGAAAATACTCTCATTCAAGTCGTTAAATTAAAAAAAAAAGAAAAGAAAAAAGAAAAAAAATCATGTCCTCGCTGGGAGCCGAACCCAGCTCGACGGCGTCATACCCCGGCAATTAGTCCACTTAGCCATGAGAGTTTATCGTGGTCTACGTATGTTAATTTTACTACTTATTTCTTTTATTTCTATCAACATGAAAATGCTGGTGTTTTTCCTGGCAAAATGTGTTCGGACCGCTGTAAAAACCATGATTGTGGACAGAAAAAACCAAAAAGCACTAGCTCTGCTATATTTGGCGTCGAAACCGCTGCGAAAAGCTGTGAACTCAAGCGGTGTGCCGACCGAGTTCGCAACAGAACCGACAAGGCAAATTTGAACGTTTCGCCTGAACTTTATCGCCTAATTTTTTTCGCCTAAATTGAACTTTTCGCCTTCCACCAAAAAGACAACTGAGTATTCTTTTGAACTTTTTTTCCATTAACAAATTTGTCTTTGATTTTTGTTGTCTTTGCTTGTTTTACTACAACGCAGCTCAACATGCAATCTCGCGCCAAAAACACGGGATTCAGCACAGGGCTATATCCAGTGTATGCCACTTCATATTGGTGACCCTGTGGTGCGGACGGGCGGACGGACGGACGGACGGATGTACGAACGTACGGACGGACGATCACGTGACTATTACGTCGCTACCAAAATTTATTGGCTTCATAGGTTACCAAATTTCCTTAGGAACGGTGCTCCGCTGACGCGCTAGCGCACGGGCTCCGCTAAAAATCAACATCATTGTAACAAATTGGCACGCAGCATATCAAAACAAAATTGCGAGCAGCTTCCCCAGCGTATAAGACATCGACTCTCGGTTCTAGTCTTGCTGATATCAACTTAATTTAAAGCTAGTTTTATCTCTCAGATTCTACGTAAACATGATACTAAAACTGTGTAAAATTCCAAATGCCTTTGGGTATTTTCTTCTTATCAAAGATAAGATTGAAAACGACCCACGCCTTAGTTTATTAAAAGTAACCAGCCTAATTCATTTCTCATAGTGTTTTTCAAAGCAATAAGGGAAATAAAAATGAAAAATATGATTCAAAAACGATACAAAATCTTAAGCACTCAGAAAACTACTTTTTCTGAAGAAACTATTTGAAACTTTCATGACGTTTATAGAAATTTTGGGAGATGCTGATAGAAATTAAAACATTTGTAAAATAGAAAGAAAAAAGAATTGGCGCAATTTTTCTGCTTTTCTCACTAAGACACTCTAACCGTTCTTCACAAAAATTCTATACTATTTGTATAGTTAATTTGGAGACATTTAAATCAATGTACAAGCGAACAAAACATATTTGTTCTTGTCGGCGACTGTTTTGTGCGCGACAAAGATATTCACCCCTATCCAGTACAATGTTGTGTGTTCTTTACTTAATTAAGAGAAGGTGTTCAGAGCTTGTCAGAATTTGGGAGGCTCAATGAATTTGTAATATTGGCCTATTTACTCAGCTAACTTAAAACTGCCAATGGATGTCATATGCAGTTCTAAACGCAACAACCCTCCCATTATGTCGTAAATTTTTGATAACTTTCAAAACCGTTTTTGCATCTTAAACAGTTGCTTCAAGAAATTTAGTTCTTCGGTTTTCTTTGTCTTGTCTCTTTTACATTTATTGCTTTGCGCTTTATCCCGAGGCATTAAGCGTGTAAAAGTGATGCTATATGTTATTTCTTGTGTTGTAAATTCTACCAACGCAAAGCGATCAATTCATATTAAACATCAACTCGTGATGGATTTTAGAATCATTAACCATTCACAGAAAAACATCGCTGGTTATCAAGCTGGAAAATTCCGATTTCCGTTCTTTTATGTCGATTCCTTTGCTTAAACAAACTGTTTTTGCAACAGAAAATGTCAAACACATTGCCCCCACTCCATATGACTTTGGTCCGATCACACTTTTCTAGTTTTGGGCGGAGTTCATCAAAGCTCGATTTCATCGAATCACCCAGGCGACTTTTTAAGGTAATAGAGATAGTTTGGCTTTTCTCTTAGTTAACTCCCTATTTAGAGACTAGAAAAATAATGACACTCCACTAACCTCCTAACCGTATGATGACCTTCCATGACCGGGAAATACCAGTTTTGATATCGCAAGTTCTCCCGTTAAAATCCTGCTTTCGATAGTCATGACCGGTCGTAAAGTATCAACCCATGTCGGCTTGGTCAGTTGTCCAAATCAAATTTGGCGTTTTTTGTTCGTGATGAGTGATGTAAAAATGCTACATCAGTCTACCAGGAAAATGTACACGACCTTTTCCTCCATATTTGTCCATAAGTAAGAACTGAAACTCGCGAACAACTTTTTGGGGCGCAAAAAATCGCCCCGAGTTGAGCTGGTGATTACGGAGCCGAGCAGGCTAAACATGATTAAAAATTTGTGAGTAATGGCTTTTTGTGAGTCTCTGCGAGTATAAAAAATTAACGCGAGCTGTCTAGTTTTTATGGCTGGCAAACACACCTGTATAAATTGTGAATGAAATTCGACTCCATTTCCTAACAACATCCCTCAAAAGGTTGAAAGTAAAGGAGCACCGGCTGTTTGGCTTTGAAATCCATTCCCAGTTTATAAAACCGCAACGACAAGTTTTGTCTTTGGTGCTGTTTGGGTCCATTTTCTTCATCTTTGATCTCTATTTCGCAACGGGCTATGCAATTGTGTACCCAAAGTGAAAAGTTTAGAATCATTTGCTCATAATAAATGATTTAAAGGCACCTGTTGTAGTGGGAATTGTGAATAAATTTAGAAGGATCTAAAATTCAAGGGAGTTGAGTAAACTCATCTTAGCATCATGAAACCAAGTTTGACTTTTTTCGGCTTCCATTTAAATGAACCTCTAAGTTAAATTAATGGGGCTTCGATTTTCGTGGTTTCCCAGAGCCGGGGCATGTTGTTCCAATTTCTTCGCCACAATACATTATTACTTATTAAATAATAATGATTTACAATCCATCAATTTGCCGTCCCAAAGATTTACCTCTTTCCTCAAAGATAAAGGCTTTGAGCCTAATTACATAGGCAGAATTCTGTGTTTTTGGCAGAACTGTTTCTATCCTAGTTATTGGCATACACACCTTGTTTTCACATGCATGTCGAGTCAAAAACAGTCCAGTCTTTGGCCGGGAGAAGAACACTCCCTTAATTTATATTTTGTCTTTTGATTGTTTATGAACACAACTGCGCCAAAACACGAATGAAGATTCATCGAAATATAATTACACGCATTTCGCAAAATCGGCTCGCCTTAAACTGAAGTCTTTAATGGCCAAAACGAAAATTTTATCGCTGGCCCTCCCTTTAAGACAGTAAATTACCGATCGCCCATTTTCGCAATTAGTTTATACGTTAATAAAGTTTCTGGGGCTGGGAGGTCGTGGGCATTTAACCTGAACAAAAGATTTTTCAGAACCCGTTATGACATGAACTCAAACTGTTTGGTGACTTCTGTTTAAGTCATCGCACACATGCAACCAAAACCTTTATTCATCCGATTAAAACTGGTCATTCCGTATTTTTTTCTCATTGTCATCTCAGTTAAAGTAATAAAAGCGCCAATAAGCGTACAAGGTTTAGGACACTGAATATATGATATATTAATTCTGACAGGGATGTTCTCTGCGTCACCCCCAATTAACGCGAATGAAAAGGAACGCAGAAATCGGAGAGGTTTTTTTCATTCTGCACTCGTGAATCAGCCGATTCGACAAACTAAAACGTGGCATGATTGATAGACCCAAAGTAAATTAGTGGTAAAGAAAACTGAA
This sequence comes from Siderastrea radians, assembly GCA_964017195.1. NCBI lineage: Eukaryota > Metazoa > Cnidaria > Anthozoa > Scleractinia > Rhizangiidae > Siderastrea > Siderastrea radians. The sequence continues at coordinate 109,648 of OZ024894.1, read as the reverse complement.
ATAAAAAAATGTCAATCAATTTATTGTCAAGCTGCAAGTCGGTGATGCGACTAACTGTACTTAACAAATAGTAAAAAATTACGGTCGATTTCTGCACTACGCGGGCCCTAATTTTCCAAACACGCACGCCGGTTTCGCCAGCTTTGATTGGCTTATTGATACCAAAACAGTTTCATTTCTAGTAGTTAGTTTTTGCTGATTTCTTGGCCAAATCATGACATGTGTTTTTCCCATGATCTTCAACGCTTGTCAACAACGTTCAGGTTTTTATAGGGCCTCCCAAATGACCTATTAACGTCTCCTTTAGCAGAACATAAGTGACAAAATAGGAACTGGCGTTCTTCGCGTTTTTTTGAAGCATTTGAGTGACCAAGTCATTCTCGACCCCGGAGCCTTTCTTGGGGTGGGTGGGTCAGAACGGGCGGTTAAAATGTCTGTTGGGTTTTCTTGTTACCATAAAGGGTTGTGTTATTTCAATAACTTTTCCACATGTTACAGACTGATTTTTCGAAAATGCATGACTGCGAGTTTTCGTGTGCGCTATTAACAAGCGGGTCGCTTTCCAAAGGTTCAAAACAAGAGAAAATACGAAAACTTTAAATCCTTCCAATATTTTCGCTTGGATGTGGTTGGTTAAAATACGCCACGTGATATACTCTTATCGGAGCACTAGCGATATTTCCTATAATAGAAACGATATGCTTCAGTTTTTTTAAATAACGTTTTTAGTTAACTTCCAAATGGAAGTACGTTTCTTTGTTGTAACAGACGAGCAAGGCCATCATGTCATACCGGAAAACCCTAAAACAACATCCTATACAGAACATGCTTTTGACTCGCGTGCGGCTTTCAGAGATAATTATTAATATTGAAGGATAATGTATACAATAAAAATGTGTTCCTCGAAGCTCAAGGAAACCTGCTTGCTCCTCGGAACAGATTGTTTCCCCCGAACAAATATCAGTGCATATTTTCGCTCCAAATAAAGGTTATTGTTTAAACTAATATAGGCCTTTTAGTTATATCAATATCAAGAATTCATCACAGCATGAAATCTTAAATTTACGCTTCCGTAAAGAAAGCAGTTAAACAGGATCCTTTTTATGTATCTTTACGAGTCTGTTTACATTTTCGAAAAGGATGTCGACTTCACGCATAGTACACGACAATGCGTTAAGACTCCGGAGAGAGACTATTTCGAATAATGAATGGGACTTCAAGTTCCTGGGATTTTATGCTTGTTTATTAAAGTTATTTATTTAATGCAGGCATCCAATACCTTACACGAAAACTTAAACGTTTGCAACGGTTGTTAGTAACTAATCCGCGTAACGGCGTAACAATTGCAACGAAACTGAGCTATCAAGCCTTTTCAACTGCTTATAAGTTGAAACACCTTCACTGCGATGATCTCCATATAATTCTATCTTTATCCGCAGTTCAAATATATGATTATTTCACAAATTAATGTTCATTTTGCCATCTACGGGATAAATACGAACTCACAATTGACCAGCTCGCAGTCGGCTTGATAGCTCAGTTGGTTAGAGCGCTGCACCGGTATCGCAGAGGTCATGGGTTCGATTCCCGTTCAAGTCTGAATTTTTTCAGCTTTCTTCTTTTCAACTGCTTAAGTTGAAACACCTTCACTGCGATGATCTTCATATAATTCTGATAAAACACAGTCAAGAAGATTTCCTGGTAAACATGGCCTACTGTTCAGCACCATCTACACCATTTTCTTCCCCTCTTGTTTCTTGTCTCAATGTATTTTATCATTTAAAAAGACCAGTACAGGTCTGAAGGAGGGGGGAGTGTCCAGGCCCACTGTACCCCACCCCCCAGGGGTGATGGACGTCATCTCATTAGGCCTTGATCAAACAGATGCAACATCATTACATTGTTGAATACAACTTTGTTGTACGAATATTTGATGGCAATCAAACTTTGTTCAACGCCATTCCGCATCATTTAACAGAATCACCAATCTCGCAGCCGGGGGATGACGTAAGCAAGATGGCGAAGTAGGACGTGTCTGTGCTCGCTCCGTTGGCAGTATTACATATTATGTCCAGAGGAAAAAAGAGTTAGAGACAAACCAGAAGAAGCAGATGAATCAACTGACGCCGTTCTTGACGATCTTTCAATGGTGGAGGACATGGCTGATAAATTAGATCGAATCTTGAAGCGACTCGAGAAGTTAGATATTCTTGAACGTCGCTTGGACAACGTGTACACGACAATCGCTTCAATAGAGGAATCTAATATATAGATTTAGCCAAGCCTAAAAGCGGAGCCCCCCTTTTTGTTTTGTCTGTTTTTTGCTTTTGTTTTGTTTTGCTGGCAGTTATTAATTTGTGAAAATACTCTCATCCAAGTCGTTTTATTAAAAAAAAAAGAAAAACAAAGAAAAAAAAGAAAAAAATTTGCTCCCGCTGAGTGTCGAACTCGGCTCCTAGGCGTGACACGCTGGTAACTAGTCCACTAGGCCATGGGCGTTTGACATTGTTTAATCAGTTAATTTTAATACTTATTTCTTTCTTCGTGACAAGCTGCCTATCAGCATGAAAATGCTGGTGTTTTTCCTGGCAAAATGTGTTCGAAACGCCGTAAAAACCATGGTTGTGGACAGAAAAAACCAAAAAGCACTAGCTCTGCTATATTTGGCGTCGAAACCGCTGCGAAAAGCTGCGAACTCAAGCGGTGTGCCGACCGAGTTTGAACAGAACCGACCAGGCAAATTTGAACTTTTTGCCTGAACTGTATCGCCGAATTTCTTTCGCCTAGATTGAACTTTTCCCCTTCCACCAAAAAGACAACTGAGTGTTCTTTTGAACTTTTTTTTTCCATTAACAAATTTGTTTTTGACTTTTGTTTTCTTTGCTTGTTTTGCTACAACGCGGGTCAACATGCGATTTAGCGCCGAAAACACACGGGATTCAGCACAGGGTTAGATCCAGTGTAGGAAGTGTATTGGTAGGCCTGTGGTGCGGACGGACGGACGTACGGATGTACGGACGGACGGTCACGTGACCACTACGTCACTACCAAAATTTTTTGGCTTGATAGATTACCAAATTTTCTTAGCAATGGAGCTCCGCTGACGCGCTAGCGCGCTGGCTCCGCTATAAGCAAGCTTAATAGAGACGTTAAGAGACTTGACGAGAAAACTGGAAAGACTGACAAGAAAGTTGCTGAGGATGACATTTCTGACCTAAAGAAGAACGTTAAAGCCGCCGAACTAGAGTTAGAGAAATGGAGAAAAGAAGTTCCATACTTGGAAGCGTACAGCAGAAGAGAAAATGTAAAGTTTTTTTGGCATCAAGGAGAACTCGGAGAGTAGTGAGGGCGACGTTAGCACTCATCCCGAGAACACAAAAGATGTTATCTACAACTTCATGGAACAAGAGCTGAAGATCGACAATGCCCGGTGACAGAATCACTTTTCAAAGAATTCACCGGTTAGGAAAGCCTAATTAAAAGCAAATGGCTCTCGCCCGATCATCGCACGCTTCCTACGGTACTCCGATAAAGAAGAAGTCATGAGCAAAGCACACCAGCATTTAAAGGGAAAGGACTTCTTCGTGATGATTAATTCCTAAAGAACTTTATGATTTAAGGAAAAAACAACAGAAGAAATTTCAAGACGCTTTAAGCAAAGGTTACAAGGCCCATTTTAGCAAAGTGCATCCCAATCAACTGTTTATCAATGGCAAGTACACTGCGCCGGACACACCTCTAGAATAACTTTACGGCCCAATTCACATAACGATTCTGATAACCTTCAGATATCCTATTTTTCTTGAATTTTGTTTATGTATTTATTTTGTATAAGCTTTTCCCTGTAATTTTAGCGGATACACGTAATTTGCATTAGTTTTCGTTTATATTGTAATGCCACCTGGGGATGCAGCACGTCTACATGCAGATGAATGCCCAAAAACTCGCTTTGGGGCGGTGAGTACGGATTAATGCATGGTTCAATTTTACCTATTACCATCCCCCCCGTCCCAGGCAACGCTCGGGACAAGTCCAGCCCTTTGGGCCCGGGGGTGGGGAATTGTTTGAAACAGTTTTGTCCCGAGGGTAGGGGGGCGGGGCAAATCCCGGACCTCGTAGAGAAGACTGCCTATTTCCAGGGAAAATCTCTAGAATTTGTAGCAGACTGGTTGGAGAAGAATAATCTCTTGAAATTAAAATCTGTATTCAAAAGCACGGTTATTATAAACATGTGTTATAAATTGTTAAACGAAGGTGCGTTTGATGCGTACTCGAATGGATGGCATTCATCACAAACAAAGAAATATTTCTTCAGCGTATTTGTATGAAACAGATGCACAGCTTTACATTAAATAGAGATCTCAGTCCAGTGTTCTTGTGAAACAAGCTAAGAAAAACTCCTTTAAAATGCTGTCATCAATTTGCCGCTAACCGGACCTCTTTTGTGCATGTGCTATATTTAGAATAGAACACGCGATGAAGAACATTTCTTTACTCGCCAGCTGAATGCCAGTGCGGTTAGACCTTTTTCTTCAGTTTTCTTTTTCAATGTAGTGTCCATGTTTTTTAATACTATGTAATATCATTCGTTCGTTTAATAAACTCTAGAAAAGCGTTTAAGTTCTTGTCATATCGTCTGGTCGTGCTATTGTACGGAAATCAATTTTGAACACAAAACAACGTATTTGTGGTCGATGAGGAGTCCCTGGGGTGGGGAATTGTCTCTTTCTGCGTGCCCAGGGGTGGGGAATAGACCGCCAAGTAAGAAAAAAATTGCAAATCCCCGGGGGTGTGCCCGGGGGGGAATGGTAACAGGTAGAATTGAACCCTGCATAAGTGTAGAACTATCACCTCTCATTGTATTTGTATGTTCTAAATGTGTGTGTGTATTGTTCTCCCTTGTTACCTTCAATGTTTTAGTTTAACGATGATTGACGACTATGTTAGTGACTGTGTTAATCAATGTGTACAGTAGTTGTGTGTGATATACAGTAGGTAGCTCAGTAATCGTGTACAAATTAAAGTATAGATGTATGTATGATAATATTAGGTTTTCCTCTCTTGTTTGTAATTGTAACTCTGTAATGATTTTGTAATTGTTACTTGTATCTCTGTAACGATTTTGTAATTACAATAAATGTTACATTAAAAAAAAATTCTCGCAGCCAGAGTCCCAAGGCTTCTTGGTCACCGGGAGGGACTCTGGTGTAGTGGAAAAAAACTATGATTTTTATTTTAACAAAAAAAAAAACAAACAAACAAACAAACAAAACAAAAAAGAAGAAAAGAAAAGAAATCACTGAGATCCAGTAACCATTCTAGCCACAAGATTTCTGCGGTAAGAATTCCAGAGCCCCAGAGTCTCTCCTGGCAACCTCCCACTGGCCAAGAGGCCTGAGGACTCTGGTATGAGATTGCAGAATCATTTAACATAATTCAACAGGATGCGCAGTCACGTTTAACATCATTCAACAGGGTGCCCAGTCACGTTTAACATCATTCAACAGGGTGCCCAGTCACGTTTAAAATCATTCAACAGGATGCCAGTCATGTTTAACATCATTCAACAGGGTGCTCAGTCACGTTTAACATCATTCAACAGGGTGCCCAGTCACGTTTAACATCATTCAACAGGGTGCCGAGTCACGTTTAACATCATTCGACAGGACGCCAGTCACGTTTAACATCATTCAACAGGGTGCCCAGTCATGTTTAACATCATTCAACAGGGTGCCCAGTCACGTTTAACATCATTCAACAGGGTGCCCAGTCACATTTAACATCATTCAACAGGGTGCCCAGTCATGTTTAACATCATTCAACAGGATGCCAGTCATGTTTAACATCATTCAACAGGGTACCCAGTCACGTTTAACATCATTCAACAGGGTGCCCAGTCACGTTTAACATCATTCAACAGGGTGCCGAGTCACGTTTAACATCATTCAAAAGGGTGCCCAGTCACGTTCAACATCATTCAACAGGGTGCCCAGTCATGTTTAACTTCATTCAACAGGGTGTCCAGTCACATTTAACATCATTCAACAGGGTACCCAGTCATGTTTAACATCATTCAAGAGGGTCCCAGTCACGTTTAACATCATTCAACAGGGTGCCCAGTCTCATTTAACATCATTCAATGGGGTGCCCAGTCGCATTCATCATTCAACAGGGTTCCCAGTCGCGTTTAACTTGCTGAGTTCAACACTGCTCTGAAAGCTGTTGAATGGAACTATTGAATCCTCTTGACTGACATAGTGATATCAGTGGTGTCATTTTTTACAATATTGACACAAAGGTTTATTTTAGAAATAAAAACTTTCATTTGCACAAACTCAGAGATTGCTAAAAAATGAATTTTATTTTTGCTTATGAACTCTGCCTGAAGTATGTCTTCTACTAGACTTCAAATATGACCTTTCTCTTTGCTCAATGCCACTGAGACACACTGGTGAGCAAAGAGAGACAATTGTATTTGCTAATGGCTTTAGTAGTCCTCGAATAACAACCCTATCCCTAATTATAGTACAACATTAAATTTTGACGTGCTCACATTGGGCGAAATCGATCACGTGACCGATGGTGTCTCTCCTCAGTGGTTGCGTTTCAGCGCATAGTGCCTGTTTTTGGAAATTTTTGTGAAAAATTTAGCATTGTACAGTAAAAACAATAGAGTCCTTCTGTCTCAGGCCCTATGTGTGATAGGTTCTTACAGAAGAAATTTGAAGTTCAAACTTCATATAAGCCCTTCATATGTTTGTCGTAAACATCAAATTTTTCTCAGGTAACCTATCACATGATAATGCCTTTGACAGAAGAACTCTATTTTTTTAACCTTTACTACTCCTAGAATCACAGTTTGTAGTTAACCCTTTTCATCCTGTGTACTCTAAAAAACCAAAGGGACAACTTATATTTACTAAAAGATTTCTTCCTGAGAAAAATTGCTAAACAGCAACATGATATTTAAATTTGAATGACAAATATCACATTTTAGGATTTTACCCACATTCAAAAATTAGAAAAGCCTTATAAAGCATTATAAACCGCACCACAGGAAAGTGCTCCTGAATAGCTTTTATAAGAATGATCCAAGCTTTGAAATTCTTTATCTTTGAAAAGATACAATATACATTACAAACACATTAAAAGAAACATTTGAGTCTCAGTAGAAAAGGGTTACTGTAACGTCAACAAATTGAACATTAACATGAAAGAACTATGAAAAATATTTTGTCCACCTCAAAAATGAGATTGGTCAAATTGAACTTCAACTGAATCCTGACAACTTGAACCACCAACAGAGACTAGGCTCATCGGGGACATACAGTACAAACCCACATATAACAACCAGCAGTTTGCAAGTTTGAAAGATTGAAAAAGTTATTTTCTATTTGGCGACTACTAACAATTTAGGCTATCTAGGTTCTTAAAATGGTATCTTATTTTTTAAAAGGAAAAGCACTTGTTGATGGTGAAGAAAACTAACTCAGTGTGGGTGTGCTTTTCCTGCTTTGGTTTCATAAATGTATAATATGCTTACTACCTTCTAAACAAGCACAGTCCCTGCTCAGTCAGCTTTATAGGTGCTCTGATTCACTTCCACAACAGGCCTTTTATTTTTCCAAATTTTAGAACCCGTTTCAATTTTAGGCCACAGCAGGTTCTTACATGTGGGAGCTCTAAATGACAAATTGAAGCATATAGGTTCTAAATCCACTAGTTTTGTACAATATCAGTTTACTACCAGTCCACTAGTTTACTACAATATCAGGGGTAAAATTACCTGACTAATAGAGTAAAATGGGCAAGACTGCTTTTGGTTCTACTCTAGTTAGCCTGAGTTCATGTTGACTGGGGTTCATTAAGTTATCAAGATTTTACTGGTCATTTATTTAGTAGTACTAGATGGTTATCTACCTAGATTTTTAATAATAATTATATTACATCTAGCCCTATATACACAAATATAAAAATATCAAACAATAACTTAAAACAAAATTGTACAATATTCTATCTTGATTTTAGCGTCCTTGGACAAAAACTGGAATCAATATGAGTACAAAGAAAAAAAACAAAGACAAACAGAGAAACAAACAAAAAAAACAAAACAAAGTTACAAACAGCATAGACTAGTACAGCAAAACAGAAAACAAAAAAGGTAGTACCATGCACCTGCCTTGTATTTATAGCTGCAGGTGCTTACTGGGATTTTCAGCACAAGAGTGGTTGGGAAAGTAGCAACTAAAGGCTGGTTTCCATATGATCGCTACTATCGCTGAAAAAAAAAAACCGTTTCGCAATCGTTGTGATCATAGAAAACCACACTTCAGTGACCATAGCAATCACAGCATTTCACAACGATTGCTGAAAGTTGGTTTCCATATGATCGCAATGATTGCTGAATGTTTTTTCCAGTGATTGTAGCGATCATATGGAAACCAGCCTAAAGCCTCTTGTGCTGTTTTTTTCATTTAAATGGCCAGTCGATGTTAGAGCTAAAAAATATATAGTTGTCAAAAAGACATCAAAAAGTTGTCAAAAACTAATTAAAACTTAGTTAGGTATTTAGGAACCAATGTCAACTTGCATTTCCTCCTTAATGACCTCCAAATATTTCTCATCACACAAATTGGGAGAACTTGTTTAACGATCAAGACATTATTGGATGAAAATTGTCATCACTTCCATGGTCCCTGGCTTTACTTATTAATTTTTACATTTATTTTGCTGACCATTTCCTTCAGTTTCTCGACCAAGTGTTTTCTTGATCATTGTACGGAAAAATAAAGATAATGGTCACTATTGGGGCTTAATGGTTTTATGGGCAATGGTACAGCACACAGCTCTGCAATGACTCTTTGCCTGTACTTGAAAAATACTACAGATGCAAGTGTAAGGTGTTAATGCATATCAAAATTTCAAACAATTCTTGTTCCTTTGCAAGTGCAAAACTGATTTCCCAACAGTCAGTTGTGTAAAATTTTCTATAATTATTATTCCTATTCATCCTTTTTTGGATGACTTGCAGGCTGACAGGTTGTTGGAATTAGTCCAAACCCAAGCATTGTTTTAACTTAAATGTGGGCAGTACCTCTGCACACACTGCATGCCTATATTAAGGTGGTTAAGCTCCCAGTTAAGGTGGTTATGCTTGGAAAGAGGGATTCCTGGAAGCAGATTATCTATAAAAGTAGGAAAACGCAGGTGCATATGTACAGTACTGCTCAAATGTAAGTTGACACTCGATACTCGATCCTTGCGAGAATCGAGTATCGAGAATAAAGTTAAGAATTGAAACTCGATTCTCCATATCTAATTCTCGCGAGATGTGCTGAAGAGCAACATTGTCGATTATGCATACTCGATTCGAGTTCCATGAAAACAATTACTTTTTCAAAGATGATGTGTATCAACTTCAAAAGTTCAGATATGATTTAAAGTACCAGTCTTTACTCCAAAATAAGGAGAAACTAATCAGTACCTCTGCACTCAAGTTCCAAGTGCTCCAACCCTTTTCGGATGAATGGGATCAAATCTGATGCCTTCAGAGAAAAAACTCTTCCCCTCCCCTTGACAGGCAATTTTTTCTTATATGAAGCTGCAATGACAAGAATACTAATCGGCAGTTATCTAGGCTTGATAAGCTCGCAGGTTTGTTAACATTTCCAAAAAATCATGGTGGCAAACCATTTTGGGGATGGCAAAGTTTTGGAGATGGTTGCCAGGATGGCAGTGATCTCAAGGATGAGGAAAGTGACGACGAACTTGACAATCATCAGTGAAAGTGATTTGCAATTGGCGAGTTGGAGTGCTTCACCTTCGGACGAATTATAGTTTCCATGTGATGTACCTTTGCAGAGCTGGGAAGTAAGGATTTAGTATTTATTTCCCTTCATCTTTTCAGAGCAAGTTTGAGAGTCGTTTGTGGAATGCTTTTAGCCAAGTTGAAACTATAACTACGAAACTTTTTATGTAAAAGGCTGCTACTTCTGAAGCAAATTTTTTTTCCCACCAAAAATTTAGTCTGAAAAGGGCTAAGTAAGATTAAAAGGAACCCTACAAGAGTTAATTTTTCGGCTTTCTTCTTTGTGTTGGGTACCTTGATGAAACAATCTCCCTTGCTTGATAGAACATCAGTAAACATTACTCACTATTAGTGATCAAATGGAACAGATGAAGAAAGTGCAAGTCATTTGGTAGAAAAAAAAACAATAACACCATAAAAACGATGATGTTGATGCTGATGATAACAATGCTGATAAAACTAATGCCAATTTAAACATGCTGAATTTTAAAGGAAGATAAAGGCTGGTTTTCACTAGCGATGGAGTCAGAGTTGGAGTCGTAATCAGAAGCGCAGAGCATTACAATCTAGTGAAAATCAAACAATAGAGTTGTAAGCAGAGTTTTCTATTGCGCTTACGCTTCCGTCACTTAGATCTTAAGAAAACCAGTTTGTCACGGTCCTAAGCAGATGTGGAACAATGAACCAATCACAGAGCCTGAGGACAAGCCATGTGATTGGTTTATTCTCCCGCTACTGCTTACGACTCTGACAATCTGGTTTTCACTAGATCATAAGCGATGTAAGCATAATCAGAAGAAAATGGAAACGCTCTGATTCTTGCGACTCCGATTCTGTCACCCTTACAACATTGTTGTTTGATTTTCACTTCTAGATCATAAGCACTCTGACAAGTTTATGACTCCAATTATGACTCCGACTCCGTCGCTAGTAAAAAAGAGCCTTAAGAAGTGACACATCTACCTCAAAGAACATGCTACTAGCAAACATTGTAGTTCTAAGAAGTGTTTCCTTGTTCCTCATTCTCTGAGTCATGGTCACATTCACTGGTCTCCATCCTTGGTTTCTTTGGAACACTTGGCTCATCATCATGTCCTATCTGAATTTCTGATTTGATTTTAGCCAAAGAGAAAGTGTGAAAACCTGGTGATTCCCTGTGGTCAAGCTCATCTCTACATAAGGTGGGTGGGGATTCATGTGAAGCAGAGTTGCTGGGTGAATTTTCACCAGCAGTATTAACAAGCACGTCAAAATCAATTGTTTTTGTGTCTGGCGATTTCCTCTTTCCTCCATCTGAGCTGCTTGGTGAATACTCACTAAGATCTCGCATTTTACCGGGTTCAAGCCCCTCCCTTTGCCGAGTTCGCCGTTCACTCAACATAATCAGTTGTCGACTGGCTGTAAATATGTTCAGATTTTCCTCTAGTGGAGGTTTCTCTGGTCGCCTAGATGAATGGTCGCCGAGTAACAACAGCTCCCCTCGAGATGGAGGTCGATCAAGAGCTTCCCCCTCAACTGGCTCAAGAATGTTAAGTGAGCTTGTAAGTGGTCCTGGGGGGATTTCCAAGTCTTGACCGTACAAACTGACTTCGGAGCTGCGCCTGGAACTTAATTGAGATTCCCTTTCTTCGCCTAAAGTGGTACCTGCCTCTATGGAGAATCTTTCATTTCTCACTGTTGCAAGGGCAGGGGAACGACCATTGGACATTGGGTTTTCTGAATCACTGGCTGTTGACAACCTTTTCTTCTGATTATTGTCATCAGCAAGACTTGCTTCCTCTGGCAGATCTGACTTTTCTGCATCTTGTGCATCAGTGTTGTTGCTAGTCGCGGCAGTCTCAATTAGATCCTTGTCATCAGCAAGGCTTGTTATAGTACAAGAGGTGGAACTGGGATGGGGTCTTTTATTCTTGGAAACTGACTGCCCGGTAATCTCCAGCTTGCTTGTCAGGTCTTCGATATAGTTGTCGCTTCTCTGCAGTGCTCTTCTTAGTTGTTGAACTTCACGCTCATATTGACCTACCTTGGTTTGAAGTCCAGCCATTGAGTAGTGACTGTACCTAACAGAAAATAATAAAGAGAAACAGTTCACCAGTAAATGGGAGGCAAATCTTTCCTTTCAAATCAGTTAAATTAATGGTTGCAGTTTGGCCCAGGGGTGGTACTGAGGTGTCTTGGCGATTTGGAGTTGTGAATAAGGTCAAATTTTTAGACCCAAGAAAAGTTCCATTAGGCTAACTTAGCTAAACTCAAAAAAAGTCCAGCAGCCCAGAATGTCAGCCCCCAATGTTTTTTATTTCTGCATAAAAATTACGTTAAACAAAAAACACCAAAAGAATGCAAGATAGTTACCGTATGCATCCGCAGTCAAAAACTGCGCAAAGGGAGACCTGGGCATAGTCATGTTGTGACGTCATACCAGGAATAGAGTCGATGCCAAAAGAAGCTACGTGGGCTGCATTGCGGAGATCTAATACACTTTGTTTTTCTTCATTCCGCAACCGCCAAATTAAGCACGAAATTATGTGAACCTGCTGATGTTACAAGTAATCTGGGCAGTGATTTGGAGCTTTTAGAGTCCATCGAATGCAAATCGCTAACTTCTGAAGTTGAAAGCGAAACAGAACTCGAGATCGAGAAAGAAGCTATTCAGAACCGGAAGATCCTTTATACATAGACAAGCCGCTTGCCGATGAATATCGACTTAGAGAATACTATCAAGAGACAAAGGAGGTAGAACGAATAATTCACGCGCTAGAAAACCTATTTGATGGTACTGAAGCGCTCGAGACAGCAAGAAATGCAACGATTTCTCATCTCCAGGTGTGAATATAAAAGTGAAACAGAACTTGGGAATAAGAAGGAGGACCATTCAGAACCAGAAGGTCCTTACACAGACAAACCGCTTGTCGATTAAAATTGACTTAAAGAATACTTTCAAGAGATAGAGGAGGCAGAACGAAGAAAACAGAATCTAGAAAACCTATGTGATGGTACCGAAGCGCTCGAGACGTGGGAAGAAATGTCACGAATTCCCATCCTGGTGTAAATATTATAATCATGCTCGGCTAAATAAATGCCTGTTATGCAGGTTATACTTTCGTACTCTTACACGTATAGATGTAGTAACTGTGCCTTAACCCATATGCAAAACGCCGTACATTGTCTTTGCTGCAAAGAAGTTCAGAAATGTGTCGAATCTCTTGAAGCGCTGCATCCTTGGATACCCAGGGGCAGCTAGTTGGGGTGACAGGATTTTCATAGGCGAAAGTTTACAACAAGAACGGGAGAGCCCCTGGACATTTACTCTTACCGAACGAGTTCCAGAAGCGTTTGAAATCCCGCTCGCTGACAACAGGATGTGAAACAATGCACCCGGGATTCAGTGTTGTCCGCCTAAAACAGATGGTCGCTACAATCAGATGCAGCAAAATATAATGTAATAGACGGAAGAAATTGTTGTCAGATTAGTTCGGAAGGGAAGTGAGAATTTCTCTGCGTTATTGTGGACTCTCTGAAACATTCGTATTGCATTTAATACGTCTAGGCAAATTGACACTCGAAATTTCTGCGCGGTTTACTTCCGATATATTGTCCATATTGTTGATTCATAACTGCAGTAAAGATTATAACATCCCTCATTTGTGCACAACTGGACTACGGATAATTATAAAATAATGATGAAAACATGTCTGACTAAGTTTTGAAAGGAATGAGCAAACTCTAGTCTTCATTTAATAATCTTACTGCAGCTTATTGAAAGACGTGAAGTGCACAATTTACATAGACATAAAACAACAACGTTTCAGAGAGTCCACAAGAACGTAGAGAATTACTCACTTCTCTTCCGAACCAATCTTTCTTCCATCTATTGTATTATATTTTCTGCATCTGATCGTACCGACCATCAGTTTTAGTCAGACAGCACTGAACAGTGCCGGGTGGGTTGTTATACATCCTGTTGTTGTGTCCAGTTTGCGGCTTCGCGCGAAACATACAACGGCGCTTCGAGAGATTCGACACATTTCTGAATTTCTTTGAAGCAAAGACAATCTACGGCGTTTTGCAGATAGTTTAAAGCACAGTTACCATATCTATATCTGTAAGAGTATGAAAGTATAACCTGCATAACAGGCGTTTATTTAGCCGCGTGCAAACAAGGTTTATTTAGCCGAGTACAATTATAATATTTACACCGGGAGATGAGAAATCGTGGCACTTCTTACTACGTCTCGAGTGCTTTGGTACAACCAAATAGGTTTTCTAGATTCTGTTTTCTTCATTCTGTCTCCTCTACCTCTTGATAGTATTCTCTAAGTCAATTTTCATCGGCAAGCGGATTGTCTGTGTAAGGACCTTTTGGTTCCGAATAGCTTCTTTCTCGATCTCGACTTCTGTTTTGCTTTCAACTTCAGAAGTTAGCGATTCGCATTCGGTGGACTCTAAAAGCTCCAAATCACTGCCCAGATTACAGGTAACATCAGCAGTTTCACATAATTTCGTGCTTAATTTGGCGGTTGCGGAATAAAGTAAAATAAAATGAATTAGATCTCCGCAATGTGGCCCACGTAGCTTGTTTGGCATCGACTCCGTTCCTGGTATGACGTCACAACGTGACTATGCCCAGGTCTCCCTTTGCGCGGTTTTTGACATGACCAGAAGTAAAATTTCATGTTTTTAAACGGCAAAAGCGCAGGGAAGAAAAATCAAAATCGAAAAACAATTTTTGATATTCATATCAGGAAGCAATTTAGATTTGATCAGACAAATAAAAAAAAAATCTGTCATATACACTTTAATTATCAACCCTAAAAAGTCCTTGCCAAAATCTTTCTACTTAAAAAAAAATGACCAGAGAATTTCTAACCCAAAAAGTCCCCAAATTGCTAAACGTCAACCCCTCCCAAAAGAAACAGTCCACCTCCCCGTGACTATACCTGTATCCCCCCTTCCCCCTTACCCTGGGGGCAGCCTGCTAGGAAGTTCTATACTTTAAAACTCAAATACATGTACACCTGTACACGTATTGTAATCTACAATATTTCTAATATACTGTACACAAGTACTGTGCCTAATTACTGTAACAGCAATACTAGACCAAGTTTCACTGTAATTGTTCAGTCAAACAACTGAATAAACACATACTTTTGAGGAGATCTGGAAAATTTTGGCTCCTCCTTAAGACGAGAATTTTCTCTTATGAGGTTCTTGTTTTCTTCCTGTAATTTCTTGTTGTCCTATAAAGTAAACAATTTTCTATAACATTAAACAATTTTATCAACTGTTTTATTACATTTGGTATATCTTCACAGTATTTCAGTCTTCAATTGTCAATTACAAAATAATGTACATTTTTGCAGTTGATAGTTAACTGAACACCCAGGCAAAGCCAGTAATCTAAAAAATACCCACAGAATGCTAGTGAAAGACTTGTGTGCAAAGCGGGATGTTTCACTTTTTTGAACCTTGACATGGCTCACTAATATAGTTTTATTAAAGTGTGCGCTGATGACAAAAGTTCACCTCGCACTTCGTTTGAGGAAATTTTTCACAACTTTGCAAAATGTGAGATACAAAGCCTTTCACATGTCCATCTGCATATGTAATCGCATGAGGCCAAGTAGAATTAAGGATAAATTTTCACATGCATTTTCAAAGTTTTCATAAAATTGCCCGAGTCACGCAGCGACAAGGGTAATTTGTAAACACTTTGAAAATACAAGTGAAAATTTATCCTTAATTCTACGAGGACTTGATGTGATTACTTGTTTATAAAACAGAGGGCAAAATTTTCGCAAAACTTGCTTTCCATGCATGTCAAAACACAATGAGCGGGTCCCCAGAACAAAAGTACCCGCTCGTACACAATTCACCACACAAGCAGATTAACTGTTGCTCAGTGTACAGAACAAAAAAAGACTGTCTATTACATGTGTATAAATCTACATCAAGAGATACCGTAGTTCATTGACAAAACACACTTAAAACTCAAACTAAATAAATTTTAGTTACCTGAGTTGCAAATCTTCCTCTCGCTCGCTGAACCAAGGTTTTCAGTAGTTTTAAAACAAATAACTATTTCCTGTTTCCCATAAAACATTCACGCTCACCTTTTGGAACTTCTCTTATAGCTATCACCTGATTTCCACACCATTTTTGCCCACCAACACGGTTAAAAGTCGAACTCTGAAGCAATATCCTTTTGGTCAACAACTCAAAATCTGCTTTTTGTTGCAAGATGCTTACAAAATGCAATTGCGTGCTCTCGTGCTCAGCTCATTAAATGAGTGTAATTTTGGCACTTGGCCAATCAGGAGTCAGTAATTTTGAGTCAGTAATTGTGACCTCGCTGGAAAGAAAATTAAGAAAAAATGCCCTCTGTCTCAACCAATCAGCAATCAGTTATTTTGCCTTCTATGTTATAATGGGGGCAAAAATGTCATCACAATGGTTAAAATGATAAATCCTGCGGCATTGGAAAAACGATGACACCTTCATATTTTATCTTCAAAATGTTAGTCTAAAAAATTACACCATAGGAAACTCTACATACTAGATATTACATAATAAAGATGTAATAATGCAAAAAATATCCCATTCTTTAGTTGTACTGTTGCAATGGTAACAATAGAACCACAGAACAATAATTGGAAGTATGCTATACAAACCATACAAACTTTATTGGCACTCCCCTAAGGAGCTTTTAAGTGACAATAATTATGATTACGATTATAGATGCTGGTTCCCATTTTGCAAAAAGTAAGCCCTCTAAAATCTGCAAAGGGGGCCCAGTGAGTCAACACCTGTCAATTTGTAGAACAGACCTTTAGTTATCTAAAAATGTATGTTTACAGTACCTGCTTGATCTTATCCATATCTGCTCTCAGAGTTTCATAGGTGTGACTTGCTTCTTGCAACCTAGTCGTCAGTTTTACCAGCATATCAATGTCAAGTTTACCAGCGCCATCTTCAACTGTCCGATGTCTTGTAGTAAAGTCCATAGAAGCCATAGCTCTTTCTCTTTCAATCATCTTCTCATGGAGCTGTTTGTTTTCAGATTTTAATCTTTCAACTGTGTTTTGAAGTGACTTGATTTCATCCTACAATATTACAAATCAAGGCAAAGTCAAAGGACAAGTCATGTGTCCACAGCAGTGGCCCCTAACAAAATACTGTGCACACCCTTTCAATTTAACGACCCTCCTGAATGGCTAGGAAAGAAAACATGTTCCACTGCCAGGGCATTAATAGCATTTCATACAAATCACATTCAACCTTGCAGCAACCTAAGCATCTAAACATGATTCCCTGAATATGATTCACTGCTACTCACAATCTGCCTGAGAAGCACTACACTCAACCATATTATTAGTATGGTACTTCTACGAAGGGCAAGGAGTCTCTTTGTAAGTACTTTAAAAGATAAATTTGAGCCTTTGCCAGTGCAAAGAAACAGCAAGGAAAGGTGAGCGACAAGCAATGATTTGGACAACATGTTCAAGCATTGATGACCGTGACTCGCCCATCACAATTTGACCATGTTCTGATAACAGGGAAGGAAATTTGCCTGTAAAATGAACCCACATGCAGAGTAAAATACCTGACATCCATATACATTTACTGCAGTGTACATACCTAACAAGATGTTTAACATGATTCGTCAGCAATAATTCACCCATCATGATTCGTCCTTTATGATTCACCATTATAATAATTTCATTGGACATTGTGGTGTATTTTGCAGGCTAAATGAGGAAATCAGCAGGCTAAAATATATTTTAGCCCGCTCAGATCACCAATCAGAAGCATTAAAATTTAGCTACCAACCAGTCAGAAAACTGGAAACCACTGAAATGTTCGTGCAGTTTTCTCTGTCAGTTCTGTTTACCTCAATCGCTTCTTTGGAGCTCCCGTGTTTGTGTTAAAAATGGGCCAACGAACAGCCAAATTCTCAGTCTTCCCAGTTGGATGAAGAAGTTTTAAACAAGCTCAAAGAAACTGTAAGTGAAAGAAATGCCTAAAGATGCTCCATGCAAAGCGGAGAAGTTAATGTATATTTGTGCCAAACTGCCAATTCGCAAATTGTACAATAAACATCAATACTGCTAATTTACTTTTTTCTGCTGGTTCTACTGAGGTTTGTATCATTTTCCTTTCAAACATTTTGAAGCAGAAATTTTTTTTTACTGACATTTGCCATGTTTGTTTTGTAAACATTTGCAATAAAATTAAACGCCGTGTCAGTTTAGTCAACTCATCACTCACTACGCTGCTAATAATTTCTTTTCTCAATGCCCTCTGAAATTATTATAATAGTAATAGAGTTGATGTCCGTGGGCGTAAATATGTTTTTGGCCCTTCTCAGAGCTCATTTTAACCCTTGCCTGCAGCTCGCGTTAAAATGAGCCTGAGTCAGTCTGTTGTTATAGTAATGATTTGTTCATGGTAAGAAGTGGTGAAGAAATTTACCGATCCTTTTCTACCTGGATGTCTATATTTCAAGAAGTTAGTGTGTATACTGTGGTCTGATTTTATGGTTGGTTGAATTTTATTTTTCGCCACTTCCTGATCATAAGCAAATTGTGCTTGTTTAATCTGAATCAAGTTTCAAGATCCAGGTCTATAAATCTGAAATTGGAAGCCGCAAGTTATCGACAAATATCAAGGCTGGCTTCACACACTGAATGGAATGATGTCACATGTTGATAGCACCTTTTACTGTAGATTGCAGTTAATTCGTCTTAGATTTACTAATAAAATGTTAACTTTTTGAAGCAGCAAAAATGTATGCTCTTTCTATTTACAGCTTTTCGTGTCACCACGACAACAAAACTTTCAAATGCAGCTTACACAACCAGATTTTTATGGTCCATGGGATCTCAACCTGCTCTTTACGCAGCTAAAAATGTTTGAGATACACCCTGTACCTGTAAACAGACACCCAGTGTGTCCTTGATAAAAAGCACTGTCACTTAGTATGTTTATGATAATGAGCTTTGTGCTCTGGACTGCATTCAAGAATGTTATCTGTCTAGAGTATACAGTGTTGGGCTTGGTAGCCTCTAGCGTAAGTCACGACAGGTAAATTATGGCCTGAATGAATCATGTTTAAAAGTCTAGTTCTGCACACAGCAGTAAAATTGATTGTAATGCAATTGGGATTGAAAAAGTCTGAGAACAATGCAATTAGGATCAATAAAGTCAGACTGAAAAAATTTCAAGGATTCAACAACAGTTGAACCCATGACCTAGATAGTTCTATTAGCTGCCAAAACTTCTACAAGATGGATTGTTTTGCAACTCTAAAGACTTTGAGCTAATTTCCTGGCCCCCCCACATGACTACTGATCAGCCAATTAAGCTGATGGGTGACAGATGTATTTAAAAGCAACCTCCACATCTTATTGCACGATTAAAAGACTGACACATTGTCGCTGAAAAAGTGCAGGTTTTTACCCAGTTGTCAAAGCTATTGCTGTATCTTGGGCACTGATAAAAAATAAATTAAATTAACATTGATGTCCAGAGTTAGCGACAGTTGGTAACAGAGTAATACTATGGTGCAACTGTGAATGAGGAAAATACCCATTCTAAAATACTGAGAACTCTTGCTCATTGGTACAAAGAAATTGCCTGAGTGTCAGTCAGGGGGAGGGGGGGGAGACTGGTGTAGTAGACTTCCTCAATCTCAAACATGCAAGGGAAACCAGAATTGCTTGAGATAACAGGATTTCAAGATGGCTAACAGTAAATAACTAAGCAACATTCATTAAGGGAAATGAATTTCAGTTTGAAAAAGGGGAAAGGATTAGAGATGGCGGAGGCATGAGACAGCAGGTGACCACTATATACTGTCTGCACACAGTAGTTTAACGTTGTCCAACATTTGTTCCTAGTTGACGCAGTTATGTAATGCTTGATAACAGTACATGTCTTCACAAAATAAAGTCAAGTCCATGCCTTGGTATAATTCACTAAATTTACACTACGAGGAATGCAGTTTGGTTCACCCTAAATGACTCTGGATAGAGATTAAGCAAGGCAAGAAAAATCGTGATCATTTGTTGATACGCCTTAGTTAGAGCTTGGAAGTTCATGTTATTTTAAGACTTAAGACGTCTGAACATTCAGTTTTGGGCATTAAGAGCAGTTCAAGATAACCCAGATTAAGTTAGTGCCAACTTCAATGACCCCTGATCACCATATGCCCAACAGTAAGACAAAAAGAACTTCAGGACTACAGGTATTGTGCTATTGCACATTTGATAGGCTTTCTTAGGTTTCAAGAATAAGGAAGTGATGGGGCTTCATGTGCCTTGTGACTGAGTCTCCTATTCTGGTGCTGAAAAAAGATTGCAAAATAACATACTTAGAGAATCACATTATTTATTTTTATTAAAAATGCCCATGCCGTGTACACGTGATGTTTCCTTCATGTAGATGTACCTCATATTCTCGCCTTATTAAGTCAATCCTGGTTCTTCTTAGCTCAGCTCTTGTCACAGCGTCAGAGTTTACTGGCAAATCAATGCTTCCTGACATGAAAAAAGAAAAGGCATTGGTCACGTTCTTAAATTCTGATGAGAAATTAACCACGTGTTTTGAGTTTTTAGAAAAACTGGTCAAGGTCGGATAGTGCAAATATTGGCTGCTAAAGGGAGGGCATTGATTAAAATTCAGACAGGGCGTCTGAGGGCGTAAAAATAGCCGAACGACAAGACAGTTTCCACGGAAACTTAAAAATTATGCTAATTCAGATCACCCAGGTCCAAATGAAGGCAGTTAAATTATGCTTTGGCAAACACTGAGAGTTTTGTGGTAAACAGGAAGATGGGATACCATTCAATTAAACTGCTGGAAAAGATCAGCTAACCGCAACAGCACTTCTGATTGGCTTCAAGAAATGCTAATGTTGTCACAATTGTTATTGAAATCAACTTAAGGTTAGTGGGGTCATGTGATAAATAGCCTACAGGGTGCTCCACATAAAAGAAATATGACAGGCATGCAGATATTCAGACGGTCAATGACCCGCAAGTTGGATGCATATTGTGCTTGTGAGTCAGAGGGCAGTGCGAGTTGCTTCTTAGGGAAGACACAGCCATACGGATCACGTAAAGTGATGCCACATGAATGCCCACTTTGGCATTGACCATGAGATATCACTTTCTGGGCCACTTGCAACTGAAAATACGCTGAAAAGTCTCGATATTAAGTCTGAAAGACAGCAATTGCCCATCCTTGTCAATTAGGTTAATAAATGTAGACTAAAACCCAATAACCCAACCCAGAAGTTATCACCCAGGAACTTTCAACTTCTAGTCGACCAAAGCAAAGTGGTGTTCTCTGTTCACTCTATCGGTATGATTAAATCCCGAGTAACCCACAGTTTTATATTTTCAGTTATCGGCATTTCCTTGATGAGGATACAGAAAAATTTATAATTCAACACTAGCACTATTTTATAAGACAAAATCAAAGTTAAACCATGCCGTCTATTGTAGTTCACGCTGTTATTGATTCAGCTACACAAATTTTCTTTTGCATCTGCCAACGTTTCCACACATTTCGCAAGAATAGGTAGAACGTCTATGTAATATCACTGTCCGGCTTTTGTAAACAATAAAATGCTTCATTAATACGAAGGATCCTAGATACAGTCAAAAACAAAGAAAATCTTTCATTTCTTACCAAGAATTTTCTTGCATGGCTTCTCGGCAGTTATAGATGTCCGACAGGTTGGACAGAAGGAGTGAGATCGGAGCCACATATCCATGCAGTTCGAGCAAAACACATGTTGATTAGGGCACACAACCGGTTCTCTAACCTTTGGAATCAAGAAATGTACAACACAGCATTCGACATTTCGCCACAAAACCGGCACGTGCGATTCACAAATGACGGAATCTCAGTACTTTTTGAGCACACTCACCTTTCCCAAACATATCTGACAAGAAATGGGAAGAGTCATCGAAAGGGAAGTCGACGAAACAGAGACCTTTTTGCTCGCCATAAGCGTAAGTCATGCCATATGATGATCTATTGTCAAATGTCACGGCGCTCTGTGCGATGGTTTCCCGCTTCCCGTCTGATACCGACGGCTCTCGACAGTACAGCGGACACTCTTTGATCGCATGCGCAATGGATCATTCAATTCAACATGGCGGCAATTTCGACGGTAGATGGGATGAAGGAATGGTGGAAAGGCATTGTTGTGTTCTCCGTTCTTCTCAAATCACTGCTGATACCAACATAGTACCATTCGCGTATTCCTTTCCTTCTTTTTGAAGCGTTAAAGTTGATGCGTTATCGCGTGAGTTGATTTAGGTAGTGAGAAATTGACAACCAGCTGCGTGTTTTGGGGGGCTTATTTGGATGCTCGTCAGACCGAAACAGCGGGTGCTATACTGATAACAAACAATCCTTTGTGAAAACTTAATTGAATAACTTACTTTGTGTAGCTTTGAATGATTCTACCTTATTTAACTTGAATATAATATAATATGTTATCTTCCAAATTTGAGCAAAAATGAGCTTTAAATTAAGTTATATAATTACCCAAGCTTATATATTAGCTTAAGCACATAAAATGCTTAGTTGTTAAGCTGGAGCGTAAGGGTAATATCTAAAGTCATGTGTAGCAAGGTAAAATTGGCAACTTGCCACAGAGACAAGTTTTTAAAATGGATGAATAATGAATAACTTAGTACAGTGGAACCCCGATATAACGATGTACCAAGGGACTGGTAAAATTACATCATTATATCGGGGTACCGTTATAAACGAATCCCCGATATAACGATATTGGAGAAAAACAATCACAATTATCGTTATATCGGGGTATGGGTGTTAAATATTTTTTCATGCACAACTAGTATATACATACTGTATGACTTTTATCTTTATGCATATATCATTTTATTTAAGCTGATTGTAATAGTTATAATTGAAATTGATCATATGTACATAAACATTTTTATTCTAAGAATTTTGAACAAAACTAGCTTAACAAGGTACCAGTATAAAGGCAAATACACGTAAACTGTTGACAGATACATTAAAGTCAAAAAAGGACACATCTTGGGTTGGTTGAAGTGTCTGCCATTCCTTTCCGGTTGTGTGATGATTGATTTTATCGTTATATCGGGGCTAATTTTCCGTTTGGGCTGCTAAAATGTGATCGTTATATCGGGGATGTCGTTATACCGTGGATCGTTAAATCAGGGTTTTGTTCCATACATTTTACTGTAATATAGGCTGGGCTGAAAAATGTTAGACGTTATATCGGGAATATTGTTATATCGAAGATCGTTATATCGGGGTTCCACTGTAACATTTGCCAGATTTATAATTACCTGGGAGGTTCTTTCTCATAGTCTGTACATTTATTTACACATTTTCTAAGCTTACTGGAGTTGAGCTTTTGTTTATACATATATACGTGTATGAGCTGCAGCTCATTGAATGTCATCACAACAAGTATCCTGTGAGAGACAAGTCTGTGGTAAAAATACCATGCTGACAATATTAACCGCAAATTCAATTACCAGAATATATTATCAACAGACTGTGGTATGTCATTTTGTAACACAGGCAAGGGTTTAAACTTGACGACCATTGCTTGAAGTATAGCAAAATTCACAGTTATTTCCTAAAAAGGAACAAAAACTAGGTTAGAACAAAGGCTTGTCGTAGATCACTTAATGTAATTGTTTTGCAAATCTATTCAGGAATGCTCCTTGTTGCTGTAAATGAGTATAAAAGTTTTGTTGTAAAGCCAAGAAATTTAATAACTAAAGTTGGTTGGTGTGGATGTCAGGGATCATACTTTTACAGCTTTGGGTAGTGGTGTTTCTCTATGTTATATTTACATTTGTTAGCACTTAACACATCTGCTTTTTAATCATAGTTGAATATGCAGGTGTATCATTGATCAACTAAGGATTCAGATTGCTTGATCAACAATTATAATTATTATTAGTGTTATTATTTTTTACATTGCATGTACAAGTAACATTTTGCAGCCATGTTTTTATCAGCAAACCCACCAGCATTAAATTATATTAGCCTGTGGCAATTATTGACTTGCTAAGTTAAATAACATTATTTACTAGTAACAGTCAAATATTCTTCAATAAATATAAATGCTATATTGGCAAAGTGAAATCTTTGTGACACTATAAATCATTCACAGCTGTACTTAATATTGTACATTCAGATTAATTACTCTTAACAATAATAACTTACAGTGATTGTATTACCAGTGACGTCAAAGAGAGTGAATTAATTATTGTTGTCTTGGCTGAGGTTATTGGCTTTTTACTCCTATCTGCTTGATATGTTTGCATGAATTCATGTTGGTTATCTCCTCTTATGCTAAGGCACATGCTAAGATGGTTTATATTCAAGCGGGTGGATAATTGATGTTAGTTTCCAGCAAGAAGTTGGGCTGTTTGACCTCTTTACTCCCAAGAGTGCCTAAATCAAAATTCAAGACAAATTTCAAATTACACTTTGTAACATACTTATATAGAAATAGTACCATGTGAAAGTACTGCTAAAGAGGTTTTATTTGAATGTTCACACCATAGGATTTCGTCCACAGACTCAAAAGTTAGAACCCTATCCACTGATAATGCTTGTGGGTTGTATATTAAAAATATTCTATGGGAAAATAATTTTAAGAATGGAAATTGAATGACATTTCTTTGTATTGCTTTTGTGTTGTGTTGCCTTTTCTTTCCGTGATATTTTTAGCCATTCCAGTGATTTTGAAGTCCATCGGAACTGGCTTGCCATTACAAACAGCCTGCCTCTGTCCAAGTGGTATTATGAGGTAGGTACTTTACAGAGTTTTTAGTATGTATGCATGCATGTATGGATGGATGGCCGAGTGATTTTTAAATGTCAATTTCATTATTATCTTTCAAGCCAATTAAGCATGTCCAATAGAATTCCTCCTCTTACCTTCCTGCCACTTTGTCATATATCATCTTTCTAAGCAGCAGGACATGTTGCCTTATTGCTGGTCTTTGTGAGAGGGATTTTGATTTTGATTTTAGCACCAAAAAAAAAAACTGTAGGAGGACCAGCTTAAAAGCCCTGTGTTAAAGCTTTCGTTATTCGGGTGGAAAAACTGAATATCATTTTAAACTTTCCTTCTGAAATGTCTTTCAAGCACCCCTGGTTGTCTTCTTTCAATTGTATGGATGATATATGACAAGATCATTCATTTCAATAACTTTTGCCGAAACACATGTGTTCATCGGCATCTGTGCCGATGTCGGCACAATAGTGACGACATCACGTCCCGATAGAAGTACCTTTGTTCTTCTGCTTGCGTTTGCTCCAGTTTCAGTAATACTAATGTATTTCAAGAAATTTGACTAGAAAAGCCATGTTTGTAAACTGAAACTGCACAGATAATCCGGCGAGTGTCGAAAAGTCCCCAGGGAGAGTTGACAGATCTCCCAGAAAGAGCCAATGGGAATTTTGCATTGTGACAGGAACACATAATTCAACCACTGTGGCTTAGTCTGTAGGCTCTCTTTCCGACTTGCTAGCAGCTCGACACATGCCATGTTTCAACGACGCGGGTGATTTTTGCACCTGCTCGCTTGTTCATTTCCTTTGACTATCCCTGAGCGGAAAGAGAGACTGCTCTAAGTCTAACACAGGGTACAACAATGCAGCAATGTTGCACCATGTGTCCAGGCCTTTACATGTATAGTAAATCTGCGTATAGATCTGTTACTGCATTACTGTTGGCATAAACTCTTTTGAACACTAACTTTTGTATTTTTCAACATCCACCTTTATTTTATTTTCCATGGTAGAACACATCTCAATGGACCCTGGATTATCCACCTCTGTTTGCATGGTTTGAGTATCTGTTATCACAAGTGGCTGCCATTATTGATCCACAAATGGTGATCATACGGAAGCTGGAGTATGTCAGCCTACCAACTGTGTTGTTCCAGAGAGGATCTGTCATTATCACTGATCTGGTTCTTGCGTACGCTGTAAAGGAGTAAGTGCAGGGGTGGAGATTAACTTGAACGTACGAGCCTGATATATTAGGGAGCTTAACAGGGTTTGAAATTAACGGTTGTCTGGTTGTCCCGGACAACCAAAATTACGACGGGGCAACCTAATTGTGCTGAGTGGTTGCCCCTTGAGCAACCCAATCTGCCATGGCACTAGTCCCTAATAAAGAATTGATAAAGTTGAATAAATACAACAGCTTGTCATCTTTGAAGAGTTAACGATACCTAGAAGTTAGTGGAAAGTAAACAACACAGAAGAAATACTTGAGTA
This sequence comes from Siderastrea radians, assembly GCA_964017195.1. NCBI lineage: Eukaryota > Metazoa > Cnidaria > Anthozoa > Scleractinia > Rhizangiidae > Siderastrea > Siderastrea radians. The sequence goes on along the minus strand of OZ024894.1, from coordinate 83,523 downwards.
TCACGTATGCTACCGTTGGAAGGCTTTTCTCTCCCGCAACTCTTCGTTTTGCACAACATATTTAATTAATTTGAATGAGCCTGTTGTGCTTTAACCAGCGGTTGGTACCAGTAAACGTAGTCCTTTATGCACTAGTGAGATCCGCTCTGTGATGCTGCCATGTTTGTTCCGATGATGGCAATTCACCAGCCTCTTCTGCTACTTCGGCCGTGAGAAAGTGAAGGATGTTGGTGATAACAACAATTCGGAAGCCACCAAGAAAGATGATGATCAAAGCAATACTACGGGTGTTAGCTGAGGCGCAAGAATGTTTAAAAAAAAACTCGTACATTTCAAGAGTCGTGGAAGACTGGAAGACCGTGGCTGGAATTTCACGAGAAAGAAAACGCTATGTTTTGTAGTTATTGCAGATGGTTTTCAAAAGATAAATCTGCATTTGGAAGCCAAAAAGGTAACAACAGTTTTCGTCTTGATGGGATCAACAAACATGAAATAAGTGAGGTGCATAAGACAGGCAAATTGGCTCATGATGCTAGCAATGCTCAACCTGGAATGGCACCACTGGAAGCTTGTCTAATTAACATGGAAAAGGAAGCTCTTGATTGCCTAGTAAAACTTTTTCATGCCGTTTACTATCTGGTTTGAGCAGAACGACCTTTTAGGGATTTTGTGAGGTTCCAACTTCTAAGTTTTTTCCTGTTACTATACTGAGATATGTGTTGATTTTTATAATGCTAAGCCTTGCATGACTGATGGACAAAAAACAACTCTAAGAGGACACAGGCTGGTCAAAACATTTCATTAAGACACTCTTGAATACAGTTCGCTATATTTTTATTTCATTTTCTTGTTAACATTAATGAAACTCACTGTTTAGCTACCTGTATTAGTTTCTTGGCTTGAACTGGGGCAAGAGCTTGGACAACCAAAATATTCTATGGGCAACCAAACCAAGTCTTGTGGTTGCCCCAGGGGCAACTGGACATAAAAGTAAATTTTGAACCCTACTTAAGCAATTACGAAGGCAACACCAAGGAAACTGTCATTCCAAAAATGACTTCCAAATATTTCAGACTTCTTCACGATAGTTTCAACTTGTTCAATCTGTCTAATGTAGCTAAACAATCCACGAGCTGACTGTGTAAGGACGGCATCACAGTTCAGGTAGAAAAAAGAAAATTCACTGTTGTGTGTTCACGTTCTACATAAAACTTTGAATTTGGTCATTTCACGTTGTTGTTTTGCAGAGGACAGCAAAGAGATGTACCAAAATCTGTATCGTGCATGCAGAGTCATTCTTTTGCTAATTAAACCTTTGGTTTTGTGACGTTCTCTGTCGTGTTTGTTTATGTTCCCTGTTGACCCTTTGAGTCCCAGCATCATTATACAAATTTTCCTTACTTGTTTCCATACATTTTGTTGAGTACTGGTTGGGAGAACTTCGGTGATGAAACATCAACTGAAGACAATTCACTGTTGGTGATCATTTATGTAATTCTCATGACCTGTACATGTTATAGTGCAGTGATTTGACAAGGAGAAATTTGATGTTGATCACTATTGGAGCTTAAAGGGTTAAGTCAGTCTTTTAATTGTTGCATTCTGCTGAGATCTGGGTCATCTCTTCCTGTGGGGTAGGTTATCATTGGCATGGGCATAAATGAGCTTACTCCTAATGCCAAGGCTCAGGTTTTACAATATATGATGCGAGCTCCAGTAGTGATACATGTCATGTTTCCCACAAATGCCATTCAACATGCAAAACCTGTCTCCAGTGAGTACAAATTTAAATTTTGAGAGTTTTATTTATTTATTTTTTTAGGTACTGCAGACATCTTGCCAGAATGACTTCCGCCCCAGCACGCAATTGCTTAATCTTAGCCATGTTGGTTATTTTTAATTTTGGACTGCTTATAGTAGATCGTATCCTTTGAGAAAAAATTAATGTGCTTACTGTGACCCATCCAGCATCATTATACAAATTCTCCTTACTGGTTTCCCATATGTATTCAAGTACTAGTTGGGTGAACTTGTTTTAACATCAAGGCAGTTCATCTTTGGTATTAAATCATGTGGTTTTCTTGTTGGCCGAGCTTGCAAAAGAGGCAAGAAATGAAGTTCTTGCACACTGAAAGGGGGCTGAGTTTGAGTATTAGGTATCACACTTGGTCATGTGATCCAGTTTTTGTTTCTTACCACACGAAGCAACAGTTTTCCCACCCACCCCACCCACCTGGCAGTTCGTTTTGTCAGTCTGCATGTTTTTTTGTTTCCACTTAATAATAGGTATGTTTTAGTGAAGTTTTAATTCTTTGAAAACAGCTATGTCTCTGATGTGCTCCATCTGTAAGTGTTTTATTTTGGTTGTTAATAAAGTGCAGTTGCACACTTGTGTGGCAGACAAATGGCATGGAGTGTTTGGGAATTACTTAATTCTCATGGCCTGTATACATGTGTTGTAGTGCACTGACTTGATGAGACGAAATTTGATGCTGATCATTATTGGGGCTTAAAAGGTTAAAGGCAAAAAGTCAAGGTTTAGTTTCATGGATTCAGATAGTTCTCATTTCAGTGAAAACAGACATCATGATAATGGGATTAAAATGGCCACTTAGCTAGATGTCAGCTGTGTCAGAAAATAGAAGGTTTAATAGAGTTTGATGATTTATTTCCATCATTATAAATCTACTCTTGTGTTTTCTTTAGTTACTGAGCATGACTTTGTTTCATTACCAAGCTTGAACTCTGCTGGAATTTAAGGAACTGACAAACAACTGTTTGTTTTTTATTTACAACTTATCAGTTCTATCTGGTTATCATTTAATGCACCTTAACATCCTCCAGACATTCATTTTCAGTACAATGGATTTCTGTTTGGCATTCTTCTCCTCTCCATAACAAAGTTGTCAGAGGTACGTAATGACACTGAGGGTTCAACCATGCAATTTGATTTCTTTGTTACAGATGTCAGTACTTTCCTTATCAGGTGGTAAACAGTTAAAACATTATCATCATCCTCACTTCCCCTCCTCCTTAGCCTTGTCTTGTCATTCTCCCAGCCATGGGATTCTCATCATTTAGAGGCAACAAACCTTTTGGCCAATCATTAAAAGGCTAAATTAGTAAGCTGTTTAATCTTCAGTTGTCACTTTGTGTTTCAGGGTCATACATTAGAGGGTTCATTTTGGTTTGCTGTGTTGTTGAATTTCAAACACATTTTTCTTTACATTGCTCCAGCCTACTTTGTTTTCCTTTTGCGGACTTATTGTTTTCAATCTCCTGCACCTCAAAAGAAAGGTACAGTTAATATAATTGTACTTCATGTTGGTGACTCACATACGGTGTACATGTTAGTATTGAGCTATTTTGTCTACAATTCAACCATTTCCTTACCACTCATTGACAGCCACAAAATAGCTCACGCATCGTCTTTGGCTCAAGACGATTTCCACTGAATGTTCGAGCAATAAGTGCAAAAATAAAGTGACCAAAAAAAATACTCGTAGCACGGTAACACTTTGAATAAAAAAGAAGTTTAATCAATACTTAAGAGCGGCTTACTATAACGATCACCTATACCTACGCAAGATAGAAAAATTCAATTTTCTCAAACTTTGTCACAACTAAGGGTTTTGGTAACTTGTTTCAAAACTGCAACTTAAAAGTTGTTTGGATTTTTGTTTTTTTGTCGAGGTGGTGTTTTGTATTTGCCCATCAAAAGCACCCAAAATTGACCCTGAAATCCAACTTTTGTCAAAAGCTTGTAAGCCAAAATAATATCCGTAGCAGGAAAATCTAAAGCAGGGTATTAAAATATAATCTTTGAACAGTCATTTAGAGCTGCCAGATCCGAAGGTAATTTGAACTTGAATTTTTATTAAATTTCCAAAATTATAACCCGCGATAAGGTTGTGGTACTTTAAAATTTAGGCCAAATTCGTGGGCCAAAAATTCAATGTGGTAAATGGATTCACCTATCAAAACTATTATTCAGGACAAAAGTATCACTCCGTCTTAGCTTTTATCCTAAGACTAGCTTGGGTAAATAAAACACAAAAATTTGAGAGTGTCTTGAAAAGATGACACTTGAGCTTATCGATTGATATTTTGACCTTTTACGCTGCGAGTGCTGTCACAAACATCAGTCCAGAAATGTTTGACTGTGGGTCTAATCCCAGGGGGGGTACTCCGAGTTTCAAGTGACGGGGATGATCGAATGGGGGCAAAAATCAATACCCAAAAAAATCCCTAGGGCTTCCAACAAAACCCAAAAAAATCCCTGGACCAAAAATTTACCCCAAAAAAATCCCATGCCGAAATTCCGAGCCTTAATTTCCAGAAAGGATTAAATGATCGAACACGAAAAAAAAACCATTAGAAATTGAATGTTTGTATTTGGTTATAATTCATCATACCAGATGATTTTATCCTTTCCTTATCTGGTAGTCATTCTAACAACACTAGGGACACCCAAGAACATCTTCAGATCAACAACAACATTATGAATGACAACTCTAAACAAAACAAGACTACCCGGGCAAGAACAAGTTTGGTTGTACTTTATTTGCGGAACTACCCGGCCGGGATACATGGGCACTACCATGAATCTTCAGATCATTTTGAATACCCAAAAAAATCCATACTTAAATCAAGCCACCCAAAAAAATACCTGCCAAATCTTCATACCCAAAAAAATCCCGGAATCGAAAATTTCAAACCCAAAAAAATCCTTCGATCATCCCCGTCACTTGAAGTCCGGAGTACCCCCCCTGGGGGTCTAATCTCCCGAAAAATAGTCTTTTAAGCATCTCTAATATCTGTGGGATATTTATGAGTCATTAACAAGCTCCAAACGAGTACTTTTAGCAGAGTTTTATTTGAATTACAAAATGTACATTTGACAGTTGGCAAGTTTGCTGACGGCACGCGACACAATATCAGTTTATAAATCAGTACATCAACAAAAACATCGACTGAGAAAACTAGTGAATAGATTGTAAACAAAATACTTGAAAGTATTTTCTTACCTCAATCCAGTCTATAGAGAGATGGTGATATTACTGTTCAAGCTTAAATAAAATGTGAACGAGAACTTCGCCGCTTCGAAACATTTGCCAGGTTACATATTAACTGTTAGACACAGGCATCCCAATCTCAAGTAGGTGTGTCATTCTCTTTCTCCCTATTTTAAAAAAAATACTGTGTAAATTGCTTGTAAATTGTGCCTCGCATTTTACAAGCTGCATATCAAACACTTAGAGAAGCTAACATGTTCTGTTCACTTACGATTGCAAACTCACGACTCACTTTCTTTTTGTTGTACTAAGGCAGTAATCATTAATTTCTGCATTGTGATAGGCTTCTGCGTACGTTTATAAGGCTTATGTTATGGCTATGGATAATTTACTTATAGATAAGAATAAAATTAATGAAAAATACTGAAGATGCAGTAAATAATACGTAGGAAGGAAAGGGCAGTCGACATGCGCATCATGCAACGCGGCAGGCGATTTGCGCGCTCGATTGCCTGTTGGCTTTTTTTTTGTCGGACTATCCCTAAGCCGAAAGAGAGACTTTTCGTAGTCTAACTAGGTTTGAATTTATATGTGGAAAGTGTCCTGCGTGCTACTAGTATCAGCAATGTCGAAATCAATCTGACCGGTGTGGTTAAATAAAGAAAGAAAGATGGTAGACCAAGAAAGAAAAAAATAAATGGGAAAAAATTAATAAAGAAAATCTAAACTCATGGTGCATCTCCTAGTCCAGCAAGCACAACAGCCTTTGCTTTTGCTTTTGCTTTTGCTTCCAATTTTTTTTTCAAATTCCCGAGGGTAGGGACAAATAAGTCTGTCAAATGCTCCGAGGTAGGACCAAAAAAGAAGGCAAATGCCCCATCCCCGGGATCGTCCAGAACGCAACACTGCTCAAGATTTCATAAATCATAACGAGAAAGTGTCACTCATGATTATTTTCAATGCTGTTTGGTTGTTTCCCCATGTGTTTATCCTCCCATCGTTCATTTGCTTTAATGCCACTTATCAATAACATGCCAAATTGTGTACATGACAGTCGCTTTTGGTTTACTATTTGGTTCAATTATTCGTTCATTTATTTGAGTTTGACATGCACAATTCATAAGTGGTTATTTAATAAGCTAAGAAATGCTTAAATAATGTTAAGTTATCTAAGAACTGAAAACGCATAATCCGTATTTAACAAATGGCCAAAAACGCAAAAGATTTTTATGAAAGTGATCACCTGGGATATCCATATATTACGTGCGAGACCAAAATCTGACGGGTGGTGTCAAATGCCCCAGGGTAGTCCCAGAGGTAGGCAAATGCCCGACCCCGGGCAGTGAGAAATTTCAAATGCCCCACCCCCGGGATTAAAATGTGAGCAAATGCCAGACTAATGCCCATGGGGGAGGGGGGGATCGGCACCACTGGAATTGACTAATGCATAAAATTGATAGTTTTAGTTAGTTTATGTTTTAGAGTTAGTTTGTAAAAAATGTGAAAATTAATCTTTACCTCGAGCATATCCCTTGATAAAAAGAAGTACTAAACCATATTTCATGCAAATAAGCTCTCCAATTATAATCTCCGAACATAACTGCACCAATCTACCTGAAAATGTACAATATTTTCCTTTTCTTTCCTTTATTATGACAAAACGAATTGTTTACATTAAATTATTTTTAACCATTCGCAACTCCTTGGGAAGTAACACATCATTAGAGTGAAATAGCTGCCTGAAATGGGACAGGATTGTACTGCGTGGCCTTACAATGTAGATATCTTTTTTAACAGCTTCTTACAACCACACATTGGGCATTTCATGGACAGTGGCACTAGAACCACACGTTCCTCCAACAAGTTTGGCAAAGCGACATGAAGCCAAATAACAGGTTACACTCAGACTGAGCCACTTGAAATTATGTCGAACCACCAATATAACACATAGACTACGAGCGGTCTCTCTTTCCACTCAGGGACAGTCCAGGTGAACAAACAAGCGAGCAAGCACGAAATCGCCTGCCGCGTTGAAATGTGACGCTCATGTCGAGCCGCTAGTGTACTGTTTCTGGCTCACTTAGACTGCTAGCAGTCCCTTTCTGGATAGTCGAGAGGGCACGCGAAATGGCCAAGAGCGGTAGCCATCAACAGTGCGATGAGACTGAAGCGAGGAGAAAAAAACGAGAAGAGACTGGGGGAGAGGACGTTTGCTCCAGGTTTGGGCTTTTTCGCTCGGCTATTTTACGCACCTCCACTTTCCAGAAAGGGACTGCTAGCAGTTTAGGCTCACTACATTAGTGGGCTCGACATGCGCGACACGTTTCAACGCACCATTCTACAGCTGCGTATATTTAACTTCAAGCAAGTTCACATCCAAGCCAAAGAAAAGCCAAAAGATAGAATGCTTTTTACACTTTTGACAATACTATATGTACTACAGCAAGACAGTGTAGGTACGGTATATTGTCAATCGGTGCACATGTATACAGGAAATATGGGATTGCTCAATTTACAATTGTAGCGGAAACATGCATGTCTAGATGTGATAGGACAGATGGCTTGTTGATTTACAATGAATAATGAAAAGTGTAAGAAAACAAAGCATCAAAGTAAAAACAAACAAAAAGAATCGGGAAAATGTAGCAAAAATAAAATGGAAACAACAAAGAAGTATGCTTCTGCGAGCTTGGGATGCCTGTGCCAGTCGGTTAATATGTAACCTGGCAAATTTTTCGAAGCAGCTGGAGCGTTTCATTCACGTTTCGTTTCTTATCCCATCTCTTATCAAGATAGGCTAGATTAAGGTAAGAAATGCTTCCAAGTATTTAGTTAACAATCTATTTCACTAGTTTTCTCGATGTGCTTGTCTATGTTTTTTTTAAAAACTGTTATTGTGTCGGGTGCGGTGTGTAAACTTGCCAACTGTCAAACGTACATTGGCAATTCAAATAAACCTCTGCTAAAAATACTCATTTGGAGCTTAGTAATGACTTATAAATATCCCACAGATATTCGAGATGCTCAAAAGGCTATTTTTTGGGAGATTAGACCCACAGTCGAACATTTCTGGACTGATGTTTGTGACAGCACTCGCAGCGTAAAAGGTCAAAATGTCAATCGATAAGCTCAAGTGCCATCTTTTCAAGATGCTCTTAAATTTTTTTGTTTTATTTACCCAAGCTAGTTTCAGGATAAGAGCTAAGGTAGAGTGATACTTTTGTCCCGAATAATAGTTTTGATAGGTAAATCCATGTACCACGTTGACTTTTTGGCCCACGAATTTGACCTAAATCTTGAAGTAATGCAGGTTCAAATTACCTTCAGATCTGGCAGCTCTAAATGACTGTTGAAAGATTATATTTTAATACCCTGCTTTAGATTTTCCTGCTACAGATAAATTATTATTTTGGCTTGCTGGCTTTTGACAAGAGTGGGATTTCAGGGTCGATTTTGGGTGCTTTGGTGGGCAAAAAATACAAAACACTGTCTCGACAAAACAAATAAAAATCCAAATAACTTTTAAGTTGCAGTTTTGAAACAAGTTAGCAAAAGCCTTTGTTGTGACAAAGTTTGAGGGAATTGAATTTTTCTATCTTGCATAGGTATAGGTGATCGTTACAGCAAGCCACTCTTTTATGCTCCCAAGCTTACCCCACGAGAGAAAACTGAATTTGAAGTAATCAATATTATTTTTAATTCAAAAGATGCTTCATGTAAGTTCAAAACAAAGTGGCACTTATCTTAAGATATTTCTTATGAGATTTGATTTTAATTTTCTCGAGAACATTTGAGAATTTAATGGCTGGGTCACTTGGAGAAATGAATTAAAGTGAGATGTTTCAAATAGTATTCAAAATGTTACTGTGCTATGAGTTGTTTTTTAGCAAATAAGTTTTGCACTTATTGCTTGAATGTTGAGTAGAATCCATCTTAATAAAATTAAGGGCTATTAATTACTTGTGGCAAGGTTTTGTTAACTGGTTTTTCCCTGCTTTGCTAGTCCTTATTGCGCTACATGTAGTAGGAAAAACCTTGTATAATCCTTCAATTCACTGGTAAAGTGTTTTGTTTTAGAACCAAATCACTCACTGACATTCTTTCAAATACACCCTAAAGAAATTTTGACTAGAATTATCTCTAAGATGTGACCCAAGTGATTCACTTAGTACCAAACTTGTGCTGAGAATTATCCGTCCAAAAATGCTTTTTTCAGTCAAGTTTTAAAGGTTTCTCTGCTGGTGGAATGCTCCATTTTTTTGTTTTGTACCCTCACAAGTCATAGCTCTTTAGCCATGGAATTAGAGCACATGCAGCTTCCAGTAATTACAAAATTTTATATTTGTTTATTAAACTCCATAGTCTGAGTGAGAAGAAGGTGCCAATTATAAGAACTGGTCAAACCAATTCAATCAAACAAAACAAGAACAATGAAGGTTTTGTTGTGGATGTCTGTTGACCAAGCAGGAAGACTGATATTTTCCTTAATTTTCAGATAAGCAGCTGAAGATTTTTGGTGTAAATATCTGGGATTTTTCTCCTATGAACTTGATGAAACTTGGCATCATAGTTGTGATTGTTTTTGGTGCTTCATTTGGTCCATTTATAGCTATGGTAAGCTAATAAAAAAGTGTTGGAGTGAACTTTAACAGGGCATCAATTGGTAATTTTGACTTGTGTTTAAAATTCCTTTAAACTTGTTCATAATTGGAGGGCTTGGTAAAGGGGGGGGGGGAGGGGCTTCATTATTTTAGGAGTGTAAAATTGTGTGTATTTGAAAGTGATGCATCTCAGCAGATTTGAACTGAGTCTTGAAATTTTGGCACTTGAATAATAAAGAGTCTTGGAATCTGGGACATGGAAAAATTTGGGGTCATCTAAGAAAACCAAGCTTTTATAAAGCTTGGATCTCAGAGACCACCAAATCTTGCTTGAGTTTAGTCTGAAATGCCATCAGTCAGAGAAATAAATATAATTTTGTGATGTAAAGTGTCGTTAGAAGGTTTTGGATTACATTTCCTACTTTCTCTGCAAACTATTTTTGTATGAAACAACAGTGTTTGAGAGGACTCAAACCACAATGTTATATTCATGCAGTCCAGTCTTCCTTCATTCCTCCCTCCCTCCCCTCCCCCCCCCCCCCTACGTTTTGAGTTTGATTTCTGTTTTCATTTTCAATTTATGACCTCTCTTAAAATAATTTTAACATTAATAATTATTATTAATGTAAGGTGTAAGGTCAGTGGTGAGAGCATTTTTGTGTGTTAAATTTGTAATCTTTTTATGAAAATGCACCCTTAAGGTTGGTTTTGTGTCAATAAATAAATAACGTAGATAAATAAATAAGAAATAAACAACAACATCTTTGACTTTTTAAATTTAACTCAGGGTCAGTTTGGGCAGGTGTTGTCAAGACTCTTTCCTTTCAAGCGTGGCTTGTGCCATGCCTACTGGGCACCAAACTTCTGGGCATTGTACAATGTACTGGACAAAGCTGTTGCTACCTCTGGTAAGTTGAAGTTCGTGCATACAGAGTATTCAAACAGGGTCTGGAAGGGGGGTCCTGATCCCGCATTCCCGCTCCTTTTTGAGGAGAATCCCGCATCCCGCCCTTTTTTCATCGCTATCCCGAATACCGATTTTTCTTTCCCCAAAATACGTTAAAAAAGACTAATTTCTGCAAAAGCCAATAAATTTAAGATGTAGATTGGCCCTTTTGATTGATATTTTTCGCTCGCCTGGTTGATTCGCTTTTGCCGCTAGAACGTTTACTTGGGTCGTGACGCTTTCCCGAATTCCCGACAGACAAGCCAAAAAATCCCGCATCCCGTGCCCAAATTTGGCGAATCCCGCTTCCCTAGTAGCAGTCAAATCCCGAATCCCGTCAAGATATTTTGCGTTTTCCCGAATCCCGCACCGTATTTTGGTGAAATCCCGGATCCCGAGAATACCCTTCCAGACCCTGTTCAAAGCATAAAGAATATTCAAGCACGTACGATTTCTCTCCCAAGAATGCTATTAATACTTCAAAAGGTGAAGAAAAAAGTTTCTCTTATTTTCATTTTGCAAATGTTGAAGAAATGGGTACAGCAACAGCTAAATGCTGCTTAGTACTGTAGATTGCATTTGAATGGTGATATCATATTTTATATTTGTTCTAAACATGACTCAAAGTCCTTTGTTTAAACCGTTATGTATTCATGGCCAGACTTTGTAGTTTCAATGAAATGGATGGTATTATTGACAAGTGCTTACAAATACAGTGTACCCAAGCCGTACATTGGCAAAAGTAAAAATTGCAAGCAGTCCCTTTAAATTTAGCGTGAAGTAACTTGGAGTATTGCTACCCTCCGTTTATGGGGTCCAGTGGAGGGTTACCCTCAACACGTAGACTACGAGCAGTCTCTCTTTCTGCTCAGGGATGGTCGGGGAAAACGAACACGCGAGCGAGCGCAAAATCGCCTCAGGGACAGTCGAGGAAAATGAACAAACAAGCGAGCGCGAAATCGCCTCAGGGCTAGTCGAGGAAAACAAACAAACGAGCGAGCGCGAAATCGCGTGCCACGTTGAAACGTGATGTGCGTGTCGAGCCCGCTAGTGTAATGAGCGATTTTTGCTCCCTCGACTATCCCTGAGCGGATGGAGAGATTGCTCGTGATCTACCCAAAACCTGAGTGGGGAGGGACTGTGTGGAATAGAGCTTCTTGTCTAAGGAAGCAAGACGTCACAATACAGAAACCAAGCCTTGAACCACCGGTACTTTGATCGTCTGTTTGACAGTTTGATCGAAAGAAAGGTAATGCTAACCATTACATCAGTGTGTTTCTGGGCGTAAAAGCCTTTCGTTGAGTGGTTATTTTCTTTCTTTTATGTAGGCTCCAAATTAGGATTTGTACCGAAGGAACTGCTCAACAAACAGGCTTCCATGACAGGCGGCTTGGTTGGCCAGTCAGAGCATCTGATTCTTCCCTCAGTACCTCCATTTATAACAATGATATTAACGCTTTTATCAGTGCTGGTAAGACACCTTAGGTTTATAAAAAAATAATAATAATAACTATTGGGGTTCTTGCTACACAGGAAAGTGGAGACATTAGGTTTATCGATCTCTAGCGTTACTGGTAATAGAAGTCTAACTACAGAAGAAGACAAAGCCCTGTTCTGTGAAATAACCTAAAAATGTTCAAAACAAAAGAAAATCAAGCTAGTTTGTTGTACTTTTGCCTAGCTTGCGTAGTAGGCGTTAAAACAAGGAGGGGTAGAGGGAGAGAGGGGACTGGGGATCCTCTCCGTGGTGCCCCATTTTTCCTTCCACTTTCTCGCTCCAGACCTCTACCTCCTCCCCGTGTACGCCTGCTGTGCCTGGTACTTATACCTTAAAACGGGAGACATTGGGGAGAGGATGGCTTTAATTCAGAAGGCTAAGATGCAAATGTCAATTGTTGTGCGATGTAATCGCGTTGTTGCTGTGAATTGAAGTGTCAAGAGAAAGTTCCACTCTATTTCAAATGTTTCCACGTGATCTTGAAATAATCACGTGTAACAAGATTTTTGTTTTGTGAGACCAAAATGCTGTCTAAGTTAAACATATGTCTTTCAAAAGAGACAAAAGTACAGTTTTATTTGCAGCCCTGAAATATTAAGCTACACATGCAAACGGGGTTTCTGAACCCCCTTATCTTGAAATTGTAACCAAGTGTGTATTTACGTGTGTTTCTGTTGTGTTTAGCCTGCTCTGTTGCATGTGTGGTTCAGACCTTCTGGAGTCACTGGATTTCTTCGCTGTCTCATCCTCTGCGCGTTTGGTTCCTTTTTGTTTGGTTGGCATGTTCATGAGAAAGCCATTTTAATGATCATCATCCCGTTAAGGTTAGTCTTTTTTTTTTCCTAATATATAAACGAAATAAAAGAAAATCGATGTAATTGTTGTATTTTATTCCTCGGTGCATTTACCTTTGGCAGTTCGTTCTCTCAACACGACTTCCAAAGCAACAGAAATACCTACAGATATATCCTTTCAGATGTTGTGTCGCATAGTTTTTGTCGTAGTGCACACTGAACATTTCCGAATTGTGCAGGTGCTATTTTGACGCGTTTGATATGAAATCCGTCCTGTCATTGATTGTTTGTTTGATTTTTTATAAAAAGTCAAAATTAGGTAAAACGTTTTTTTTTTTAAGTTAAAAATGCTTAACGTTTTCGATCGTCAAGATCATCACCAGAGTGAAGACGAACTTGACGATCGAAAACGTTTAGCATTTTTAACTTTTTTAAAAAACAGTTTATTCGGCAGATGTCTATTGTTTTTTTTTATTTCAGTCTCTTGGCCGTAGTTGATAGAAGAGCCGCCCGTGTGTTTCTTGTCTTGTCCACAACGGGGCACCTGTCCCTGTTTCCGCTGCTGTTTCAGTCTCAAGGTAAACTGTAACATACATAGACTGCGAGTAGTCTCTAGTTTTGGCGATGGCGATTGAGGGGCGGGCGAAATACACATACGCGCGGGCGAAATTTCGAGGAGACGCGACGCGAAGGGAGCTCCGAAAATTTTTGGCGCTCCCATCGCGTCACGTCCCCTCGAAATTTCGCGCGTGCGTGTGTATTTTGCCCACCCCACAATCGCCATCGCCAAAATTAGAGACTACTCGCAGTCTATAGCATATAGGATTCAGAAAGTTAAGTTGCTCTACATTTGCCAACTAGATTAACCAACTATTACTCCCATCCACGCTTTTGACAACTTTTTGACATCCATTTTTGACAACTTTTTTGCATCTATTTTTGGGAACTTTTTGACATGCATTTTTGACAACTTTTTGTACAGCTGTATTTGACAACTCTTTGACATCTTTTTCTGACAACGTGTCAGGATGGCTTCCGTATCGTCTGGCCAATCAACGTAAATGAATTATGAGGGGCGGAGCTTGTCAAGTTTCACATTCGTGCTCTCAACCTCCTCCTCTCATAGTGCTTGAATTTGATTGGTCAGTTGAAAAGGTAACCATGGCAACGTTGTCAAAAGGAAGTCAGTTTTGAACAAACATAATCAGAAATTTTGTGTACATGACAACGATGCGTCGCGTAGCTCTGTAAAAAGATGACACTGCCGACCGAAATGAATAACTACATGACACTTTCTTGCCCCTTGTTTTTCAGAAACACCAATCAAAGTTTGCTTGATGCTGATGTTTACAATCTTCTCGTTCTATTCCTTGTGTCTCGTCCACTGGTAAGTACCGAATAATTAACAATTATTCCACGAAATCAGTTGTCAGGCTTATACCTCATCCGATTTGATATCCTTTGTCCGATTTTATCGACAAGAATACAACGAAGATAGGGAATCGCATTAAGATGATATCTCTGAATCTAACCACAATGTAAACAAATTGAGTAGACTAATCCACTTGCATCTATTTGGCTGATTCTCTTTATCTCGATAAAGCGTGTGTTATATAATCGGTTGGGGGTTGTAAAATAAATTAGCCCCTTCCCATCCCAGCTTGTTGGTTTATCGGATGATAATGCCTTGGCTGAAAGATTGTCCTCAAAACTACACAGTTACCCTCGAAGCTTTTTTTTTTGTAACTTTTTAACTATTTTTATATTTATTTTTTTTAATAGTGTTTTTAATATTTTTAACGTTACTTCTGTAAAGCGCTTTTGAACTTTTAGGATATTGGCGCTATATAAATATTTTATTATTATTATTATTATTATGAAGCTCGGCTTCACTTTCTGCCTTAGACATCATCCTCTGAAATACCAGGCACCCGAACCGGGAGGGGCTTATTTACGTAATAGGCCATTAATAGAGGCTGTCCAGGAGGGGTTCGCGTACGAAATAGTAAATAAGGGGTTTATCTACGTAATAGTCCATTAATAGAGACTGTCTATATAGTAATACTTCATATTCCCTGAAACGATTAATTCAGTTTTGTCTTACTGATTTTTTTTTTCGTTTCAGTGGAGAGTCGTCCAAACAGTCAACAGTAGCAGAGTTATTCCAGTTACCTATAGTTGAGTGGTATGAAGCGTGCTATCTTTACGGTTTACTAGTTTTGGAATTCTACTGCAGCGCTGTTCATCCTTTGACGGGCCTTGCCGTTAAGTTGCCTTTCCTACCGCTCATGTTAACATCTGTGTATTGCGCAGTAGGGGTAGTGTGGGCATGGATTTTGTTTTACATCGACACACTTAAAACAGGCCCGCTGATCAACAGGACAGCAGTGTCAAGCTTTAGAGTAACTGCAACGGGGAAGAAGTCTACAAAAAAGAAACAATGAAAAGCGAGTAAAGGTCTTGAAGTTAGTGAGAAGCGAGCGAAAGCTTTGAAATTAATAAAATAACATTTTATGATGGGTGACGGATGGTAGAGTAGACGAAGAGAAATTTCTTTTTCCCTCATGCTTTGTCGAAAGAGAAGAGGAACACGCCTTTGCAAGTCGGCAAACTCCAAGCAAAGCTTGTTAGGTTACTAAAAACCAACACAGTGTTTGTGTCGCACCGGTTACAGAAACCACTACACCCGTGCGCGTTTTTCGTTTGTGCAATAAGCTCGACGATTCACGTGAGGAATGTAGTAATGAAAGTCTTGTTATCTTTTGAAAGTGACTAAGAATTAAACCCACAACAAAAAAATCATTTCATGACAAAATAAAACTGAAATGTTGTTAATTGTAATTTTGATGCCTCTTGTTCTCAAACGGAGGAGTGTTGGGGGAAGTGAGATGGGCGGCAAAGGGTGGGGTGAGATGGGTGCTCAAGAAAAAATAAATAAATAAAATAAAGTAAAATAAATAAATAAATACATGAGTAATATCCTTCTTCTTCCCCTTTACTCTACCCCACACACTATATCTGTGAGCTTGATTTCCCCTCTGCAGGCTCCCCTTTTTACTTACCCGACTTGCTATACTTTATCCCAATCGTGGATCATTTAGCGTTCTCTAGACCACTTGGGGAAATCGCACAAATGCACTATAACGTTCTTATTTCTGTCGTCAAGTAGACTCTTGTCTGTTCATTATGACGGTAGCGGTTCCCTTATCTGCTTTTTTGAGTACGATGTTTTTGTTGCGTGTTAAATCTTTTTTAACACTACAACCAAACTCCGCATTTTCTACACTCCGCATTTCCACACTCCGCACTCCACGTTTTCCACCCAACCAAAATAATCTACAGCCTGCACAAGTGGTCTATCGTTCCTCATTGTTTTTTTTTTTGTCACGCAACGCCGATTGCATAGAAATCATTTTTTAAATTAATTTCTTTTGTTCCAAAAGTGTTTCTTGTTTGTGTGTACACGCAGTGTTGTTGTTAAGCAAATTTTTCTTCTGATTACCAACGAATGTCTTTCGATTTTGCTGCCCTAGCAAATGCTGCGTGAGTGCGGTGCAAACGGGGTAATCTAAAGCAATTCTTCCGCCTTAGGGCCTTACTGCGCATGACGCGAAAAAAAAATGGTAGAAATTGTGCAGGCGCTAAAAGTTTCAATTTTTATTCATTTTTTACTCTAAAATTTATCAGTTTGCGAACTAATACATGAAAAGCATTGAAAACACCACAGGGAAAGACTGCTCAACAGCTTTCGTTGAAGTATTTATAGTGTGGGTTTCACTCACAGTCCCAAACGTTAAATATTATGATCGATAATAACAGCTCTAATGGAATGTACTGCTTAAGGCTGATAGATTTCATCTGAATAGTCGCAGAGTTGTGATCTCAAGTTTACTTGATTCTTGACCGCCACACTCTCTCTGTGAGTAAAACAAAGGCGACCTCTTGTTAAGATAATCGGGTAATAAAAAGTCAAATGCATCATATTTATGATTATCAATCCGTTTAATTTGTCGTGTACATGACAGAGGTCGAAGTTTGATTGCTTGCACGTTTCATTTGTTTGTTTACTGAGTGTGTTTTGCATCACCAAGGACCCCTAAAACAATAGCAATAAAACAAAGGCGGAACGCAAAATTAAGTACATATTTATCATTCGACTTCCATCAATTGAACTCCGCACCCAGCGAAGGCGTCGGTTCACTTAATGGTATTTCTGTTTTCCATTTAAGACGACAATCGTTTAGAGTATTGTATTAAAAGACCTCAATAAGGTCAAAGATTGAATATCTTTTGAATAAAACTTAGACGCCTTTGTAGTACTTTGTAGCATACTGCTCCAAAACGCTTTGATTGTGCATAGTTATTAGTGAATTCAATTGTCGCGTTTTGTCATTTTTATTCCCAAAGGCTCAGGCCCAGTTCAGACGCCGTACCTCTCATGTGCCGTACCAAGTAGTATGTAGTTATTTGGCAGTGGAACAGTGTCCAAATCAGTTTTTTTGGACAGAATTCAATTAGGCAAGGTAAATCTCAGGGTAACGCAAGGCTAGCCGCTTAATACGACCTTGGAGCGAAAATGTGTTTGGTACGGCACATGAGAGGTACGGCGTCTGAACTGCGCCTTAGTTCTTATCGCAATGTTCCTTTCCATGTGTAAAACTTCCAAATGACACTGTAGAGGCACGGTTGGTGTTCAATCCAGAGTTGTAATCAATCATTCTAACTTTAATGATCGACTTAGTTCTTTAAAAAATTTGTCATTTTTTTCTCAGCGGTAAGATATTCAATGTAAAATAGCGCACAGCATGTGCATTCTTGTTACACGTAAAAGACATGAAAACTGACGAACGAAAAATTCTGGTCCGTCACTGGATCACTTCCGGCAGTAGACAAGTCAAGAAATTTGTCAGAACTTTTATATCAAATTTATTGTATGCTTAGCATTTGCATTCTTGTTAAAACTCGGTAGTGTATGTAAATTAACGAGAGAAAACCAAGTTTAATTTGTACTTTTAATTTTACGCACTGTTCCGGTTTCTAAGAAACATATTGCGCGATAGGTAAATATTGTTTAATATGCATTTTGCCAGTTTGGAAAAGAAGAAGAAAAAAACCAAAGCCGATGTTATTAGACTTATCATGAGAGAGAGAGAGAGTTTTAATTGAGATCTCCAGTTGAAATTTTAGAACATTTCACTGAATGCGGCATTCTTATTTCGAGAGTTTGTGTATGTTTAATATGCTTGCCCGACTGTTAAAGCTGGTTTCTAAGCAACAAAATGAATTATAATATTCAACGTGTTATGTCTGAGTGGCTTAAGTTATATCAGTTACCGAAAGCGTTTATTTTAACTACAAAGCTTTTTCTTCCCATTAAGGAAAATTGCGTTCCGAAACCCAAGGTCCCCAAATTGTATTTTTTCCGATTCGACGACGTCCGAATCGTTTCATCACTGGATTTCTTCATCGATCTGTCGTGGTTGGTTTTGTCGGAATCGACGTTGTTCTGGACATCTGACAGGTTTCTTCATCTGTTCTCCCCTGGAGGTTTGTTTAGTGACAGTTTCTCGAAGAACTACTCAAGAGCTAGAGCCTAGTTTATTGGACTAAAGCGACGATTGAGTAAGTCGATATGACTGCGTGGTTTTGAGATTTTTCGCGTGTCCATTTCGCGTGGAACATTTGGAATGTTTACCCGCGAACTTGCGTGATTCTCCCGCCAAATGCGTTTGTAGCTATGGACCTTCATTTTGAGTAACTTTTACGAAGCTCTTACGGCAAGAAATGAGCGTTGTCAGATATATGTTCGTAAGTTTTATTTCTGCTTCCGTTGTCTGTCGTTATGGAAGCTATCTTGGGAGCAGACTGGAAAGAAATCGCGCCACAATAAGCAAAGATTAGACAGCTATTTCAAACGAACATTAGCGAAACATGGGATGCGGTGCTTCGGTCGAAGATGGAGACGAAAACCCGCACGGCTTAGCACTTGGGAAATCAGAGAAAGGTAAGTCCTAACAAGTTTTCTTTTATCAGCTTACTCAGTTGCAATTATAAATTTTGATAAGGCCAGATGACATCTTGAACTCTGTCCGATTCACTCGATTCAAGAGTGTATTCATGACATTTCTCGCCGTAACAAAATACGATTGAATACTAAAATCCCTCAATCGATCGATACAGTAAAAGATTATCATTTAATGCTTTATAAAATATAATATTTGAAGTCTCAAGTTAGAGGATTAGGAGTGCTTTCTTAACGCAAAGCTTTATTTGCATAGATATTCTTGTTAATACATATATTTTCACTTAAATTCTCGTTTCATATTTGCAGCAATACGATCGGCAATTTTGATCCAAAATTGGTTCAGACGCTATCAAGCTCGTCTCGAAGCTCGGCGAAGATGTACTTGGAAAATATTTCAAAGCGTGGAATACGCCGGAGAACAAGATCAGCTGAAGGTAACACTCTTCTCTTAAATAGTTTTTGTCAGCTCTGAACTGCGGTAATAATTGCAATTCCAGCAATATTTTTTGTTTTATTATTTTAAAAGAATTTGTCACTTTTCGTCAAAATTCAGCTATTGAACGTTAATTTATGATTCTTCCTGTTTCAGGTGTCGTTTTTTTGGTCCTTAATATTACTAATGTTCTGTCATGCAAATTTATAATGTTAGATTAAAAGCTTTTATGTGTGAAGTTAATAATTTATAAAGCAAATTTTATTTCCCAATTGCTTTTATTTTACCGAGTTTGGGTTGTGTAAACTTAGTCTCCAGTTCGATTGGTTTTTTTACTACTTCTTCAAAAGGGCAAAAGAAATTTTTTAATTGTAGCATTATAGTCGAGTTATATTTGGTTTCCATCCAGTTAATAACAAGGTGCAAAATAATAATGCCTTGAAACTATTTTTGTTGTATATTTATTCCAGAATTTATATATATTTTATGATCAATTTTGCAGCACAAAGAAGTCTGCCTCGCTTAATTTCTAGCAATAAAAAAAGGAAACACTGTAGTTTTTTGTTTGAATGTTTTGAAGATAAAATGAACTAGATAATTTAAGTGATGCCAAAAATTAATGACTCTGGGAGCATGTAGAGATAATAAAGAAACAACACTACAGAGCTTTTGAACGGAATTAAGTTGTGAAAATGGTGCAAACGTCCTTCAAGAAGGTTCTTTTACACATTTTTAATTAACCTTCAGACAGAGTGAACTTCTAATTTACCCTGTTATTCATCAGGCAGATCAGCAGATGTTAAGCGTAAAGAAAGTAAACACCAAATTGTTATTACTGAGGAGTGTGTCATTTTGATGGAATACCAAATTCTCACAACCAATCTTTCAGAGTAACATATATGATAACTGGTCAGTATGAGAATGTCTGTGAGAAATGGCAAATGGTCTTTCAAAAAATATACGTCTCATAAAGTTTTAGTTGATTTTTTTTGTTCTCGTAGCCTCCTTTTTATTTTGAACATGAAGCCATCTCGGAATCCCAGTTTCTTTAATTAATTTTGCAAGGCCCAAAAGTTTCTGCTCTTAAAAAAAAAATGTCGGTCTCGCAAAGTCTGGCTATTTGCCACCCCTCGTACACTGTATGCCAGTGATGGCAATGCAGCTGTCACTTTTTTAAGTAGCATACTGTGGCATCTCAAGTTTATTTCTTTGGGTAATTTGCATGGTACAACCAATGTCTTTTGCTTGCAACTGTCGCATGCAAGTTTTGTAAAGTGCACTTCTCACGTCATGGGGATTGCAATTGCTTACACCAGGCCTTTAAAGTGCACCTAACCCCAAAATATTTTTTACGCTAATATAAATCTTTGCACCTATTTTAAAAAACATTTCACCATTATTTGCAGTTTTTGACTTTTTTATGGGCTTCAAAACTTACGACAAACTAAGCACCATTTGTCGCACGACCGAGTTAGAAGGGGCATGGGTCTATTCTTGATTTGACGTCACAAACTGCTTAGCATGCATGTTTACAAAGACTTAAGGAGATGCAAATCAGTTTGTGATGTCAAATCCAGAATAGACCCATGCCCTCACTAGCTCGGTCGTGTACCAGATGATGGCTAGATTTCATAACTTTTACAGCCTATAAAAAGTCAAGACTAAGGGGGATTTCATAAAAAAAAGGTGTAATGCTTTTCGAACAGGTGCAAAGAGTTATTTTAGCGAAAAAAATATTTTGGGGTTAGGTGCACTTTAATATAACACAAAACATGTCATCTATGTTAGACCAAACACATTACAACAGACGAAAATACAAGAAATAGTAGGAATTTAAAACGTTTTGAAACTGCAACATCATAGCCTGCGACAATGTTGAAGGATTGGAGTTGTATATGATTTTTGCATGATGCTGTGACTATTTTGGTCTTTAATTTCCCTTTTCGAGCTTGTGCTGAAGTACATTGAAAAAACTCTTTGTGGTACAACTGCACCACTTAAGAATAAATTAAAGCTCCTTGAATTTGGAATTTTTAGTTAATTTAATATTTGTCTCCATCAAAAACATAGATTTTTGCTCTGTCTAAGCTATGTAATAAATTCTATATCTATAAATTTCTTGACTGATGTAGATAAACAGGTGTCTTTTGGGCAAACGTTCTCAGAGTGTGCATGAAATAGAAAGGTGGGAAAGGACATCCCATGCAAGGAAATGTCTGTTGTTTTTGTCATCGTAATAACAAGACAAGATGTTCAATGTAGAAAGGGCGAATAACATAAAGACACTTTTAAAAGACATTCTTAGTTTGAAGGGTTTTAGTCATACATTTTGCAAATGAGTCAACCAGATTGATATGGAGGGTTCATAATAAGCATTTAATTTTAATGAGGTTGGGGCTATGGTGAGTTTTCAATTTTCTTTCCATAATCATGTTTAGGCAACTTCCTCAATGCATGATCAATCCAATTTTAATATTGTTGATGATATATTTTTCTGTTTATTTCTTGTTTTCTAGCTGTTCAACTTCTTCAATGACATGCTCACCCATGTTAGTGAAGGTAAGCTTTACGTTGGACTGGCAATAATTTGTACTTTCATCATTTGTTTACAGTGTATATTTTTATTTACCATACCATACAAGTAATAACAATTTGTTTTTTTATCGCAGGTGACAACAAGACTGTAGAAATTATGCGCAATGGCTCAGCAAGTAAGTTTTAATTTCTCTGACATATGTGATATAGGAAGTTCAGTGTATATGTATCAAAATTCACCTGATTCATGGATTTCTGGACCCTTCTGGACCTTGACATTGGACCCATGCCCATCAGGGGAACCACTTTGTACAGGTAACGTCAAACCCAGGCCACAGGATACCCAAATCAAATCTAGGCCACAGGCAGCCCACCTTCAAACTCAGACCACAGGGGGCACACTTCATACATAGGAAATCAAACCCAGTAATTATGACCATTACTGTTTCCTCCCCTCCTCACCCATTTCTGGATGGAATGCTAGTTCATTTTACAGGGTCACCCCTAGCTTTTT
The DNA here is from genome assembly GCA_964017195.1 of Siderastrea radians. NCBI lineage: Eukaryota > Metazoa > Cnidaria > Anthozoa > Scleractinia > Rhizangiidae > Siderastrea > Siderastrea radians. The sequence continues at coordinate 61,162 of OZ024894.1, read as the reverse complement.
GTTACAAGATTCTTTAAAGGCTTATTGGTACCCTCAGTCTCAAACAAATTTACAAGAAAACAGCAATATCCTAGGCCAGGCTTACGTTCTAAGAACCACAGTGATGTTCTGATTGAGAAGGTCTTTATCAATGTCTTGTAATGAACAGCATCGTTCCACACTCTGCAGGCTAACAGGCTAACATGTACAGTGTTACTGGATTCTGTTCTATTTCTTTTTAGCAAGTTCAGATTCAACAACTTCTAAAAAGTCACTTAGGTTGGAACAGCTGACTGATCCATCAAGGATGACTGTAGATGAATCTTACAAAGGACCTCATGTAACATTGCCACTTACGCTTCTCTCTGTACGGAACATCATTGAACACTACAAGTCACACAAGGTCAGTACAATACAGAGTGGATTGTAGGTTGTACATATGTGTACTCAATTGGGGGGGGGGTACTCACAGGCATATTAGGATGCGGATAAAATGGATTTTTTTAGGTTATATGGTAGGTCGCTGAGTCCAGTTTTAGCCTAATGGGGTAATTTTTGACACAAAAATTTGGTCTTGCCAACCCCTTCCCCATCACCATTATTCCTGAGTACCCCCCCCCCCCATCCCAGGAATTGTACCCAGCCAAATTTCCTATGAAGAGGCAGCCGTGGGTGACTGTTTTGTCCTTGATGAAAGTCAACAGCGTCGCGTAGCGGAGCAGAAATTAGGACTCAAATGTTACTATGCCACTTGGCAGTATTAGTAAGAGGTGAAGCTGAAGCTGTAAATGTCAGCTCCTCACAAGTCAATGTGTCTAAATAATAACAACATTTCATCTTACTTAACAGCTCCTTCATGTCAAATACATACTCCTGATCTTGCGAGAAACAAGAGAAAAGCTTATGGCATTACCAAACATCTCCAAGGCAACTACAAGAATCACAAAACAGATCACGATATGTGGCAAGTACAACTGAGACTGTTGCCTGTTTTTTTTTTTTTTCAGTCAATAACGATGTTATTTTTTATTAGAAAATAACCCTATTTCCAAACTATTGTTCCAGGTGACCTCCATGGAAAACTTGATGATCTGTTTATGATTTTCCACAAGGCAAGTTATATCTTGTTTACAATACCCTGTTTATAGTACCCCCTCATTTGGACCATTCTTTAGGGGGTTCTTAAGTAAATTAAGGGTCTGGGAGTGTTTGTACAAGCAAAAACTGTGGTCCGTTACATTTTATTTATTTTCTTAACAACGTGCTGCCTTTGATTATATTTGTTTTTTTCCTTCTATAATTTACTGTAGGACAGTTGACTTAACACATTATTTGCTGACAGATTAAATTTCTTGATTGATTGATTGATTGATTGATTGATTTTTTTTTTCAGAATGGTCTTCCTTCAGCTGAAAACCCTTACGTCTTTAATGGCGACCTTGTAGATCGTGGACCTTACTCCGTTGAAATTGCCATTATTTTGTTTGCTTTTTTTCTTCTCTATCCAACCGGAGTTTACATCAACCGTGGTAACCATGAGGACCACATAATGAATCTCAGGTACAGTTTGTTAATTATGTGCTCCTCTGTGCTGTCTCCAGTGTCTGATTTGTTATATGTAGATGCATTTTTCATAGCAATGAACATGGACAGGAAAATGTCTTGATTAGAAACTAAGTTCTCCTTATAAGTCATTACACATTCAAATGAATAAAAGGTGCGAGGAGAATTGTTACGTTTACTGTTGTTTTGTCGCATGCTAGGATCCTTTATTTGACTTTATTTTACTGTGAGTAGAACTCCTCTGCAGCCCAGAAGTCCAGCACAGTGAAGTCTAATAAACCAGCTCTTCCCCTCCAAATCCCTGCTGCCCTTGTTGATTGATAATCATTATTTTGTACAAAATGTTACAAAAAATTGGAAATACAATAATCCACGAGTTTTCTGTACTATTTTATCTTTCAACTGGTCATTTTTTTTTCTATTCTACTTGCATTATTTTATTATAATTAATTCCCCAAACATTATCTGTTTTGTTTTATCTTTTAATAGATATGGATTTGTTAAAGAAGTTATGGATAAATACAAGGTAAGCAGTGATCTTGATTTGAATGAATTTTAAAGCCTTTTCACCTAATTTCAGCAAAATATTTTATATTGGTGTGGGACATCATTGGCTGGGCTCCCATCTTTAAAGCCCAGGTTCCTAAATCTTTAAGCTTAGGAGCCCAGAGGGCTCCCTTAAATTTTTTTTTAAAGACAGCGGCCTTAAATAAACTCTCTTAACCATCTCCCAGCTGGTAAAATAGTGCACTGGTAATCACAGTGTCCTGGGTTCAAATCCCATTCAAGCCTGAATTTTTCTCAGGCTTTCTTTGCCGAACTGGTTAAGTGGCATTCACAGATGCAATGACCTTTCATGTATACACTTTACTTTGAAAGAGAAATTGTATGGGTATGATTATATCTAATTGGGCCAACTTTTGCAGTTTTTGCAACTTTATGGCTTGCACTTAAATTACATAATTTTGACTTGTCTGAAAGGTGACATTTTGTATAAATTGGGCCTTAGTTAAGTTCTTTGTCTCGTCAACTGATTGTGTATTTCTTTTTGCAGGATCATTCATCTAAAGTCATGAAGCTTTTTGAAGATATCTTTGGCTGGCTTCCACTAGCTACTGTGGTCAATAACAAAATACTTGTCGCTCATGGTGGAATCTCTAATATTACAGATTTATCAATCATTGACAAAATTGATCGCCACAAAGTGAGTATAGCATGTAAAGTTCGACTCACATAAGTTTATATTCAAATTAAAACACTCAATTTTGTTTTCCAGACATTAAAATAGATTACTTAAAATTGACACTCTGTGTCAGGAAAATAATGGTATATATATTACATTGTATGTTGAATTACATTTGTTTTTAATTAGCTTTAACCATTTCAGCCATGTACTATTGTTACAGTGTGACTACTTGGACCGGGCCACTTGGAAGAAAATTGACCAATCACATCGCTAATTGTGAACAAAAGATCTAGCAAAGTATTTTCGTAAATAACCAATAATTTTGAAGCATCCAGACAATACATGTTCGAAAAAATTTGAAACCATGACCTCTGATCATGACCTCTCGGGAAACTACCACGTCTACAATTGGTTACTTTTGATCCTAAATTTTGAGCAGAACATTAAGAGGTCAAATTCGCAATTGATAGCAAAATTTTTGCCCATAAACAAACCCTTAAACAATACTTTTGCTTCAACAGTACAGCTAGTGCCAGAGTATGTTTGTAGAAGAAACCTTTTCCCAAAAGAAGTTCGGTAACACAACAAACTTACTCAATTCTGAGAAACATTCGCTAAGCGCAGCAAGTATAATATAAACAAAGACAGATCTAAAGATAAATATTGACATTTGCCAGCAAGTATAATATAAACAAAGACAGATCTAAAGATAAATATTGACATTTGCCTGCTTTAATCGTTCAGTAATAAACAGACGTTCCCAAATCTCCTTATTCACTAACTACTTTTTGAATCAACAGGTGCATATATTGATATTGTTGTCATGTATTGATTCTAGCTTCTGTCAATTTGCAGCCGCGGTCTCAATACTGCAAGGATATCCAATTTGAGCTTTTAGTTTCATTTCGGCATAGTGCAAGTCTGAAACGTAATCTCATAATAGCTAGGAATGTTGCCGACTATTGCTGTATATGCTGCCCTCTCGATTCAGTCTTGTATTTTCTGGGCAAAAGCCATTTTGGAAACATTTACATTTACCATTACCTTACAGCTTGAGTAACGCGTACAAACAATCGGCGAGATACTTTCAATCACATCGAGTCAACACCGCACCGTTTGGAAACCTTCAAACGTCACCATTGCAGCTAACCAATGAAAAAATTAGACTATTTCCTGAGAGGTCCGCAGAACTACACTTTCAAATTTATTTGGAGATGTATTGTCTAGATCCTTCAACGTTATTGGTCAGCTTATGAAAAAATATTGGCTTCTTTTGTTCTTAATTCAGGCTGTGATTGGTCCAAGTAGTCGCACTGTAAATAATAGGCTGAATTTTGAATTTACATGCGTTCTACTTCCCATTTTTTCCTGAATTTATAGGGTCTTGATTGTTTGCCATTTGTTTGTTTCACAACTAGGACATGCCGGGGCACTTTATTTAACGTGGAAATATACTGAGCCATACAGCTAGTTTACAAATATCCCACAACTAATGTTAAGTTAAAAATTAAGATCAAAATAAATAAAAATAAAAAATTTATATTACTAACTACTACTCACATTTTACAAATTATCTCGGTGAGATTTTGTCTTAAGTTTTTTTGTCACTTTAATTTTTAGCTTAGTGTAGTGACACTATTCTTCCTTCATTTAGTATGTATCTGTGCTGAAGCCTCCTTGCATGAACAAGGGTCACCCTGACACAGCAAACCTTATGGAGTGGAGACAGGTGAATTAAATTCCTACTATAAACCCATTAACCCTTTCACTCCTAGAGTGGCCAAAGCAAAAAAATTCACCAACAATTCCAAATTTCGTTTCATAAAATCCTACGAAGTAAATAACTTCCTGTGCAAAAGTTCTGCCAAAGAGGTTTTATTTGAATGGTAACACAATAGGATATTGTCAACAGATTAAAAAGTTAGGGTGACGGATCATCTCACCATAACACGGTCTAGGAGTGAAAGAGTTAATGCCTGACAAGCAGTTTTTACCTACACTTCTCAAAGTCATTTGTATTTCATCAAGTATGAAATCACAAGCATGTTTCAGGTTTGGATAAAAGATTAAGCTTATAGGCGTGCTCAGTTGATATCCATCATCAGATGAAACTGTAGTTTCCAGTTGAGTCGTGTCTGGCAAATCCAGTCCATAAAGCTTACTGCGAGACACTGAATTTCTCAAATGGAAGTGAGTTTCTTTTTTGTAGAAATTCCAGTTCACAGAAATACTCTGTGGAGTAAGAACTTACTGTATTTATATTCTGTGTAACGTAATGAAAATTTTAGTGAGGTATTAAGTTGGACCAAATATTATATCTTATGAGGTATTGGATTTACTGTGGAGTGACCCTAAGCCCCTTCCTGGCTGCAGACCAAACACATTCAGGGGCGGAGGCTGTTACTTTGGTCCTGATATTACTGACCGCATCCTGAGAAAACATGATCTGGAGCTGTTGGTCCGATCGCATGAATGCAAATATGAAGGATATGAATACATGCACGGTGAAAAGGTAAAGGGTTTCCTTAACTCGACAGTGTTTAGCACCATGTTTCAAAACCTCCCTCTCCCACAGCTTATGTTTTCTAAGACATTTATTCACAAAGCTCTAAGACATATTAAGAAATTTATAGGCTTCTAGGCTATTGTGATCGTACGGTGGTAGTGTGGTACAGTCGTATGTATTCATACAGTAAGATTGTCTTATTTTTCATAGTGTCATACAGTTGAGGGTAGTATCAGAGTGTCTTAGAATAATCGTATACTGCAGAGTGGTGCTGTCTGAAAGCATTGCTTTAATCAGTAAAGATTGGGAGCAGTGTCTTTGGAATACAAAAAGGTGAACAAAAGGTGAAAAAAGCTAAAATAACAGAAAAAGAGGACGGTAGTTAGAATGTTATAAAGTAATAAAAATGAATAACAGGAAGAATGAAGGAAATGGGAGAGATTGAGAAGAGAAAAAGGGCAAGCTAGCTCAAGAAACATGCCCCAGTTAATAATAACATCTAATAAAGAAATGAACCAATCAAATTAATTTTTTTAATTATTGAATAATTATCTGCTAGATAAGCATTGAAGTATTCGTTCCGATGTTAAGTTATTAATGTTTCTGCTTTCTTCTTTTCCTACAGGTGATAACAATATTTTCAGCTTCAAATTACTATGAACAGGGAAGCAACAGGGGTGCTTACATGAAGATAGGTCCTGATATGAAGCCTTATTTTGTCCAATACCAAGTTTCCAAGACAAAGAAACATCTCACGCTCAAACAAAGGTCAGTCTTGTGTTGTCGTTGACAAGTTAGGTATTACACAAGTGTGTCATGATCCCGGCAATTATTCACGATAGAAAATCCATTTAACAGTAAACTTTTACACATTTAGTTTTCGCTTTCTTTTCTTTTCTTTCTTTTTTTGAATTCACTTGAATTTTTTTCTTCAAACAGTTCAAACAGCAACGACGATCTATGTTATGAGTAATGTACTACCCTTTGATTTAAAGTGTACTTCGATGAAATAATTGTAGATCCATAGCCATTTAACGGTAAAAGCCATCCTGTTGGTAGAGAGATCTGAATGGTTTTTTTAATAATTGACTTGTGGTTATGGCCATTCCTGCAAATCGTTTCCATAAGCGATGGAAAATTCTCAGAACTGGGTTTGCAAACAAGTGAAGCCATTTACCTCTGAAAAGGTTCTTCGCCCTGCCACAGCCTCTGCATTGCCCTGTAATCTCTGTATTGATAATGTTCTTATTATATATCTTTGTAGGGTTGGCATTGTAGAAGAGTCTGCCATAAGAGAATTGAAAGAAAGGTTGTATGCAAACAAAACGGCTTTAATGGCAGCCTTTCTAGAAAGAGACACAGAAAACACAGGTGAGAAAATGCTTTATCATTCTTGTGTCAAACCTCTAGCTGCAGTAATTAAAAAAAAAATTGATAAGCCCAAACTTTACTTTCCAACTTACACGCATGATCATTGTCTATTAGTGGATAAACTCATAGTTGACTAAGTCAGATACATGTATATGCCACAGAACGTGCTGCATGTCGAGAAAGAATTAGTAGACATCTGGCACCTTGGTAGCCTGAGAAAGCAGCCGACGTTTCGCGAGGTCGCCACTTGATCCCTCGCAAAGCGACGTCTGAGTAACGAGCGCAGAAATTCCGTACTGATGACGTGCACTACCGAGATCTTGGTAGTGCTTCTGATTGGTTGAAAGAAAATTCCCTCGCGGCACAACCAATCAGAAGCTCTACCAAGATCTGGGTAGTGTACGTCATCAGTACGGAATTTCTGTGCTCGTTACTCAGACGTCGTTTTGCGAGGGGTCAAGTGGCGACCTTGTGAAACATCGGCTGTTTTCTCAGGCTAGCACCTTGGTTGACTACTGAAAAATATACGTGAATCTATTTCGCTCAACCAGAGAGTTTCAGAGAATACGAAAGTTCGAGTTCTCCCAAATTCTCTCTCAAGTTTGCACCAACGTTGCTATGGTTTTCATATTCCTTGTAGGGTATGTTACTGCCAGTCAATGGAGCAGTGCAGTGGAGAGTGTGTTGAAGTTGGATGTGCCTTGGAATATGTTAAGACATCAACTTGCTCATGTTTTACCAGATGGTAGAGTGGATTACGTCTCAAGTCTTGATCAGTACGTTATTGAAGCAGGACAACACAAGGTACATATTTGTGTGTGCAGGGTATCCGGGTGTGTGGGCGATACCAGTTTTCAAATCGATCCGATACGAGTGTGGTGTTTACCGATATTTTCTTTTTCGATGTTCGTTATCGAAATTGTGACGTTACGTGCGCATTCTATGAGAGTGTTGCAAAGCTGTATCGTAAAACAACGTTGCATCCAATGAAAAGGCCAACTTTTGATCACACTTTCACTGTGCAAGCCATAGCGGATAGATTAAAATAATTCTGTCCTCTCCAAAGGTAATGTTGACAATGTAACTGCCAAAGAAGACTATTTGACAAGTGCGCAAAGAAATTTTTCCTAAGTAATGGTTTGGTTGTTTCAGCCATTCCCTGCTTGATGCATCCATATTTTAATTTGTCCTTCTCATGAAAGAAATAATAATTATCAAGTTTTGTTCAAATTTCTCTTGATAATCGTTATTATTGAAAGTGCATGTACTAAGTAGTTTTCCCTGAATTTTATTCTCCCTAGAATGGCCCCAGTATTACTGAGACACTCTACAGGAACAGATCCAACTTGGAAACGATATTTCGCTTGATGGATAAAGACAATTCGGGTATGTTACAAATAGCTTTTAAGAGTGACTTCAACGATCACAAGCAATATCTCAATTTCGCCGCAGAAGTTGAAAGACCGATTTCCTTCATTTTGTACCCATTAAAATAGCTATTGATAAAAGTGGAAATCTGACATTTCGTTTCCGCCAGAGTCGCTTTAGTTTGCAGTATTAACAAGAAGATCGATTCGCGCCTTCGGGCAAAATGGGTTTGATTAAATTTTGGTGCTAAGCACTATAAACTTGCATTGCTTTGGTAAACTGAAACGCACAGGAATACATCCTTATAGACACTTTGGGGCGGTTATTTAAATGAAGTCTAACTTAGACCATGGCTTAAGACAATCAATAGACCAATGTATCTCTGCATGTATCTCCTTATAAGTGAGTCATTTTAGCCATACAAGTGTGTGTCTGGTCACTGCTTTATGCCTTCTAAACACTGTTTTCAGCAGACAACCTTTAAGTATTCGGGTGGCAAGAATGAAGTTGGTGTAAACCGGGGGTTGTTAAACCCCGTCTGATCTTTGTTTGAATATCCGGCCCTTTCTGTCGATAGAAAAAAACAAAAACTGAAATTGTCGTTGGGACAGTACAAAAGTGGGCGCTGCCGCTTTATAGAGGTGACCGTTCAATAGAGGTTTTCCTTACAGTATCTTGTTGACATATTTCCAAGACTCTGACAACTGGCAGCTTAAAAGAGGGTGTTCTCTTAATAGGAGGCCGCTTGGTTGAGCTTTGAATGTAATGTTAATTTTTGGTCTAAATTATCAGGTCTGGTGTCTATGGAAGAATTCGAAGAGTGTTGTCGTCTGTTGAATGAACACACAAACTCAAACATCCCACTAGACTCCATTGAAGACTTGGCAAAAAGCATAGATATGGACAAAGACGGACATATTGACTTCAATGAATTCCTGGAGGCTTTCAGACTCGTGGACAATTCGAACTCGAGTGTAAAATCATCGAACTTGTCTTTGAAACAGCATTCACCCGTGAACTCAATACACATCATTTCGTAGCTGTTTGGGCACCTTGTACGGTTAAGCTCTGAGACAGTGAAAGTGCTCGATGTGTTAGACTGTGATCTGGGGTCTAAGAAACCGATCCATGATTCTGCAACTAATTTGAAAGAGTTTTGCCCTGAAACAGCAACAAAGTAAGAGGAAGACAGCTTGTATTTGTACATTTGGATGATGCAAAACTTACTTATAATGAATGTTCCTCTACATGTGAGTTCGGATGCGTGAAACACATACATGTACGAACACCCGCACGTCCTCGCGAGAGGACCTGGTGGTGATGACCTAAAAAATTTGCCTTGTGGAAGCAGACTGAAAGAATCATTGGGTTAAAAAGTAATGCGATCCTAGGATCATACAGAACACAAAGCTAGGAAAGGACTATAGAAAATTAGCTGCGCTGAACTTTTAAAGTAAAGTTTTACACTTTTACACCTTAACAGCGCCATTTAAAATGGTCGTTTGAAGGAGTCGTAGAACAGAAGACACCACTCCTATTGAAAATGTTTTAAATTTCGAAAGTCCGTCAATTAATTAAGAGCGGAGTTATAGAGTTGAGAAAAATCCTATACATTTAATTTAATATAAGCTCCCCTACCAAAGTGGTGTCAGAAATCGCGAAGAGGTCTATTACTTCGAAAGCAAATGTCCCGACAACTGTTCATAGATGACCACGCGATGTAGAGTTTGTGAAACTTGGAAATTACCATTCAAGCACACATCTTGACTCATACGCCAGAGTGATATATGATATTTATTATGCTTTGTACATACCCGACTTTATCAAGACTAAGGAAGTGTCCTTTGCAACGTTTTGTAGTTACTCATTCTATTTATATTAGAACGATAGGAAATGGGTTGACTGTTGCTGAGAATCGTGTGAATTGATTACAGCAAACATTAAAGAAATTCAGGATTATGCACAGGTAATTTAACAAATGTTGAAAAATTGACAAAACTGTTGAGACAGATTAATCTCGATTCCAAAATGATTTTTACGTTACTGATAACAACCAAGGACAGGTTCTACAATCCTCTTTTTGTCAGGCTGAAATTTACAGACAAGGAAGTTTTCTTTACTTTCAAGTGTAATATTGTAATGACAAAAGTTGGCAGTTGTCCAAAGTGCCCATCTCAGCTCTTTTACTTATTTATTTTCGCATTGTTTATAACTGATCTTAAATTTGTAACTGTTACACAATGGAATCCTTCTGCAAGTTGTTGAACAACTATTCTTTCAATTTATCTCAAGGCAATGTTTTTGCGGAACATTTCGACTTCAGACTCGTTATCAGTCGCAACTGGAAAGGATTTAATGAGAACGCATTGCATCAAGGGAAGACCGCACGAAAATCGAGGAGCAACCACTTTCCCTTTGTACTTCCCAGCATCCCTCGCAATCCTCATCACGACATCATTTCTTTTTGAGTAACAAGTAGGGACTGGGAACGAGTCGGTTTCGACTTGAAGATCACGATGCCGCTGCGGCGTTTAAGCTACGTGTCGATTGTAGACAATGATGTGCGAGATATTGAAACTTCGAAAACCTCTAACCCTTGTTCTCGTTTAGCTTCTAACTCTCATAGCCTCTCGTTGATCAGTTGTTGATGAAAGTAGAATTGACTCAAATTGCTGGGGGATTGCGAAGTGTAACAGCACCTTCATGGATCAGACAATCAGCTAATACCTAATAAACTGATACCACCTCAGTCTTATTTAATTATCATGAATTTGCATGAAAGTTATTCTTATTAAGTTATTGTAATAATTGCGTTTGTAAATAGAAAGTCTCCCAAATGTTGGCAGCAACTCGATCACTTGTAAATTGTTGCTGTATTTCTACTACTTTCATAAACACTAGAAGTTTTTAAAGAAACAAAATGACAGTAATGATAACGTAAAATGCATCGTAGCTCGAACGTGCATCGAATTGTGAACTGACCATTGGCCTTTCTCAGCCATTCCCTGCATCACAGTCTGTGTGTTCGTGAGAGTTAGCTTGGCGCGTTTCCAACTCCCGCGCCTTCAGAGGCCGCGGAGACTGGTAGTCGCGCGAGGTCGCCGCGCCCGAACATCAGATCTCTACGAAATGACTGTTAGTTTTTGCCAGCTTCTTCTCAAGATAGTCCCTTGTGGAGACCCATAATTTAAAAATATACATAACTCATTAGAGAGTTCACTGATTTAGAGATTTGTTTTGCTTTTAGGAGATGTAGGATTATTATAAGGCAAAACGCTTAAAAACCTTTTGAAGTAACTATTTTTATTTACAGCAATAAAGAATCTTTTAAGGTTGTGTTCCTTTTAGTCAAGCCGTTGTCAGATTTTATTTATCGAGGTTGTATGGAATTTTGTGCCAGCTGGAAAAAAAATCTGAAGATAAATGCGTGAGTGTTGTGTGTTCTGGGGCTGGATTCATGAAGCCCTCCTAAGGTAAGATGTGTCCTATGTATTGTTGGAAAACAAAAGCCTATAAAACAGTAGTTAGGATTCATCTTGACTTAGGACAGTTTTGTGAATCCTGCCTCTGGAGAGGGATAGATGCAAATGCAAGGAATAATCCGAAACCGGGTTCAGACGCCGATTAGAAGAATTTATCTCCTAACTTGGATTGTTCGGAGTGGTCTGTTCCAGGCTGAAATAAACCGTAGAATAAAATTTTCAATCATCAATTCCGGATTTGGATTGCTTCAAGGAAAAAACTTTAGTTATTTGCTTATCGATTATTTTGCCATACAATTTTAGGTCAAGGTGTGGCTCTATCATTGGGTTTACCTCGGTGTAAGAACCTGACAAGATTTTCTTTGTTTGCTAGCTTTTGTTTTGCTGTACGGTATTGTTTTAAATGTTTTTGTTTCCTTTGTTTTACGTCATCCGTGAGTTTCACAGGTTCTTACACCGAGGTAAAGCCCTATCATTTTTCATCCGGCCGTAATTATTACACTGAAACATGGCTTTAAGATTTTAAGGGCATTATCCTCCGATATGCCAGCAAGCCAGGAAGAGCTGAAGTTATTTTATAACCTTCAGATTAATTTCTACGACACGCGAGCTTTACTGTGGTAAAGCTAGAGAAAACAGTGAGGGTCTGCAAATTTGAGCGCAAAACAGATCCAAGTTGGTCAGTTTACTCGATTTTATTACACCAGGATTCGAGATGAAAAGAGAAAACCTCCAAAGGGACTTCCTTTCTTGTTTTTCTCTCATCAATAGAAACCATTCACAAATGATCTCTGTTGTAAATATCTCTGTTGTAAGAATCCTTTAAAATGATTACATCCATTATAAAAAGACATGCACAAAATAATCTCTACATATACATAGAGGTCACTATTTTGCGCATGTTTACAACAAACATAACCTTGAAACAAATTAGACAAATTTTCCTGTATTAAATCCAGAATGAAAATAAAAACCCAAAACAGGAACATTATAACTAAGTACTGAGCTAGATTAGACAATATATATATATATAAACCTACTATTAATAATTCTTGCATTGGCAGGAAAAACCTGCGGTAAACAGCAATAACTTGCTCTTTGTAGTTATTCACATCGGTTTGTTAGAGTTAAGCAATAACCTTTAACTGGTTTAGTGCAAGCAAATTCCGTTAGTACGGAATTTTTGTTCTTCCGAGGCATTTGAGTAAACTGCAGGGTGTAACGAAAGTACATGGCTCAATCTATCGCTTTTGATTTCAGCTATTCAGCTGGCTATTGTCACCCATTCTTCTTGAAATATGTTTATCCATTTTACAGTTGTGTGGTTAGGAAGAAATAAGGCTGAGGTTGACTTCGTTTTAAACAAACTTTCTCGCTTTTCAGATGCAAATAATGTTCTAACAAATTTTTGATCATCACCATTTGCACGTAAACTGAAGGAAGGTTTGATACAAAACAAAGTCAACTCCAGCCTCGCTTTCATCCTATATGGCCAGGGCAATAAGCACTCAACTGTAAATCTAGCCTTTTTCCTTAAATTAGATCTATATTTTATGAATTTTTTGGCAGAATATCAAAATTCCATACAAAAACGTTATACACCAAGTTATGCTCACTGCTTTGACGACATCGCTAATGCTTGTGCGAATCAGAAGAGCGTAAACATGATTTACTCTCTACGCTATTGATACGTTTTCCTTATGTCTAGCCTAAAATGTCATGGGAGAGGAGGGGGTCGTTAGAGCAATGAGACGTGTGACATTTCAAACCACAATAAATATAAGTAATAAACAGAAATAATTCTAGTGTTCACGCTGTTCTTATGCGCATTGTTACAAAGACAGCCGCTGAATATGAGCAAGCACGGGCTTTGATTGGTCCCTCCTAGCACACAGCCTCTCACAGCCTGTGAAGAGAGAAGTCATGCGTAAAAGATGATCAAAAACATGCTACTGTTAACCTTTTGAGCTCCAATATCAACATGCATATTCTCCTTACTGTTCTCCGGATACTTCCAACAAAGTAGCCGGTGGGGGAAGGAACGCGTGACGAAACCCTAAGAGCGTCTGCCTGGGAGGCTACCAACAAAGCTAGTTGGGAGAATTTGTTCACAGTTTAAGACTATCTTTGATGATCATTTCCTTTGTTCTCATAACCTCTTTGTTTAAACAAGTAGTGATTTTGTAAGAAGAAATTTGATGCTGGTCTCCATTGAGGCTTAAAGGGTTAACAGTAAAGATTGCTTTGGCGACATGATAAATGGGTGATGTAGCAGCTCTCGCAAGGTCTCACATGAATGGCTCGCTACCCTTCGAGAAAACAATAGAACAAACAATACGAACAATACCCCTAGCCCCAAACACAATAGCAGCTGCTACACTAGAGGACCACTAGAATTACAAGCTTACGAGAGCTGCTACACTACAGTGATAAATATTCTCGCATGATCCACGCCTTGTCTTTACAATAAAACAATTATTCTTCTCATTCTTGTCACACATGGACTCACAGCCAAATCGAGGCTGTGCGTCTCGTTGGCAGTGAAATCATGTACGATAAGTTTGAGTAGAATAATTCCTATCTTAGGAGCGCATTACGCGAAGAGTTCAACACATTTATTCGTTTTCTCAAGCTGGGTTAGTTTTTAATAATCCCAAATGTTCGGGTCGTCTTCGGAAATTTTTGTTAACCATCGGGTCGTTCTAGGAAATCTTCGGAAGCCTTCGGGTCATCTTCGGGAATCGTCAGACTTCGAGTGAACTCAAAATATTCCAACTCGAGAAAATGCAGTTTCACAGACACAGTATGGAAGTTGTATGCTCCCGCTAATGGATCCTGTTAGATGTAAATGTACTATTGAATGCATTGGTCCTGCATAATATGTCATTCTCATAAGACCCGAGTGTAGTTACTACATCCCAAGGGAGTCATCATGTCTTAATCTTCTGTGTTGTTGGACGATACACAGGTAAGTTAGCTTCGTTTGGTGACTCTACATCAGTTATCTGAGTAGTGCTAAAATGATCGTCGTCATTAAGTAAAGACATCTGCATTCTTGGATGAGCTGCACCAGAAGATGATCTACGGCGACACATCAACACAATGGCGCCAACTAAAAAACTCACGAGGACAACACCAATAGCACAAGGAACGGCGATCAAGTACAATTTGGCCTCTGCGAAAAACCACAAACGATCTGGGTAAGTTCTTGGAAGATAGCTTTTCATGGTGGTGAGGGTAGGATAGGCAGAAAAATTTCTTTTTTTACGAACAAAGTGACGAACCGAGTGCAATTGGTTCGACACTATATACACCAGGTGTTTCAGCCTCTGGAGGCTAGTCTATGGAAAGGTACCCCGACCGAGTATTTGATTCATCCCTGTCCTTGTATTTTTGAGTGGGAATTCTCGAGACCAGGGATGGAACTACCGACCATACTATCAAGTTTTCCAAAGCCCGAATATCCATGAATTTCTTTACGTTCTCAGATCAGTCCAGCAGTGATGTACAGGTGGTATTTGTTTGGATCCCTAATCCTGATAAAAACTGATATCATCATCATCATCATTATTTTTAAGGCCTCAATAAATCAATGGAACACCTTACCTTTAGAAGCAGTCGCCTTGAAGCCTATGTTGTCTTCATCACCAGCTACCATCGCCGACACAAATACTAAACTCGTACTACTTCCTGAGGAATATATAGGTTTAAAATTATCAGGTTTACCGCAGAGCCTTTCTAACAGTTCACTCTGATCAGAAGGCCCATCTCGCACTGTTAGAGCATCTTCGGGACATGATTGATACGAATACCCATATATGTCTAACTTGGTGAATTCGATTTTTATGCGAAATCCCGCAGGAGCGACCACTGACCACTTGAAGTAAGAGTTCCGCGGGTATTTACCCGGAAAGTTTGGGCTGGTAATTTCTGCACTTGAGGTCTTTCCCAAGTCGATTTCTGCAATAAAAAATCATGTCGTTAATCACCAGAAAGAAAAAACTGATGTATTAATATATTTCTGATGACAAAAGACGTGCATGTATTCTTGTTACAAACAAGGGGTTTAGTTTCTAAAGAAACTGATCGAGGCGCTGCGTCGGTGGGGAAGTGAAATACAAAACTTTGGAACTTTGGATTTAGCTTTAGCCCTTCGTCAGACCGAATAACGAAGGGCTAACGCTCGAGAAGTCAGCTTTCAATCTCTTTACGGTGACCAATTTACTTTATCAACTCAGTTGATAAATCCAAAGTTTCATTTATTCTTGTAGACTGACAATGGTCTGACGCTATTTTACAGTTAATGCAAAACAGTTGCAGAATCGCTTGTTTTTCTCGCGATTTGACCACGCAAGCCGTCACCCCGTTGTCTGTAAATATGGTGGAGTTTACACTTGGTGGCTAAGCGCTATACCCAGGCACGGCGCCCGAGGCAGGACAACATGAAACATGCTTTTTGTAAGTGCTCGTGACAAAACTTGAAAACGGTCTCCAGGTACTGAGGTACTGGGTATGAGGTAAAGACTTTGTACTTAGGCACCAAACTGGGAACGGACACTTGTCCGTACAGTTTTCGTGAGTGCTCAGGAAATTTGTTCCGAGACC
Organism: Siderastrea radians; assembly: GCA_964017195.1. Classification (NCBI taxonomy): domain Eukaryota; kingdom Metazoa; phylum Cnidaria; class Anthozoa; order Scleractinia; family Rhizangiidae; genus Siderastrea; species Siderastrea radians. Next base: position 45,102 of record OZ024894.1, on the reverse strand, counting down.
TTTATGGTTGATTTTGAACAGGAACTTTTTAAGGCTCTAGCATGGTTCTAGGCACCGAAACAGGTGTACCGAATGTGGCCAAAGGTTCGCATCAGTGTCCGGCACTACGTCCAGGCACCAAATGTAAAGGGCTGCAATTTAAAAGTACATTAACTATTAGCTAATTACGAAATACCTAACGCGTAAGGACCGGTAAAATACCTTCTGCCACAGGATCTCAGGGAATGTAACTCTCTGGGGGTTTTCAAAAAGAAGGCGAAAGCTTACTTTTCTTCTTCAGGCTCCCACGCGGCAATCATGTAAATCAGTTGATTTTTGTTGCGTATATTAGGATATTTTTATAATTTTTTTAGCATATTTGTACTGATAATTTGCCGTGTATAAATAAATAAAAATAAAAAAAACCGGTTGTACGTTTTTTGCACACACGTTCAGTTATGTCAGGGAGCTTAAGCAAGCACGACGGCCACGGCATCGAGCGCTTCACTAACCAAAATTTTTAGGCAGCAATACAATAACGTAGCACTTGCGTGATATATAATGGCGCACTTCTTTGCTGTCCTCTCCAAAACAACAACGTGAAATGACCGAATTCTGGGTTTTGAGGGAAAAAAGAATACACGCCAGCGATTTTTCTCTATTGTGTGCGCGTGTGTGTGTTTTCGTCCTTAACTCGAACGCAGCCCTACCACGGCAATTCCTGAATAATTCTGTCACATTGTACAAGTTGGACAAGTTGGAGTAATCACGAGGTAGCTCAAGTAATTTAAATCGACGTTTAAGAATTGTTTTCTCAAAAAGACTGCAAGTACTATGATTTAAATTGTTTTGCTGTTAACGTTGTTGTTGTTGTTGTTGTTGCTGTTGCTGTTTTGTTGTTAACTGCATATGCATTTCCACCACCTGTTTTGACAAAAACAAACACTAAGTTCACATTGGACTCCTACTCATACTCGCCATGTTCAAATGGTACTGTGATGTATTCAGCGGTAAACCAACTTTTGGAATCGCTTTTCGGTAGCTTGAATCGCACGAACAGTGTGCTTTTGTTACTGGCGATTGGCTCTGGCATGTTCTTTTCACAGTAAGTTCTCCAGGGCGGCTCTGTCGGACCATCCTTCAGCTCTATGCGGGTATCTTGGCTCCTGCAATCTGGAACAGATCGGTATCTCTGGATTCGACTGTCAATGTTGTAGAATTCGAAATAGAAAATTATCCGAAGATCTTTAGGAACACTGATTTGCCAAGCACACACGCCAGATTCACCTTGAACGGGACTCGCTAGCTGACCTTTGGACCCTGTAAGGAGTATATTTGAACCAACACAATCTAGGGGGAAAGGAAAAGATGACATGTTGCACATTTTGAATTGAATATGGCACAGCACATATGGCAGAGCAAAGGTGGCTACCAACGAAGTGAGATCATACGGACAATAGTAATTCTTGGTGTGGGTCTTTCTCGCATGGTTCCACTTACGTGTACAGATGGCAGCATTTCTGTGTTGACAGGGACGGCGGAGCGTATTTTGAAGTGGGGGGGCTGAAAACGAGGGCCGGAGGCGCGAGTTGGTAGGGGGGTCTGGGGGCATCCTTCCCCAGAAAATTTTGAAATCTAGAGTCTCGGAAATCGTATTTACAGCATTCTCCGCGAGATACTTCTTGAAATAATTAACCTGGATAAAGCGTAAAATGAAAGGTACTTTTAGTGCTTACAGCAATATTTTGGAGGTTATTTCTCAGCCTTCCGGTCTCCTACGCTAACCTGCGGTTTTTTGACACAAGCTTCCCGTCTGTGGGAAGGAAGCACACGCTGAGAAAATGTTAAAAATACGTAAACGCGAAAAGTTTCCGACTAGGTTTGTATAAAGTTGTAGCTTTGTAAATTCTTGTGACTTAATCAAGCAATAACAATTTAAACACTAGTTTCATCTAGCAAATACTCTTATGTATTTTCTCGAATAACTACATATACTAAAACAAAATAAAATGTCATCCTCCTCAAAAGTGGGGGGGCTAAAGCCCCCCCAGCCCGCCCGGCTCCGCCGTCCCTGGTTGACGGATTGAACTGAACATTGTTAAAGAATTGAGCTCAGCTACATTTTAAACTGTCGCGGTGTCTTTTGCTGCATTTCCATCCCTTGGTTTTAAATGAGCATTTATGGCCAGATCTCCGATTTTGAAAAAAACTCCATTCTTGATCGAAATGGTCATTTCACTGTTTTGTTATACCAAGACCAAACTTTTAAAGACTACCCATTACAAATAAATAAACAAATAAATAAATGAATAAATAAATAATCAAACAAACAAACAAAGACATATAAATAAATAAATGAATAAATAAATATGTAAATAAATAACAAAATGAAAACAGAAAGGAAACAAAAAACAGCTTCATAAAAAAGTACTGCTCAATCACTTTCATTTGAAAGATCACAATTTAGCTTCGTTGGCAGATAAAAAAAGACAAACTCATCTCGCGACTGAAGGTGTGACTCTGGCAATAAAAGATCATCCTCAGCTGCTAGAATATCAAACCTGCTGTCCAAAAAAGACTCGTAATGTAAATGCTAACATAATTTTCTTTCTAGCTCTTTTGCCTTCGCGGTTCTTCGCGAGAGACTGGACGATTTTTCAACATATCAACATTTATTTTCAGATTGTTTTAAGTGTTCATCACAACACAATTATTTTAAAACCACCAATACTTACCTCCCGAGGCCAACCCAGCAGCTATAGACAGTAAAAGCACTGAAGAACAAAAATAAAAATATTATTAACGAGAATATGAAAGACGAAGACTTGGTCACGCACCAGCTGTCAATTTAGTGTCGCTATATGCAAATTAAGCAGACATGAAAAAACTATTACACCAAAGTAGAATCTTCGATCGATGTTTTCAAGTTTGTCGAGTAAAAATTAAACAAACGAAACACATTTGTTTGTTCTACTTAAACAGACTTTCAAAATTCAAAATTCAATTGGAAGTGCTCGTTTACGATAATTACGAACCCAACAAGCAGCTCTGAAATAATAAGCCGACATTAGCGGCTTGTCAGTTTCAGCCTCAGTCACGCCACTCTGGAATTTCATGCGAGAAAAGCAAACGGTTCAGAATAAATCGTTCGACCTAAACAAGAATAAGGAACACAAGAAAGAGATATGATTGGAATTTTAAGTCGACGATCGGCTTTAATCTTTTTAGCGACGATAAGGTTGGCAGTTACAACCAACTGACGTTTAATACATGTAGTCTATTAATATAACAAAATCACGATGTATTACTTTCACAAAATGTTTGATTGAAAGAGGCTCTATCCAGCCATTATTTGAATTTAAGAGATAAATGCAGCTATATACGCCGAAGCTAACGATGGCTATGTTCTCTAGGCAGTGAAAGTCAAAAGCTGTGAACGATCGGGAACGATCGAACTCGCCATATATTAAATTCAACAACATTGGACAGCACTATCCACTTACCAGCCACTGCAATCACAGGCATGGCATAAAATGTTACAGCTTCTAATCTCTCCAATTCCTCAGCAAGCGATCCACACACAACGAGATAACCTCGCACGTCTTTACTTTACCATCAGTGGTTTGACATATATACGTACGTGTATTCGCAAATGAGAATTTTAAGAACGTCGGGTTTGCAACGGCCAAGGGCCTGGGACTAGTTATGCTATCATATTTCTTAGATTGGGCGCCGAAGTTTATGTTTGTTTCTTTTGGTTTCAATATAATCTTAAACGCCATGCACTATTACACCTTAGAGTAGTCCGTTTGGTATGATCGTCCGGTTGAGAGCTAGTCAGTTGTCACCCTTGGCGTTATTTCATAATTGGAAAGGAGAGCGTTGCGTGACAGGCCGCTTTTGATACAAATGTTAATATATCAGTGTACATAAACGCTTTCGTAACGTTTTAGTTTGTTTGGTTGGTTGTTTGGTTGTTGTTGTTGTTGTTGCTGTTTTTTTTTGGGGGGGGGGGGTGCGTTTGTTAATTACATCTCAAAATATGTTTCTATAGTCACTGGCCGTGGCTTGCAGTATTACAATGGGTTAGTACCTCACTGTCAAATGTTTTCCGACGAGTGGGAAAACGTTTCTTCGCTAGGTTTTCTAACCAGGCCGCCGAAATCTAGCTTCTATTTACGTTTTACGTTTTCCTACGGGATCGAATAACGGAATTCGCATTCCATTTGCAATAACCGGTTTCCTAAAACGTCGGAAAACCAGTGACTCGAACTAGCCCTTTTAGTGTCGTTTTATTGACATTTCACTCAAATTTCTCTCCAAACAGGAAGAATGTCGGCAAATCCTGTTGTTTTGGCAGAAAAAAAGAGAGCTGCGTCCCCAGAGCTACGATCCTTTTGACCAGTGCCACGAATCGAGATCCGTGGCACTGGCCAAAACAGCTCTAAGGACGGACAGACACTCTAAATATCGTTAAATAGAAATTAATTTATCTCGTACACGTAGCAACTAATAAATTAATTTTGTGTTATTTTAATAACACAAAGCTAAGAAGATCTGATTAAGTGTAAGGCAGAGTCAAGTTACTGGAGGTATTGACGGTTTCATGAATCTTTGTTTTATGCTCGACAATTATTCAATTAAATTAATAAATTTAAAATGTATTAATATGACAGTTTATCATACAAACTTCATAATTAGGGCTTTTTAAACTGTTTTCCACAACTCAATTGGCGTTTGTAGGGATGCGATGATCTTGTCCGTAGTTCAATCCATAGTTCATTTCAAAGTCCAGTCCGGGGTAAAATCTTTCATTTTTAGCCAATGACGTCACGTTAGTGACGTCATATGGCTACTGTCAGAGCCTAAAAATCAACGATAGACGTACGTACGTGCGATGTCTGTCTTACGATTTGTGAGGCTGGGGGGACATTCTGTGAGACGATGGGTGGGGGTGTGCACCGGGACACTGAAAGTCTTACCTTATCAGCGGCACAAACCCATACAGCTAATGTTATGGGAGTAAGTCCCCCGGGCTTTGAAGTGTTTTGCATTCGCAAGTGTGGATCTACTTCGAATGCCTGTTTTGTGTACGTGAGGTCTGGCAGGATTTTATTCGCGTTGTAGTCCTGTGTTTACTTAGCTGAAGTACATTTTTCCACAGCAGCAAATACAAGACGGACTTGCCAATTTGAGATGTTGTATGAACAGAACGTGGAAATTAACGTTACATCGATCCCTAATTAACAGTGAAAGAAACAATATTTAAAGCCCAAGTTTATAACGATAGTGAAAAGAGTAGAGTAAAACAGCATAAAATTTTTCGGGATTATCTCTCGGTAACAGCGAATCTAAAATTTGCAGTGTCATTTTTGTGTGCCTGTTATAAAACATGAACCCAATTAAAACTAAATCGGAAATTGCGCGGCTTGTTGCTAGCTATTCTTAAAACTGAAAAACTTGAATGAAACTAGTGTTAAAATCCAAGTCACAGTGGTGATCAAGGAATTAGAGGATGGATGTAGTAAAATCTTAACAAGATACTAAACGTTATTTCGGGGTTATTCATAGCTCAAAGTGTAAAGCGTATATTGAGAAATTTGCATAGTTGACAGCTGTAATTTCAGCCTTATAAGGAATGTAACGCAACACTTGAGACATCTCGAACCGACCGAAACAGTACCGAAAGATTAACAACAACAGATATGTGACAAAGCATTCTAACAGAGACCTGTTGGATCTACTGGAAAGCGAGCTGAATTTGAACATTTTCGTACTGTTCGAAGGTAAAGCAAACGAAATTTATTCGGCTGTAGGTTGAGACTCCAAATAAACACGTGAGCTAAAAATAACTTTGTACCGTGGGAAAGTTACAAATGTAAACATACTTTGGTCGATTTGTGAAGCAAAAAGACGAAAATTATTATAGTCGACTTGATTACAAAGCAAGCAACTTCAAATAACAGGGGAAATAAATATAGTTGCAAAACTATTTCAGTCGTGTTTATAAACGCTAGTTCAAACCGATTTCGAACGAAAATATTGTGGATACAAGAAACGCCGTTTGATGGCAGACTCCTGTTTTGACAATACAATGTACTAAGGGTGCGTTTCTTTGGGAAAATCCAAATCCGGATTCTTGTATCCAAAAACGGATTTTGCGTTTCTTTACCTAAATCCCAAAATGGATTAATCACGGATTAGTGATCTGAAGAATCCACACTCCGAGTGGATACATCAGATCAAATCTAAATCCGGATTTTTAGGATTCATGATCCGTGCGTTTCTTTGGGGGACGGATCCGAAAATAGTACATCTGTCAAGCGGTCTTCCATGCAAATTTACTGGGCTCGCCATATTTCCTCTCGATCTTGCGTGACAAAACATTCGATCGTCAAAAAGAAAGTACAGGTGATTATTCCGTTCCGTATATTTGAAAAGTTTTCTCCAAAAGAACAGACAGAAGCATTGACACGTCAGGATAACTTCATTGGTGTACCATTTCTGTAATTCAGGGACCAGATTTTGCTAATTGTGAATGCAAACAGTGAGTTCACTTGAACTTCTGGCAGATACTGTCCTTCTTTACAAATTATTTGTATTCCATTCTAGTTGAATTCTAGGGCAGTACGAGAGAAATTTCGTTCTGATATATATATTGCCTGTCTTGTCATAACAAAATAATCCTTTTTCGGATTTTTCGTTTCTTTGGCGTCGAAGAATCCATATGATCTGGGATCACAAATCCGTTTTCGGATTCTCCCAAAGAAACGCACCCTTTTAAGAACGTAAGTGGTTGCCTGAAACGTCTGAAACCTTACAAATTAAACAAAGTAAAGCGAGTCGCGTGTCACGCAAATCACGCAGAGCGTCAAAACGGCACCCTTTAGAAAGTTGACCGTTTATGAGCACTGAAAAGTATTGGATATTCGCCGGTAGAAGTAAGAAATTAAAAGGTTCAACTGCAACTTGCATTTATTTCTGAAGTAAAATTGTTAACTTTCCACTGATCTTTGCCTAAATTATGTATGCAATATTTTTCGACGGTGAGTTTAAGTTTAAGTTTACTTGTTTTTGTCTGTGTTCTTTGAAGAACCGTGAAACAAAGAGCTTTCTTCGGTTTTTTTTTTTACTCCGCGTAGTCACGCTGCTGAATCATTACCAGGTTTTATAGTGGATAACCACAAGATCTTTTTGATGGTGGTGGGGGGGGGGGGGGGGGCTGAGGGGTTAGGGTTAGGGTGGGACTTACCGGAGGTGTAAAGTCCCATAGGTTGTCAGGACAAATTTCACCATATTGTGAAATAAAACGTCATTGGCTCTGCGCGTATCGCGCGCCTATGTTTTTATTTGGTCATTTCGTAATCATTTCTGGACAAATAAACCATTAGCTCGATCGCGTTTATTGTATTCGTTTCGCCGACTGACAGCTCGTTTGGTCAGTTTCGTAATAAGTCCACTGAAATATTGTGAGTCATTGTGCTACACTCATTTACAGCGATCAGATTTCTGTCATATGTGTTTCTCTCGGAGTCAGGTGCTTCGCCGCATGAATTGCACAACGCAGACGGGCTTTCAATTCACTTTAGTTGCTTTAGTCATGAATACGTACAGCTGACATAATGCTTCGTCTTGGAAGATGTACTCCATTCCTTTTGGTGTTTCTTGGAGGTAAGACGTTGTCTTCAAAATAATTTAGTTCATAGTTGAGGTGTATGAACGACATTGACCTTTGTAGGGGTTGCGTCATGGGAATAATTGTAGTAAATTTAGTCCCTTTTGTTTGTCTTCTGAGAACTGGCAGCTTTTCTGCGCTTCTTAGGAGAATGGTAAAAAAAAAATTAAAAAAAAGCAGCAGCAACAGCAACAGCCAGAAAAGATATTCGGCTCTTTGACTTAATTCTGGTCAGATTGGTCAGTTTCCGAGCAGACGTCTCATATTTGTTGTTTGCACGCAGTCACCGTTCAGAACCCCCAAAACTCGATCACTGGTCAGCTACCAGGAATTATTCAACTCTTTGAGTAGCCTCCAGACTAGGCATACTTTGGAACGCAGTTTAGAATCGTCTTTTAAAAACACCTTAACTCAGCTGTTCTAAGAGCGGACCCATCTGATTAATCCGTATCTATGAGATACCTCTTTTTCAACTACAGTACACAAGGCATAATTAGCCGCTCTTTGAACAACCAAGGCCAGGGACATTTGTAATATCTTCATGTCACGCAAACCTTTAGTTTAAATTAATTGTAGCCTACTTTCTTTCGGAAACGACGACCACAGTGACATTTCGTAGCTTTTAAATTACCTGGACAGCAACACCAGCCTCCAACGCAGAAGTCCTTAGTGCTTCTCACGCAATCCATTGCGTGACAAGCAATGGAGGGAGGAATGTGTGACGAGCTCAAAGAAAGTCTGCCTTGCAGGCTAGAGCAAAACTCGCCACAACGGATTTTTTACATGCTGTCTGGACCCTAGTCGCGTCATCTAGAAAACACTAATATCAAAGCCCGTGCATCAAACATGGATAAAAGTCGCCCGGGAGTGAGGAAAGAGTTGGGGTTTCTCCCCTATTGAACCTATATATTGACATCCTATAAGGTATAGTAGTTTAGCTGTTTTGATCTGAAACAGGGACAATTGACAATTGACAATTGACATCAAATTGGGGACTTTTCGCTAGCCAGGTTTTTAGTTTACTTGTTCTACAGACTGAAACGTCGACTAAAACCATCTATTGTAACACTCTGACACTCTAAGTCCTGTTTCTCGCACTGTATTAGTTGAAATAATAGATCTAGATTTTATTCGCACTCATCAAAACTTAAATGTTTTGTCTATTTCATATGGCCGCCACTAGCGTTCACTGTTTATTTTGATTCTAGGCTCTTTTTTCTGCGCAATCATAGACGTACGCAATCACGAACGCAACGGCACGCAATCACTGACAGCAAGCCCATTGCTTCACTCACTCACGGTGATTTCAGTGTCTAGTACAGTACAAGTGAGATGACATAGATGCCAACCGTCGTTGTAGCTGCACATCTTCCATAGTACTGCGCAGAGTTGGCCACTTCCTCAGTACTTAGGAGACCTGTATTCCGAATCAGAGTCCACGAGAGCCTTTCGCTGGCTCAATCTCGTCATCCTTGAAGACTGTTAAACTGAACTTGAAAAAAAAATACAAAAATGGGACCGAAGAGAGACAAATTGACTTTTTTACATAATGCAACAGGGGGCATTCATGGTTCTTTCAACATTCTTTAAATATTCTAGTTCACATGTAAGACTCTCATGACAAAGGGGCACCGATTTTCTGTGTAAGAAGTTGCAAATTCGAGACATATGACCACAATTCCGCCGATACTTTAATAACATGTAACTGTGTAGAACGTTTAGCTATGGTCCACTCCAAAAATACGTTTTTTTTTTGTTTTTTTTTTAATCGGGCGTTTATATAAATTAAAGGGGTTCCTCTCGTTTGTAGCAAAGCGATACGACTGATTTTTAGTTTCTGACTTTGTCAGAAGTATTATTTCTTGGAACTTTGGGAAACGTCTGCACATGAGCTAAGACTGTTTATCTTCTTTGTTTATTAGAAATAAACTTGAGTGATGTCCTTATCGGTACAATCAAGAGTCCCAACTTTCCGAGGTCGTACCCTCCTAGTGTTACGTGTTACTGGACTGTGGTCGAACACATTGGAAACAGGATAAAAGTATCCTTTAAAACTTTTCATCTTGGTGACTGTTGCAGCAGAAAGTACAACAAGTTGTTCGACTGTGACGTGTTGGAAGTCCGCGATGGTGCACTCAACACCAGCAACATGATTGTCACGCTTTGTGCCAATCAGCGTCCACCAGTTTTCTATTCGTCAGGAGACTCTTTGTGGATCGGATTTAAGTCAAGTAGCAGACCAACAAATGGCTCTCTTGGATTCGAAGCAATATTTAGCACAGGTAAACTTTTTTTTTCTTTTACCGGGTTGGCGTATGGAAAATCACGTACTTTAAATTATGCTGAAAACAAAAAGGTGTTCAAGATCTTTTCATCAGTTAGAATGTCTCTAAATAACCTAAACTGAGACGTCGTTGAAGTTTTCTGTGTTTCGTTGACGTTCAAACGTCCTACAAAACACCGTTTTGAAACCATGCAGGGTAGAAAAGGGGAAAGCCCTTTCGAAAATTCTAACCCTTAGCGTCTACAGCATAAGTAGCCATAGGAAAAAGGGGAAAGAAGACGGAATTCAAACGTGTATGATCACAATCATTTCACTTGTGATTTGAGTTTATGTTCGGAATTTATTTTTCCTCACCCCTTAATCGCCTGCCTCTTAGTCTACAGTTAATTCAAGGAGCTTCAAGTAGCTTTGTATGCGATACAACTCAAATTTGACAAAAGCAACACAACATAAACCATTTGAATGAACACACTAGACACAAGTTTAAACATTGTTTGACTTCAAGTTGAACCGTCTTCTACTTTTCTTGTAGAGAACATGGTATTGGCTTCAATTCTCCCAGTTATTGGTTGCATTTTATTACTTTGCGTTATCATCGCAGTACCACTCATTATAAAATGTCGACGACAAAGTTCAGGCGCACTGATCTCTTCAACGTGCTCTTATACGTCGATAGATAATACACTTTTTAGCAGAGACGAGACTGAGACTTTGCAAATGAAGACCAGAAGAGTGTCATTTTCTGACCAGCAACAACGCTTGGCTTTATAGTCATCTGAATTAGGTAGTAAGAGTAAGCTTTTCTACACAACTGACGCTGGTTTATCCCAGTAACTGATTTTGTACATTTTCCTGTGGTCTTCCATTTTTATTTTGTCTCACAGGAACCGGTGAAAGACGATAAGTACACATTTGACAAATTTTAAAACAAAGTTTCCATTTGATTACAACGTCCTTTAGACATCCTGAGCTGCGTAAAAATTTACCTGATCCAGTTCAAAAACAAATTTTATCTTCACCTCCAATTAAACTCGCACTCCGTGGTTATTAACTTGCCCATTTCAGCTACCACTGCGATGGTGATATCGTACTGCTTTGAGCCGCTTATGACTTGAAGAACGTTTACGAAAGGAAAACAAGATTTCGGCGTCTATTCCTTAACCAATACTGTCTCTCCCTTCTTGTCTTTTTCTCTTTTTATTGTGCTGAATTACTTTTAAAAGTAATTGAACTTGTCTGCTGTTCATTTACAAACTTAAAAATCTCGGAAATTTAGCCTCTCTCGTTGTGAAGTAGGGTGTGTATTGGAGCGTTTTATAGCGTTTGCGGAGGAATCGTATTTACAATAATTCAAAAGAAGTGACTGGCCGTTTAATTCTGAGAGACAGGACTATTTCAAACATTGTATTTTATTAAAAACACCTACAGTCCTGTTTAGATGTATGAATAATAAATGAATTATTGACAATTCACACCTTGTCTTGCGCGACGACCGACTATGAATGGCCGATACTGAATATACTCGGGTTTTTATTTATACCTGTTCAAGCGACTAGACATGTAACCTATACAAGTGCCTATACATGTAACCTATACAATTGCTGTGGTAAGTAATCGTCAAAGTTAGAGATAAACCCGAAATTAAAATAAACCGTCCTATATACAAACATTCGTTTGCACACCCTTCTGGAATATTTGTATAATTGTTTTAAGTTGGATTTGAGCTTTCGCGAAGGAGATTGTGGAGACAGGTGAATGGATGAAGGTGCAAGTGATCTGTGTAGGACGGAGGTGGATCAATCTGCGGACAATGATTCACCATACGAAGGCGGAGCAGGCTCTGCATTGGGGGATAACGATTGCGACGATCAGTAACGGTGGTGGAACCGGTACCTGCTCAGGTGGCGGAGAAAACCAACTCTTCGTGACAGGGGCAACAACAACAACAATGGAAGGACAACTGTAACAACAATGGGCACCACGCCGTCAACAACCCGGGCGGATGTACTGAAAACAAGAAACAAAATAATTCGCTGGTTTATTTTCACGTGCATTTTTTTGTATTTTTCTTTTCTTTCTTTCATTTTTTTTTAGGAATAGAAAGGCTGATACTTTGCTCTGGTTCCATAACATGGGGAAACTGACTGAAGTGTATTGCTACTCCTCGGCCCCTGAACCGGATACTATGTCAAGGCAATCCCTTTTTGTTTTCTTCGGTAGCCATTTATACACCTGAGTGAAACGATGATGCTCTTGTTGTGAAGCTAATTTTAAGGAATTGATTTAGTTGTTTTTCTAGCCTTGATATAATTTTGGTAGTGTAATTGTTGATCTAAGTGTAATGCCTTTCCTCCAAAAAGTTTTCCTGTTTGTCTACGTAACAAAGGGCGTGCTGTAGACAGGTTTGCGATTTCCTGTAAGTTCAAGGGGAATTTTTTCTTTAGTTTTCTCGTACTGGATTGGCCGAACTTAAACTGTCTTCCCTTTGCCAAATGGTTCCTTGGTCTCAGCTGCTTTTCTTTTGAATTCTTTTAACTTTATCTTCTTCTGGCACCATCTGGTTTTCCTCTAGTTTGGGTCGCAAACATGTTTACAGCACAGCATAAAAGAAGCTTGATTGTAGCTAGTAGTTGATTAGAATCAGTGGAGAAGTTGTAGAAGCTCAAGTCGCTGCAATAAAGAAGCCTTTCCCCTAGCAGAGTTTCGGTACATCTCGTCTAGCCAAGCAAGTGCTCAACACTTTAGCAGTTACTTTGTCACAGACCTCCAGTTGTTTAAACATTTGATATCACTATTATCCAGTTGTTTAATTAAATTAAAGGTATCATTTAAACAGCGTCCAGGGTTAAGAAACCTTTGGACAGTGGAATACAAGGAGACAGAGAAGAAGTGATCATGTTCTGTTCTGTAAGAAGATATGTGTTTAATTTTAAATACCTTAATTAACACAAGCCATAATTTCTTATAATAAGGTAGAATGTTTTTCGTTAAAACGTAGAACTACATATTGATCTTGGTTTCCAAACGTAAACGCATGCACAGATTAGCTGTGAAGGCGAGATCAGTTAAAGAGCCTGATGGGATGGTACTGGGTCCGGACTAGTCTAAGCAGGTGCTTCTAGAATATTGAAAGCGTTAAGCTCTATGATACAATGTCACAAATTAAAGATCATTCTTGAAGTAAATTGCTAATTTGAACGTCAGGGGTTCAGTTTTTTTTAATTGCTGCACACTAATTGGGGTAATGTTATGTTTTATTTTGTTTCTAGTTAGCGAAGAAGAACGAAGGAGAACAAAAATGTGTTATGGAACACTATTTTTTGCATTTGTCTGATCGGCAGCTATTTACCGGTAATCCTCGGACGTACAAGCAAAGTTACACCCCCACTAAATTACCAGAGCTGCTGGGGGCCTGTGACATCCTCCAAGATGGCCGCCATTTTGGGCGCCATCTTGGATTTTACTGAAAATTAGAAATTGTCAAAAAACGTTAAAAATGGAAATTGTCGATGCTGGACATGTAGAATATGACATAATTAAACATTTTGCTGCGTTTTGTTTGCATTTTTTGTATTTTTCACCTAAAAAGGGTAAAAAAACACGCATTTTTCTTCAAAAATGGCTTGACCACCTGCTACTTATGACGTCATATCTCGTAACCATAACAACCGAGTCTCACCAAACTTGTGTCAAAATGAGTCCAAGGGATATGCGCACAGCTGCTGAAAAAGGCAGGTATAGACAATAATTCGTCTTGGAAAATTAAAAAAAAACTTATGGGGGGTGCCATCCCCCCCCCCCCTTGTACGCCCGAGGGTTAAGTGAACTCGAGTATTTAGATACAATGACGACTGTGGAAGACTGATCTTTTCTGGACTCAACCAATGCTCGAAAGTGGTCCCATTTCGGCCTTTGACTATAATATTCAATGAAGGTTTTTGTTTTCTGTGGTTGGAATTGGCTTTTCGTTGGGGTGGTTTTTTGCACAGAATGTGCCAATAAGCGGGTCATCTGGCGTGCTTCCATCCCACACTTTTACATATCCACACATATCCTATGAGCATTTCGCTGTCGCTGAAGGTAATCTTAAGAATATATACGTCGGCTGTATCAATTTGCCAAGTGTACGTCTTGCCGGGTAAAGGAAGCGGACTATTATAGCCTACGTCAATGTAAGGCGAACTGGACTTTTCTAGGAAAATTTCTTCAAATAAAATACAATGTTTCAGAGGTGAAGAGTCTTCTTTCAGTGCTATGTTATCAGAGTGTAAGCAAAAGCGAGGTGAGCGGTACGAGGTATGACACACTCCCGGCGGTACCCCTATATTGGGCTGAAAGGGGTGCCATTTTTGCGCTTGTAGTATGCGGAAGGGTAGGGAAAAATACAGGTCATAAACTGAAAGAGGGAGCAAAAATAACGACGTAAAAACATGGCAAGCTTAAAGCCTTCAAGCGACCGAAACCTGCGAAGAACTATTGTTTCCGAGCTCATTTTTGAGTTATAAAAAAGGTGCAAGTTCTAGATATATGGAAGGTGTACTATTTCGATTAAAACTAGTATGTAAAGGAGCCTCCCCATACTAAACTTTCTTGAGTTACCCCTCCCCCCCCGGGGGGGGGGTATGCAGAGTGACATCCAGTGCTTTTTAGTGAGTTCGAGTTGGCCTCACGTTAAAAGCTATATTGTCTGATATACTATGTGTAGTGACTTTCCATTTTATGTTATTTTAATTTGGAGTTGTTCTTAGGGGGGGGGGAAGGGAAGGGAAATATGAAAAGGGCCATCATTGTTTTGCTGTTATCATCATCATCATTATTATTATTATTATTATTATTATTATTATTATTATTATTATTATTATTGATAATGTTATTATTATTATTATTATTTCACCCCTTCTCTCCTTAGTTGCCATGACACCAGGTTTTCACACAGTTGTTCTTGTTATTTTTGAATTTTTTCACCCGATCTAAAACCAGACTAAAATATCGAAGCAAGAAATATAAGGAGACCACAAGAAATCTCCCTTTACAAGCACCCCCGGTATTAGCTTTACTGGAAGGTGAATGAAAAAACATTGAGCATATCAACAACTTACTCCTTGGCTGACAGGTGTCGTTCTTTTGGCGGAGGCCTGAGCCTGTAAGTTTTAAGAAGTAAATCGTCAGTTCTTTTCGTGGTGAGGGTGAAAATCTGGTCGGCTATGTATACAGCCGAATACGTTACGGCCGCCTTCTTTGGTTGTCGAAGATCCCACTTGCCGGCAAGTGTTCTTCACTATCAATGAGTCACTGCAGAAGACTCAACGATGGGAAGTTTTGCCAATAAATGAGGTTCGATGGTCAAAAACGTCTCACAACATGTGCTTGAATACCAAGAAACCTCTCGTGAGTACGTTTTGTCTGTGGCTATAAATTGCTGATAAATGCTCAGTAGAATGCATAAAACAGCATTTTAAGACAATACCGTAGTTTAGTGATTTGAGAATTACTTACTTCCACCAGCACTTTGGTGTCTCATCAAAATACAACCTTTAAACAATAACAATATCATTATAAATGAGTACGCTATTCAACTTGCCTTTTACTAATTAAAAAGTTACTAATTAAAATCCACTAAATAGTACAAAATGCCAACGTGTCGATTGTTAGATTACTGATAAAAAATTGAGGAGGTTAGATAATAATTCCCTGAGAAAACTGACATGAAAACTCAGCTACTGACAGAAAACTCTACCGAATGACTGATGCCCAGTCTTTAATTATTCATGCGTATTAACTATTCCTTAGCTTCTGGAATCGGGACCAATATCGGGGACTCACCTATTCGGGGGGCGTGAAAAAAGTTTCCGCTCGGAAAGCGACGTATATCTTGAACTAAGTGTCAACACCGCTTTGGACAAGTCTTTCGCCATTAATGAATAGCAAATTTGTAAGATGTTCCCTGTTTTCTTCCCAAGAAGTGTGTTGCACAGAGAGAGGGATATTCTTCTTTCTCCGAACAGGAAACGTGACGTTGACGTTAAGTCATGCCCCTAAAATAACAACGGGAGCTAATAGGGTCAAATTAACATCTCCGAGGTCGAGGTAAATAAGAAAGATACATGACCAATCTGCACTGAATCTCAGCAGCAAACAGATCTTAGACATAGCAATGATAGACTGGTAACATTCTATTTCTGCAGCAAGAAGGCTTCGAAACGATTGTATTTTCTTGTGCAGTTAAAAAGGGCAAAGCTCCCTTGCAAAGATCTAGTTCTTTTTTATATCACATGCATTAGATCTATCTTTACTTATGCAGTGCCCGTTTTCCATTACGCACTGCCCATGTACCTCCAGCGTGAACTAGAACGTGTCCAAGAAAGAGCGTTATCAATTATTTGCGCCGGTTTAGATTACAAAGAGGCACTAGATGTAGCAGGTATCCCTACTACTGTTTCATACAATGAAGGTATCTGTAACAGTACTTTCACCTCGATCATTACTAACAAGGAGCACAGACTGAATAGTTTGCTGCCTGCCATCAATCATAACCCATATTCCTCACGGGAACTTCCCGTATAGGTGCTTTGCAATCCCTAAGTGGAGGACCAATCGCTTTAGAAATACATTTATAATGTCCTCCTGTATTAAGAATAATGCCTCAACAAGTACTAAATTGTAAGTAGGTTTTTAAGTAGGCTTTAGGTTTTAATTTTTTTTATATCATAATTATGTAAATAATATTAGTCGTAAAATGTAAATACACAATTCAGCCCTTGGGCTACATAAGTATTTATTTATTAAACTATCTATCTATCTATCTATCTATCTATCTATCTATCTATCTATCTATCTATCTATTTAACTGTATTACTAACATTATAATATATTGAAATGTGGCTCTTATTTGACACAATGATTCGTGATATCGAGCATCCAAACAACCGTTGTGCAGGACAAAAATCTTACGTTTGTCGGTCAGATTGGTTCACACCAAGCAATTTTGACCTGTTAAAATGTCACACCCTTGGTAGGATCCCGTGGAATCGAACACATGCAACTCGTATAAACCTACCTATTACGATATATATCAGTCCTCGTACTGAAGCCATATTTCTGCATTGGGTAATTAAAACTAATCTATAGTTCTTGTGTCACTTTATAAACCAAGGTATTATTCGTTTTCAATTTAAATGAGATGGCTCCGTTTCAGTCAGTTCAAAAATCGCATCCGTTACCAGTTTGCTGTTTGCAAAGCTCGTCATGCATGATGTACTAGTCACGCAACTGAGAAGAGTGAAAACTCAGGCAAAACGTGACTTGTCAAAAATGGCTATTCAGAGTGTAAAGAGTGTCAGGACTCGACTCAACTGAACTCAATCACACAGAAACTCACTTTATTGTCAAAACCAACATATCCATGGTGTTACAAATAAGAGTGAATATCAAAGCAATTCCTTAGGAACCTGGGAGTTTACTAGAGCCTAATTTCTGTTCAAAAAACATCGCCAGGAGGAACTGGTTAATCTCTTCGTAATATAGATGAAATGCACCAATTATATTTCAGACCTATGCTGAACACTTTTAAAACATATCTGCACGATTTAGTTAAGTATTCTCCTGGGATCGCACTCGGGAAACCCAAAACAGATTTTATTCAAATCTTGTATGTAAATTCCAATTTGTTTGGTTACTTTAAAATTCTTTTCGTTTGGGCGCCAAATCCTTCCTTCTTCAGTTTACAGGGGCTTCCTTGGTGGAACAAGCAAATTTTCAGCAACTTTGGTAACTCTTTACAAAGCTTAAGATTTGATGCAGGACTAAATTCCACTGTTGGTTGAAACGTGCAAGTGTTGTTAATCATAATACTGTTATTAGCATCTTCATCTAATTGTTTCGGGTAGTTAAAACACTTCCTTTCACCAACCTACGTTTGAAGCTTTTAAAAATAGAGGGAAAATGGATGAACAACGAACAAAAATACACGTTAACAAAAAGTGAGACCTCGTAAAGCAGTTTTCTTGCAGACATAAAGAGATAAAAACTTGGTCTTACTTATAATAAAATAAAATCGTGCGCAAGACAGTTTGTATAACGTTGATGTCTTTTGCATGAAAAACGTACAAGCCTTTTTCGGAAGGACCACTCCTTTTTGTTAGTGATCAGCAGCAGTTATTAGAGTTCGTTTCAATCGCAACTGTGAAAAAAAAACATCTTGGCATTGTTTACAGATGCGCGGTGCCACCTCCCATTGCCGTGTTGGGAACACCTGGTGAATAATCCGTCGAGAATGGGTGTGGACCAGAAGCGGTTGATAGTTACCCTTCATAGGCATTGTTTACAAATGCGCAGTATTTTCTCCCATTGTCATGTTGGGAACACCTGGTGAATAACCTGTCGAGGTTGGATGCGGACCAGGTGTTGACAGTGATGCTGCATAAGAAGGCGGAACATCCTCTGTATTAGAAAATAACGATTGCGACGAGGGAGGTGGGATGAGTTCAGGAGTCGCAACAATCTCGGTACTTTGGGCGAGGGGCTGCAGGGGAACTTCATTTGCACCAGATGATCCAGCAGGCCCTGCAGAACGCGTTATCTTGGTGCACTTGATGACAACAAAGATGATCGCAAAAAGAACAACTGCAACAACAATGGGCACCACGACGGCAGCAATCTTACCTTTTTCGGCTGAAATGACAATAAACAAAGCAAAATAATTTTTAACTTATTGGTGTCACATGGAACATCTGCTCAATCAAAATACGAGTTAGCTGTATGAAAGAGTATCAGACCTCTTCAGAGCCTGGGATAGGCTTGCCTTTATTTGACTTCCATACATTAGCGTCGCAGGTACTCATCAGCCAGATGAGTAAACTCCCTTAAAAAGAACTCTGGTTACCATGAAAACACAGCACTTAATTAGTTTTACAAAAAGATAGCATCACAATTTGGTTTACTTAGTAACACTGCTAAAAAGGCATATTCAGAATCGTCTACTAGCCTTGTGTGTAACAGTATCGTCCAAGAAATGAAACTTGACAGACAGATTGTTGTTTTAGTAAATCTAAGGGGATTGGTTTTCTATGATACCAGCTATAACGTACAGTTACTTCTCTTTAATCGAAGACTACCTCGCTGAAAAAAAGACCACTCTGAGGAAGAACTGATCGCTTCGGCTACATTTAATCCCGTTTGCTCATCTCCCTCTATGACGGACACTGCTGCTTCCTAGCGTGTCCTTTTCAATGGGCGTTTTCTGTACGCATATTGGGGTATTTACAACAGGTAAGCCAATTTTCCAGACCGGTAAGGTAGCTCTGTTGAAATTCTTTTCCTACCCTGGAGTGAACGTGTCGTCATGGGACCCGGAATGTTGCCCATGACACTAGGCTCACACACATCTCGAAAACCCTTTGAAATGCTTAACAGTCATCTTACAGCAACTTACGAATGTACTAATCTAGGGAGGAATGCCAAGAAGGTAAGACTTAAACACCTTACCAAGGCACCAATGGAAAACTTCGAGGAGAAGATAATACTATTAACAGAACCTTACGATAAACGTCGAGAAGGTAAGACTTACACGCAGTGAACGTACTGACGTACAGAGAAAGGGGATGAAACTAACAGCACCTTACGAATATACTATCATACGGAGAAGACACATTAAAATCGAGAAGACCAATACCTCAGGAACGTACTAATATAAGAGGAAAAGTTAAAGATGCGACTAACATCTTATGAACTTAGAAACGTACAGAGAAACGTTGAGAGGATAAGACTTTGTCTAATATCGTACGAACGCATAGATATAATGGGAAAAGTGACCAAGACAAGATTTCCGTAGTACAAAGTACGACTAATATCAATCTTTTCATAATTCAATTGGATAATTCTTTACACGATCCAAATCCGTTGGGTATTTCTAACCCAGTCCTTAGTACGTGGTTCTAACCGGTGACCGCCTACAGTGTTACACGCGGTAAATTTTAGCGGTTACCACCTGATAAGGAGAACGCTGAATTTAGGAGTTACCTTTCTTAGAACGCACTGTTGCTCGAAAACTGTCGAACCTGTATTGGCCATAATATTTGACGAACATTGCGCTTCCTTTAGATGACACGAGACTCGGACGGTTTCCATTGCAGTACCTGCCAAGAATAGGGTCACCTGATGTGCTTCCATCTCTCACTTCTACGTATCCACAATAGCATCCCGAGCAGCTTGATATGGACATCTTGTCGAAAGTCAGTTGGAGGCTGTAACCGTTTGCTGTGGAAATTTCCCATGAGCACGTCTTCCCGGGTGAACTTTTGTAGTAAATGTTGAGGTAATCTGGGCTGGCAATAGAGGACGAACTTGAGCTTCCAACAAAAATTCCTTCCAAAAAAATAACAGTATGCAAGGTTAAGGCGCTGTTACACAGGGCAATTTTCATGCGTCTTGCAATGCAGTGATGACGGGAGAATAGTGGGACAAGTTTCATACATGTTACACGCTGCAACTTGAACGAATCTCGTTACGCTGGGAAAAGTAGAAGAGTAGTCTACTGTTCCTGCACTTCACAACGCAGGTATTATTTCGTTGCGAGACAGAATGCGTGAGGGAGCCGTGTTATATGCGTGCAGTTTCGAAAGCAACTTGCAAAAATATATATTAAATAAATTAATAAAAACTCATAACTAGCTACGCGCAGGTATATATCTTTTTTCAAATATGGGCTGTTACTAAAGAATACTTTCGTAGATGAGAAAATGCAGCTATTAGGAGGAATGCCAGAAGATGCGCAACTTATCGCTCACCTTATCATGATTCATATTAGGTGCCCATAAGAAAAAAACCACTAATACAATTAATATTCCTAGAAATTCTTCTTCAAATATCAAATTGCCCTTGTTCGAAACAGAACAATGAAACTGTTGCCACTTTCTTCAGTTTGTGTTAAAAAAGGTAGGTTAGCTCGGAATGTTCACAAATGATGACTCCAATTTATATTACCGTAAGAAAAACGCCATGATGTTTACCGGTAGTAACATATTTTACTGTTTCAGTTGTCAAGGAAGATGGGCGAGGGGTGAGGGAGGAGGAGGGGGGGGGGGCGGGGGAGGGTAAAGGAGGCTTAAGGTGATTCCATCGAAAAAGAAGTTGCAATGAGAATTTGTTGAAACTTTGCACAGTTACTAATTACACCTAGTACATTGAAAAAATAAAATAAAAAGAGGGGGTCACCGTGTCTGATTTGACGCTAGGGGCTGTAGTATATAGGTACTTTGCTATCTTTAGACAGCAATATTAAAAAAACCTATCCTTGTACTAGAGACACCCATTACTTCAACAAAGTTATAACTAGCAATGAAATATAAGCATAATTCTTATGATTGAAGTACAGTGTTACAGTAAAATGTCTTAAAATTGCCGTTACAATGAAACTAATTTGAAATAATAGGCAAATCGAGCGTCTGCACGGTTCCAGTGAAACGCCTAAAATCTGACTGTAACAGTGAATCAACCGGAATATTTCAAAATTGAATAACGAAAAATTCTTCAAATGTGAATATATCATGTAAAGTCGTATTTTCCTTAAATAAATGGAATAAAAAAGTGGGGTCACCGAGTTCGTTTGGGAGAAAAAGACCATTTATTTCTCTGAACAGCTCAGCTTCCATAGAAAACCTATCAAGTTCCGAACGCGCACGCGCTCGTGCGCGTGCTACTCACGCAAAAAATGATGCGCAGAAAGGATGCGCAATGCAATAAATATCGTGATCAATAAGGTGGGGCTATTAGAAGGGGGCTACTTAGTAAGTATGTTAGACTTAATAGAGGATTTACGCATAACTTACTGTTTTGAGAACCTGGAGTGCAGGCGCCGTAAAGTGATGCTGGGTTTGCGGTCGTTCGCCACACAGGAAAGTGGGGATAAGTGTAAGGATATATTGCCGTTGTTGCAGGTGCTGGTGAAGAAAATCTGTATCCTTTTTGGTAAAAGATTATAAATCCTGAGCGGGTAATGCTAACGTCAGAGGAGAATGTGACAGTAATGGATCCACTGTATGTGAAGATGGAGGAAGGGATTGTGGACCCGCAGAACTTTCTGTTGTAGTAGCTATATCGAACCTCCACGTAATCAGCATCACACGCATATGAAGACTCCAAACTAAACTGCGTGAAATTTAAATGAATTCTTTCCCACGATGGCGATGTGATGGTCCAATTACACGACATGCTGTTTCCGTAATTCCAAGGGAAATTAGGACTGTAAATAACACCAGCAGTGGCTAGAGGATCGATCGAAGGACAACCTAGAAAAATAAAAATAAATAAATAAATAATCCATAAATAAATAATCGTTTAACTGACTCTTGTTACTGGTCTATTAACCCTCGGACGTTCAAGCAAAGTCACACCCCCACCGTAGTAAAAGGAAGGTTGATGCACCACCCCCCCCCCCCTTTGGGTTTTCGTTATGTTACAATATTTCGAAAAGAGTTCACCTTTAGCAGCAAGCCTTTGGTGTACTGGGGAAGATGAGGTATATATTATGGGTTGTCGCGCTGCTGGGAGCCTGTGACGTCATCCAAGAGGGCCACCATTTTTGGCGCCATCTTGGATTTTACCGAAAATTAGAAATTGATGCTGGACATGTAGAATGTGACATGGTTAAACATTATGTTGCTTTTTGTTGACATTTTTTTGGTATTTTTCACCTAAAAAGGGTAAAAAAACACGCACTTTTCTTCAAAGATGGCTTGACCACGTGCCACTTGTTACGTCATATCTAGTAACCTTAGTAACCGACTCTCACCAAACTTGTTTCAGAATATGTCTAAGGGATATGCGCACGGCTACTGAAAACGGCAGGTCTATATAATAATAATTCGCCTTGGAAAAATTCAAGAAAAACCTGATGGGGGGAATGGCATCAACCCTTCCATTGTGCGCACGAGGGTCAATGTTATGTTATACATGTCTATAATATTATATCTCCATCTATGTCCAGCAATGGAACGTGGCCTTTTTTAATTATCGTATCTTTATTACTCCTCCCTTACACAAGACGTACTACCTACCTGACGAGTCATTGAGTGCTTTGTAGTGTGCGACAAACCCCCTGCCTTGCCCGCTGCCATCTGACTGGAATCTCATATAGATGTATCGGTCTGAAGAATAAACGGGTGGGGGAAGACTACTGCCACAAGTTTTTATCAAGAGCTTGTTGCCATAAGAATCGCTCGATCCGTTGAAGATTTGTACGCTATCATAGTCGCAACCGGCATCGTCTTCCAGATCAAGAGAAGTGAAGTAAATAAGCACTTTCTGACCATAGGGTGCTATTATCCGCCATTTGCAGTCCTCGTTACTACTGTAAAAGTCAGGATAACTAGGACTGTAGATTGATCCAGAAAGAGCCGCTTGTCCGAAAGACAGGTTAATAAGTTTCACGGAACCACTACACTCTGTTAAAGAAACAAACACGTCAGTAAATAAAGAAACATGTTTATGATGGAAAGCAAGAAATCTTTGAAGACACGGTTGTTTGAAAGTTCAGTAAGACCCGTAGGAAACCCAAGCATAATAATTCCACATGAATTATATGAAGTTTAAATGAGAAAGTTTGTACGGCGTTTCAAAATTAAAATTTGTAGCCATACATAAGTCGAAATGACTAAATCAGTAAAAATCGTGAAACGTTACATTACACAGCGTTTCTAGGCAATTTAGGCGGTTTTTGTCTTATCTACACTATCGAGTATAATATAAAGAGAAGGACTGGTCAGCTATTTCCACTGCTCGATCCGTGTCGAAGATGGCTTGAACTTTCTCCCCAAAGCACTTTCGGCTCCCATTCCATCTCGACGTACCATTAAAAAGGATAACGTAAGTATATTTTTCTCGAGACAAATAGCACAAAGACCCACATATCTTGCGGTTAAAGAAAACTACCTACTAGACAAACTCACAGGACACTTCACAATTACTGCTTCGGAATCCGGGAAAATACGAAACGTCAGATTAGCGCGGTTAGCACTGGCATGGGTACCTGAGTAAAATCAAACCCTAAGGGAGAATGGCATGTAATTTGTTTATCACACTTAAATTTAATGCAAGCATCACCAAGTGAGGAAAAAAGACTTGTCTAAAGATCTACTAGCCTGAGAAAACAGCCGACGTCTCGCGAGGTCCTCACTTGAGTCCTCACAAAACGACGTCTGAGTAACGAGCGCAGAAATTCCATACTGATGACGCGTCACTAACCAGATCCAGGTAGTGCTTCTGATTGGTTGAAACGCGAGGGAATTTCGTTTCAACCAATCAGAAGCACTACCTAGATCTGGGTAGTGACGCGTCATCAGTATTGAATTTCTGCGCTCGTTACTGAGACGTCGTTTTGCGAGAGCTCACTGATTGGTGACCTCGCGAGACGTCGGCTGTTTTCTCAGGCTAAAGATCTACTATACTGCTCCAAGTGCTGTACGCAACATCAGTTGGCAAGAACATGTCTCCAGTGAAGTTCTCTGTGGAGAGATGGGGCTAGCTGGGCACTGCTATCCCTGGTGAAAATCCTATAAGGATCTTACAGGATTTTCTAGGGTTCTGTAGGATTACACAGGATCCTATCCAGGATCATCATGTTTGATAGGATCCTGTAAAATCTTTTAGGAGCCTGCACAAGATCCTGCACATGGATCCTTGATGATCTTTGCAGGATCCTCAACGACCTTTCCATGATCCTCAAGGATCGTTGTAGGGTCCTCGAGGATCGTTACAGGGACCTCAATTTCTGCGGTAATAATTCCACTACCCCAGAGTCTCTCCCTGCGTCCGCCCGCTGACCAAGAAGCTTGACGATTCTGGGAACGAGGATGGACCACAAGCCAAGGATCCTACGGACGTCACGTCTTGATAGTTGAGGAACATTTGAGCTTATTTCGACAGGAATCGAGCGGTTTTTATTCGGTGTGAATGAAGAGGGTCCTGAAGGGGGGCGGGGGGGAGGGGGTCCAAATCTTATTTCCCAGCCCAAATTTTGCACAAATCCCAGTTCCCAGTCGAATTTTTACCACAGATCCCATCCCCATGTGCAACAAATCCCAATGCAATTGTCTTTATTTTTTTGTTCTAATGCCCCAGACCTTTTGGTGGTGATTTTTAAAGCACAATGTAACTGAATGTTTCTCAAAGGTCACCAGTCGCTGCATGATCCCAACAGGCAACGAATTACAGTCGCTTTTCTTAAACATTTCCAACTGATCTGGAGTTCGTAGAACAAATGGTGCCTTTCCAGGATTCCCAGGCTCGACAAAGTCAAGGTAAGATACCTCCAATCAAGATCCATAAATCCTCGCTTTACACTACTTCCTACTAGATTCTCTGACGTATGGTTTCTCGAATTCTATCGGAGTGCAGTTCAATGAAATTTCCAGTTTACAGTTTTCCGTGTGGATTTTAACATTGTCCGACAAAATGTATTTGACTTCAACAATTACAGTCCGAAAAGCATCCGCATTCGTATCCACTCTTAAATAAGCTAATCGAGCACATGGTTTGACCGGTTAGGCGCATGCTCATAGCGGGAATGTCTACCGCTGTGCAACCAAATCGCTGATTTCAGTAAATGCAGTTTAAAATCAACGCTAAAATCAGGCCGCAGCTACATTTTTTAACAATTCTGTTGATTTGCAAACGTTTTGGGTCTTCTTAATTAATAAGGACTATTTTATTGCATTTTTATGCATTAATGGTGGACTTAACAAGAGTTTCAAATGATCTGTAGACTCCATAGGGCATCTTTCCCATTCCATTACACGCTAGCTATTTTGTTGCATTTTTATGCAGTAATGGACTTAACAAGAGTTTCAAATGATCTGTAGACTCCATAGGACATCTTTCCCATTCCCATTACACGCTACCTTTTTCCCAGTCCCAGTCGCCAAATCCCAGCCCCAGTGCCTCAAATACCATTTTTCCAGTGCTAAAATAGGCAAATCTCAGCTCCCACTTTACCCCTTCAGGACCCTCAATAAAAACTGGTGAAAGCTATTGAGCAGTACTCGTAGGTGATACAGTTTATAATGCCCTACGCGGTATAATGCCAAACTAGGCGGTTGTAACGTTAAAACCACCTAGTTGCCTGGTGGTTCCAACATTTTGGTCTATATAGCAGATGAAATATTTTAAACTTTTAAATAAATCAGTACCACCATTCAAATGAAACACACTTAAGGTCCTACGAGCTTTTAAATCCTGCCAATCAGGGTAAGACTGTGTGAGTATCGTAGCTGCGTCTATAATTGCAAGGAAAACTGTTCAAAGAAGAAATTTTCACTATTTATGAGATGTCCTAAAGTAAATTTTACATTTCACATTTCCGAGTCTCAGTTAACATGGACTACAAATAATTAACGCTCGAAACTAATGCCCAGTTCAGACGTGGTGTTTCTGCCGTGCCGAACTTGAATCGAGAACTGATTAAGTTCGACATGTACAAAAGCTCGGCAGAAGCACGGCGTCTGAATCAAATTTTTGAATTAAGTTCGACTTAACAATTAAGTTCGACAAGCTCTGCCGTGCTACACGACTCTGGCACGGTAGCGATTCAAGCATCGTGCTTCTGCCCAGCCGAACTAAATTCATAAATTATACAAATGTATTTTCGCGGGATCGGGATCCCGAGAGGAGTTACGAGGACAATTTTTCTTTACTGAGTATGCGCATTGAGTGTTGTTTTCCTACATGGCGGCTTTGGGAAGACGTTTGGACGAAGTGCACGCTATTTTGAAGCTGGATGATCATTTATCATTGAACGAAGAAGCACCTAAACATTGACATTCCACTAGCTGGCTATGGAGATTACAGACGTGACAACGAGCACGAAAAACAAGACGCTACTGACGCTGAATCAGCAAGTCTTCGGAAACCAGTCGTACAAAGAAGAAGAAGGCTGCAAGAAGATCGTCCTGGAACGAAGAGGACACAGAATGTTTTCATGAACCTCGCGTCAGAGCAAGGGTTCCATACTTGTTCGAACCATGTTAACCGCGGTGAAGCGGACGATTGATCGATCGGCAACGACTTTCTTGGAAAGTAGCCGGTGTAGTTATGAAACAAACTCGCAATTACCGTCCGCCTTACTTGTATAATGGCAAAAGAAAAGGAATATATCTGCTACATAGAGTTTTGATGGAGTTTAACGAGTAGGAGTTTTTTGCTGTACTTTCGAATACGCCATACTACAATAATTTTTGTACACGTACTGCTACTAATTATGACGTCGCTTCAGTAAATCTTGAATTAAGTACGACTGTAGCGCAACGTCTGAATCAGAGCCGTCTACTGTCGAACCTTAATGCAATTAAGTTCAGCACGGCAGAAGCACGACGTCTGAACTGGGCATAAGTGAAGCAATGACTCGCAGTTGTCCTTAACTTTGCGCATCGGCTTGAAAGGAAAAGCCGTTGATAGCTCACTGGAAAGAGGACTTCCACATTACCAACATCAGTGAATAAGAAGTTATTATTATCTTACCGAGAACAGATGCGAAAAATGCTCTCTCCTCCGCAGAGCCTCCTGAGAAAGAAACGGGAGCGGGAGCACTGGAGAGAGAAAAAGGGAGCGCGGGGAACTGTAGGAGGCCTCTGCGGAAGAGAGCGCGAAGAATGTATGTCGGGAATGTATGTTGTATGTCGGGAGTGATTTCTTGCACGATTTGCACGATTTGCGTGCCTCCATTACAGGCATCTGCTCAAAAAAACTGACAAACACTCAAAATTCCCTGGCAAAATTCTTCGAATCTAGGCAAGATTTGAAAGCTAATTTTAAGGTGTTGGAGTGCTGTCGATGTCTAAGCCGAAGTGCAAAAGGTGTTTAAAAAATGTGAGATAAGTTTCTTCACTTGGCAGGTTGTTCTCGTAATAACGGAAATGTACTCACGTCCGGCAGTGACTTGTACTTCCGCCAGAAGAAAAGCTACAAAATATTAAAAATAACTGTCAGAGATAAAATGTGGATCACGATATCATTTGCTGTTACCTGCATGTTACGGTCTACAACGACTCAGTTCGTGACAGAGGCTATTATTTTAAAGCTCGCAGATTCGTTCCGAAAGTCACGCATATTAAACCGTAATTGTGAATCGAGCACATAGGATTAGTTATATTTGTGTACCGTGTGTAAGAACGTTTAGAGAATACAGAGTGCATTTTCATACTTTCGCTGCATTAATTGTTCTCCTGACGATTTCTTGTAAAAGCTTTGTTATACAGGCTTGAACAGAAATACAGACGACTCTAACATGCGCTGAAACACGATCTCGTGATGCAGTTTTATATGACGCACAAAATTCAATTAAATAACGTTGAACCCCGGCATTGAACACGGCTGCAAAAATTCGTTAACAGAGACACAAATCAGCGTTTTTAACCCTACCAAAGATAAAAAAGGGGTTCTATAATTCCTACGAAGTCATTTTGATTGTATAGAACTTTAAATTTGTTTTTTACTTCGGTTGCCCTTTAATTGAAATTCATTACCTTCGTCCATCTCGTCGATATTTAAGCTGAAATTTGTAAACAAACAAAATCGTCACGGAATGAATAATTTTTTCACAGGGCTGAAAGTGTTTACCACTGAGTTGAAGGTCGAGCAATTGTTCTACCTGTTAACAATACGTTTTTTTTTATTCCGATCTTTCTCTACGCAAAGCTACTCAGTGTCATACATTAATTATATTCAATTCGAGATCGAAGGCGAAATTGTAAACGCGGAAGGAACATCAATCCACAAACAAATAATGAAATGTTGCTAAGATCACTTACCCAATGCGGTTAATATTAGTTTTCGCACAAATACCATGTTCATAGCACGGGAGAGTAACACTGTTACAGACTGTAGAAGTAAATAAGTGTGTCCTTGTAGCTTTTTCAGGACTCTGGAATTTCGCGATAGGTACGTGGTGTAACTGTCATATAGTGGTTTGACTTAATCCAATATAGGCATAAATATAGGACCATACATAGCTATACGCAGCTATACGTGGCTATACACAGCTATACGTGGGTACAAACAGTTATACATGGCTATACACAGCCAAACCCATATGGGTATACACAACTATACGTGGCTATACACAGCTACATATGTCTAAGCACAGCCATACATCGCTATACACATCTATACATAGCTATACGCAGCTATACATGCTATACACAACTTTATATGTCTAAAGACAGCTATACTTACTGTATACAGCTATACATGGCCATACACAGGCAGACATAGCTATTATACACAGCTATACATGGCTATACACAGCTACACATAGCCATACATAGCTATAAACAGCTATACATGGCTATACACAGCTATACATGGCTGTACACAGCTATACAAAGCCATACATAGCTATACACCGCTATACACATCAATACATAGCTATAAACAGCATACATGGCTATAAACAGCCATACATAGCCGTATACAGCTATACATGGGGATACACAGGCATCCATAGCGATACACAACCATACATCGCTATACACAGCAAAACATAGCCCTGCATAACTATAAACAGCTATACATGGCTATACACAGCTATAGATGACTATAAACAGCTATGCATGACTATACACAGCTATACATGGCTATACAGATCTCTAGAGCTATGGCTATACACAGGCATACATGGCTATACACAGACATACATGGCTATACACAGGGATAAATGGCTATACACAGCTATACATGGTTATACACAGCTCTCTATGGTCACACACAGGCATAGATGGCTATACACAGACATACATGGCTATACACAGGCACAAATGGTATAACAGCTATACATGGCTATACATAGCTTTACATATCTTCGTTCGCGACTGCACCCAATACGGAATACATTTTCTTGCAACTAGCCGTCAATATAATGTAGAATTGCCGTCTAAACATCGCAATTAGTTTGTAATGTTACTTTGTGAATAAAACGAACATGAGAACCTTGACTTGCGTGGCACTCCTAGGGTTAAAGCGAAAAGGTGATGATGTTTGTTGAAGATTCAGACCTGAAAATGGGCGGTGAGAGGGAACCTTATCGTATTCGCATTTTTAAAGATCTCAAACTTGAAAACATTTTCCTTAAAAAAGAAAAAAAACTAGTACAAGCAGATCTGTAGAATATTGTATCACTACTGAGTTTAGTATCATGAAATATACATTTCAATCTACCAAAGTCAGTCCGTGGCGGCCTAAGTACTGAAGGCCTTATTTGTTATCGATAGAACTGAGGAAAAGATATCTTTCTGCAGCTATATATCCTAGACGAAACGTTTGTATGTGTAGAGTAGCTTGAAAAAGTAACGATCGTAATGTACTTAATGCCCGGACATGACAAGAACGAGAGTCAACAAAAGTCCAAACTCTTCAACAACGGGAAAGAGTTAATGACAGTACGCGCAGAGTTAGAGGCCCGACGAGAGCGAGAGTTTCAACTTCCATCGATTCAAGTGACTTGAAAACTTCTGAGCAGGTTGAAACTCTTCGAGATTCCCCAAGAGCGTGTGCAAATTTCAACTAATCAAGCCAAATGAAGGCAAGGCGATTTCAAAACGGAGCTATAGTATCCAGTTCCTGTTTGGTCTATACAAAAAAATGAATTTAACTGGGTAAAACTGAGAACTGATTAACCCTGAAACAAAAACATATTTCTAACTTGTTCATTTATTTTTAAATGGCACCAAAAAGGGAAACGGGGGTAAAAGCCCCCCTCAGCCCACCCCTCGCGCGGTCCCTGATAGGAAAGACCGCAAACAATAAATAAATTACTACAAGGAAAAGCATATTTCGGGAGAAGGGACAGAGAAAACAAACGCAGTCTCACTTCCAATCAGCCCGCCATTGTTTTAACTGTACGGCTGTAAGATGTACATGGTAAAGGTTTAGTTTAAAATGAAAGAATGAAATCAGATTAACACACTAACAAACTAGTAATTATTCTGGAATCACCACATTAGCTCAATCTGCGCAAAAGCTAACATGGTTCTAGGTCTAAAAAGAGAACGTTTGGTTCTTCAAATGCAGTAGGCATACGTAGCAATAGCCTTCAAGGCACCTTTGACACCCATCCTGGAGCATGCCTACCCTACGTGGAATTCATACCTTGTAAAGCATAACCATGCTATCGAGTCTGATCTAAGGAGGGCAACGCGTTTAATATGTGGCCCACTAAGGAGTTTGCGGAAGGCTGGGGGTATAGCTGTCTATAGCCATGTATTGCTATATACAGCTAGACATAGCTATGTATAGCCATGTGTAGCTGTGTAAAGCCACGTATAGCTATGTATAGCTATGTATGGCTGTCTATGGCTGTGTATAGCCATGTATATCTGCATACAGCTATATATTAATATATCTGTGTATACATATATGGCCATGTATAGCTGTGTATAGCCGTGTATAGCTGTGTATAGCCATGTATGCCTGTGTATAGCCATGTATAGCTGTGTAGAGCCATGTATCGCTGTGTATAGCCATGTATAGCCAGGTAGGGCTGTGTATAGCCATGTATAGCTGTGTATAGCTATGTATGGCTATGTTTAGCTGTGTATAGCTATGTGTAGCTGTGTATAGCCATGTGTAGCTATGTATAGCCATGTATAGCTGTGTATAGCTATGTACGGTTATGTATAGCTGTGTATAGCTATGTGTAGCTGTGTATAGCTATGTATAGCTGTGTATAGCTATCTATGGCTGTGTATAGCCAGGAATAGCTGCATACAGCTATATATTAATATATCTGTGTATAGCCATGTATGGCCATGTATAGCTGTGTATAGCCGTGTACAGCTGTGTATAGCCGTGTATGCCTGTGTATAGCCATGTATAGCTGTGTTAGAGCCATGTATCGCTGTGTATAGCCATAAATAGCCAGGTAGGGCTGTGTATAGCCATGTATAGCTGTGTATAGCTATGTATGGCTATGTATAGCTGTGTATAGCTATGTGTAGCTGTGTATAGCCATGTGTAGCTGTGTTTAGCCATGTATAGCTGTATATAGCTATGTACGGTTATGTATAGCTATGTATAGCTATGTGTAGCTGTGTAAAGCCATGGCAAGCTGTATACAGCTATGTATAGCTGTGTATAGCCTGGTATAGCCCTGTATGGCTGTGTATAGTCATGTATATGTATACAACTATATATATATAGCTGTGTATAGCCATGTCTACTTATTTATAACAGGTATGGCCGTATATAGCTATGTATAGCTGTATATAGCCATGTATGCCTGTGTATTGTGGTGTATAGCTGTGTATAGCTATGAATGACTATGTATAGCTGTGTAGAGCCATGTATAGCTTTGTGTAGCCATGTATAGCTGTGTATAGCCATGTATAGCTGTGTATAGCTATGTATAGGTGTGTATAGCATGTATAGCTTTGTATAGCCATGTATAGCTGTTTATAGCTATGTTTGGCTATGTATAGCTGTGTCTAGCCATGTATAGCTGTGTATAGCCATGTATAGCATGTTTATAGCTATGTGTGCCTGTGTATAGCCATTTATATCTGTGTATAGCTATGTATGGCTATGTATATCTGCGTATAGCCATGTATAGCTGTGTATAGCCATGCATATCTGTGTATTGTCATGTACAGCTGTTTATAGCTATGTATGCCTGTGTATGGCTGTGTATAGCCATGTATAGCTGTGTATAGCTATGTATAGCCGTGTATAGCCATGTATAGCTGTGTAAAGCCATGTATGGCCATGTGGTCTGTATAGCCATATATAGCTGTGTATAGCTGTGTATATCTGTGTATAGTCATGCATAGCCATGTATAGCTGTGTACAGTCATGTATAGTATTGTATAGCTGAGTATAGCCATGCACTGGAAAAGTTGAAAATTTACGAAACATGTAATTTTCATGTAAATCTGGATTTACAGGATTTGTAAATTGCAATTTACATTTTAAGGTTTTGTAAAACAAAATTTACATGAAATTTACACGTTTCAATAGATTATGTAAACGTGGTGTAAATGAAAATTTACAGGGTCACTTTCTGGTCTTATAATTCGAAAAACATGTAAAAAACGTGTAAATTCCTTTTGGCAAATTTACAGTATCTGTAGTGTAAAAAAGTATGTAAATTGTTTGAACACATCATGTAAATAACATGTAAATGGTCTTAACAGAAAACTGCAGTGTTAGAACTCTGTAAATTGAATTTACGAGGAACTGATATCTTTCCATGGACAATGTAAATGTCCTGTAAATGGTACTTTACATGGTCATGTTCTAATGCAGATTTGAGGATAATGTAAATAACACGTAAATTTATGGTTACTAGAAAATGGGGCGATTGAACCGCATATCGTTTCCATGTGTCATGTAAATGAGCGGTAAATAGTGATTTTCAACATGTAAATGGTTTAACCAGATACAGTAAGGTTGCTGTTGATGCTTGAACAGACAGAGTGACAGAGTAATGGGCTCCTGTACCTGATAAGAAATTAAGGTGATTTCTTTGTGAAAACAAAATGGCATATACGGGGCTTTGACGTAAAATGGCATATACTGGGCCAAGTAAAATGTCTGTAAAATGGCATGTACGAGGCTCTGTTAAATGTCTGTGGTCTTCCATAGCTCAAAAGGAGGTCGTTCCCAGGATACGTGAGGTATATTTAATCTAGTAAATCAGTTATCGTTCGAGTACTGACGTAGGCAAGGATCGAGCTTCGGTTGAGCAGAGAGAATAGAGTTCCGGTTTATCAAAGAAGAGTGTGCTGGAGCCTTAGGGTGGTTACGTTTCATTAATTGTTATGGTAACACTGTATTTATATTCTTAAAATTTTATTCCTGGCAATTAACGGTCGTTGGTGTGCCATTCTGTTCCGGTTTTTTCCTTCTTCTTTTCTTTCTTTCTTCCTTCTTGAATTTTTCTCAATGTAAGTTAAGTCAAGAAAATGACCTCCTTTGGACCTATGGAATCTAGACTCTACCAGTGTCTCTAAAACGGCATATACCGGGCTCTTTAAAATGTCTGTAATAGGGCATAAACGGGGCTCTGTAAAATGTCTGTAAAATGAAGGAAATGGGGCATCATAAAATCTCTGTAAATTGACGTAAACGAGGCACCACAAAAACTCTGTAAATTGACGCAAACGGGGCATCATAAAATCTCAGGCTCCTGCTGTAAACCATGAAGTCACAAACAGGGCATCATAATTTATAGGTGTTACAAATTTGCGTTAGTTTATCAATTTAGAAACGTTTCAAACAGAGCACTGGCGTTAATTCATCTGAAAATACCCCCGTTTAATTTCATTGGCGAACGATGCATATTTGATGTACCAACCGGGCTCGTTGCTCCTTCGCAGCGGTATTTTCTCAACTTAACGGATAAGAAAAAAAAATAAAAAACGCAGTTGCGATTTGAAAAAAAAATTTGTTGTAGATTTAGAGTACCGATATTATTAGAGCTAATGAAAATGAATCGAAAAGCGGTTCGCATTTTCATTTATTTGCCGGTTCTGGCCCAATCTCGTACCAGGGTGGGTTTGGCCGAGTGACCTTGGGTACGAATTGATCATGCGCAAAGTGGTTCACTTCCCGACGTGCTGTTCGTATTTTTGGCGCCGATCGTTGAATTCATCGTTTGAGGTCTAAAATTTCTGTCGCTTTGGAGAGATGGCTTGTGAACTATTCCTTCTCCCTGCTCCACGGTCTCTGAATAGCTGCAAACAATCTTCTTACAGCGGATTAACGATCAGTGGGAATGTTTTTCTGCCATTTAACAAGCTGGATCGAGTCAACTTTTGGCCGCCATATTTGATGGCTCATGATCATGCATGGTTCTTGCTGTAATTGCCGAGGTAAGCTAAGTTTTAGACTGTAAAACGTGAGCTAAGGCTCTTGTATGTCCAAATATTCGTGCCTTGTTTGATATTTACCACGTTTAAGCCAATTGCCCCCACTTTAAGTGTTCTTGATGACACTTTCTTTGGGACTTCAAAAGTACATGATGTAAGCTCAACATCAATTGTGGCTCATTTCTGAGCTCCCACACCTTTTAAAATCAAGACTGGAATAAGCTTATATTTTCTTTGTTTTAAATTATCATGTTTACACATTTTATTTCATAGTTTGAGATCTTTATGCTTGCCCGACGTGACCAATCGAACCAAATTGAACATTCGATAAACCAAATTCAATCGAACCCAGTCGAACTCAATCATATGATTGGGTTCGATAATCGAATTCAGTCGAGCTCTCACAAAAAAAAATGGAGCAATCAAACGTTGATTAGGTTCGATTGTGTTCGATAAGGTTTGATTCAGTTCGACGGCAAGGCAGTCACAAAACATGATCAGTGTGGATGACATTTCATTGAAAATAGAGGTAGCAGAGCCAAATCTGGGGAGATGCAAGTTTTTCTCGGCAGCTTACAATGCCAACTCTTTCCACATCATCGGCTTAGTTCATTGAATTTTGCGTGGGTTATTGTAAAGATTACATATGCTGATAAGAAATAAATGAATCATATATGAAAATTTAAAATAGTTGGGGTGAATTGAAATTTATATAATCTTCTGTTGTCTGATGAACTTAATTTGTAAGTTCTCACATTGTGAACCATACTGTTCAAAAACCTTCTTATTTTAAATGATTTTTTTTTGTTCGATTCGTTCGATTGGGTTTGAAAATGGAACACAATCAAACTTTCACACAATTTCTTTAGTTCAATTGTGTTCGATTTCCAAATCAATCAAACCTAGTCATTCGATTTAGTTTGATTGGGTTTGATTGAGTTCCATTACTGAAAAGTTCGATTGGTCACATCAGGTACTTGGTACAGTTTGCTAGTGATGGCTTTGTTGTTAGATCTTCAAGCTGCTGTACTATTTGCAAGTGACCACATTGACTCTGATTGAATATGGGTTTTATCATGTTTATACATTTAATTTCATAATGTGAGATCTTTATGCTTGGTACGGTTTGCTAGTGACAGTTTTTTGTCAGATCGTCAAGCTGCTGTACCATTGTCAGTGACCACATCACCTTATATTCCATCTGTTTCTGTCAGACAGACAGGTAACATCTATTAGTGTGATCAGTGTATACCCAGGGCTGTCATTAAGGGCCGTAAACCCTAACACCTGTTATGGCTGAGTATTCATGATGGGACCTCAATGTTATGGATGAACTCGGTTTGTTGTCCTTACAATTTACTTACAAGTTTGTTATGGGTGTGAAGTTCAAGGTAACAGGTGACTCAAAGCTTAATGACAGCCCTGTATACCGAATCATTGGTTACTCAAACCTGGTCATGCATTCCTGTCAATAACAAACTAATGAATGGCTTCTGGCACCCAGCTGGAGTAGGAATTTGACAGGTTTACAATTTGCATAATCTGGCTGTAACAGTCAGTTACATTTCATTATTTTTACATCTCTTTATTTTTATTCTCTTTTCTCTTCGCTGCCCTTTTTTTTTTCAATGCATAAATGTTGAGAGAACTCAAACACCAGGCCTGGTATTTACGTATTCTTAAGGACGGCGCCTCCTTTTGTTACTGCCCATACGTTCTGTGCATCCTGGTACATGTACAGTGTGTATATTCAGATTTCTTAAGGAAATTGCCCACTAATACAACAATATTTTTGCACGGTTTATGACTATGTGGAAAAAGCAGATCTTAGCAAGGGCTATCAGAATCCAAAAAGAAAATTGGGGGTAACCATTCATTTTTCAGAGATAATAGAGCTTAAGTTTGGAAAGAAATTGCCATACATTCTTTGTATTTTAATGCTTTTTTAGAATTATGGTTGCTTAGTTATCTCTGAAAAATGCACAGTTACCCACATTTTTCTGTCTGGATTCCAATAGCCCTTGCTAATATCTACTTTTTCCCCATAGTCATAACCTTTGCAAAAGTACATCTGTATTAGGAGGCACCGTCCTTAAAAGGTTGTGCAACTATGCAAATCGAAGTCAGTCAAACTCTCACCCTGACCTGAGGCTGGAAGTCATGTATTAACTATTATGGAATATCAGATCAAGTTTCACTTTGAATTGTTTATTTCAAGAGCCACTTATTGCAACAAAAAATATCCATTAATGAATTCATTTGTTTGTAACTGACAGGAACACATGACTGGGTTAGTTTGAGAACAAAATAAGGCCTTTGTGCAAGATAAATTTATGCCTTAGCAGTGACTAAC
This sequence comes from Siderastrea radians, assembly GCA_964017195.1. NCBI lineage: Eukaryota > Metazoa > Cnidaria > Anthozoa > Scleractinia > Rhizangiidae > Siderastrea > Siderastrea radians. The sequence continues at coordinate 7,963 of OZ024894.1, read as the reverse complement.
CTTCAAATCACTGTTTTTATTGCACAATGAAATCAAGGCAAATAGTGTACACCAGGCTTTTATTGATGGCTTAAAATTTGGTTGCTGACATATAATATGAACATGAATATATGAAATTCATATATTTGAACTGCAGATAAAGATAGAATTATATGTAGGTCATCGCAGTGAAGGTGTTCCAACCTAAGCGGTTGAAAAGAAGAAACCTGAAAAAATTCAGGCTTGAATGGGAATCGAACCCATGACCTCTGCAATACCGGTGTAGCGCCCTAACCAACTGAGCTATCAAGCCAACTGGGAGCTGGTCCATTGAGAGTTTGTATTATCCCGTAGATGGAGAATAAATGAACATGAATATATGAAATTCATATATTTGAACTGCGGATAAAGATAGAATTATATGTAGATCATCGCAGTGAAGGTGTTCCAGCCCTAAGCGGTTGAAAAGAAGAAACCGGAAAAAAAAATTCAGGCTTGAACGGGAATCGAACCCATGACCTCTGCGATACCAGTGCAGCGCCCTAACTAACTGAGCTATCAAGCCAACTGGGAGCTGGTCAATTGAGAGTTAGTATTATGCCGTAGATGGAGAATAAAATAATGAACATGAATATATGACATTTATATATTTGAACTGCGGATAAAGATAGAATTATATATAGATTATCGCAGTGAAGGTGTTTCAACCTAAGCGGTTGAAAAGAAGAAACCTAAAAAAATTCAGGCTTGAACGGGAATCAAACCCATGACCTCTGCGATACCGGTGCAGGGCCCTAACCAACTGAGCTATCAAGCCAACTGGGAGCTGGTCAATTGAGAGTTTGTATTATCCCGTAGATGGAGAATAAATGAACATGAATATATGAAATTCATATATTTGAACTGCGGATAAAGATAGAATTACATGTAGATCATCGCAGTGAAGGTGTTCCAACCTAATCGGTTGAAAAGAAGAAACCTGAAAAAATTCAGGCTTGAACGGGAATCGAACCCATGACCTCTGCAATACCGGTGCAGTGCCCTAACCAACTGAGCTACACCGGTATCGCAGAGGTCATGGGTTCGATTCCCATTCAAGCCTGAATTTTTTCAGGTTTCTTCTTTTCAACCGCTTAGGTTGGAACACCTTCACTGCGATGATCTACACATAATTCTATCTTTATCCGCAGTTCAAATATATGAATTTCATATATTCATGTTCATTTATTCTCCTTCTATGGGATAATACGAACTCTCAATTAACCAGCTCCCAGTTGGCTTGATAGCTCAGTTAGTTAGGGCGCTGCACCGGTATCGCAGAGGTCATGGGTTCGATTCCCATTCAAGCCTGAATTTTTTCAGGGTTTTTTTTTCAACCGCTTAGGTTGGAACACCCTCACTGTGATGATCTACATATAATTCTATCTTTATCTGCAGTTCAAATATATGAATTTCATATATTCATGTTCATTTATTCTCCATCTATGGGATAATATGAACTCTCAATTGACCAGCTCCCAGTTGGCTTGATAGCTCAGTTGGTTAGGGCCCTGCACCGGTATCGCAGAGGTCATGGGTTCGATTCCCGTTCAAGCCTGAATTTTTTCAGGTTTCTTCTTTTCAATCGCTTAGGTTGCAACACCTTCACTGCGATGATCTACATATAATTCTATCTTTATCCGCAGTTCAAATATATGAATTTCATATATTCATGTTCATTTATTCTCCATCTACGGGATAATACGAACTCTCAATTGACCAGCTACCAGTTGGCTTGATAGCTCAGTTGGTTAGGGCGCTGCACCGGTATCGCAGAGGTCATGGGTTCGATTCCCGTTCAAGCCTGAATTTTTTTCAGGTTTCTTCTTTTCAACCGCTTAGGTTGGAACACCTTCACTGTGATGATCTACATATAATTCTGACATATAATATGTTAGCCGCATCTCTGTGACATGAATGCTGTGTTTGAAAAATGATCAATATAAGGCCGATTTGCTTTAAAATGCACAGAGGACCCTTATTCCACAAAAAATATCAACTTAAGCAGCTGATAACGAAACAACCTGAAGAAAATGTCTCGCCTGAAGTTTTTTTCAGGTTGTTGTTTTATCAGCTGCATAAGTTGATATCATTAACTGTGATGGTCGTTATCATTTCATAGTTTAGTACCACTTGCCTTTTTGACAAGTTTTAGTGAAGATACTTTCTTATCATTGCTTTGGCTCAAAGAGTAAAATAGTCTATCAGCTCTTTTCATGTACATGCATGTAAACATTTCATTCAAGGGGAATCCTTCAATTTACCTTTTAGGTGATTTCTGATTATAAAAAGGAAAGGCTGGATGCCATAAAAGCTGATTCCCTGAAGTTGTTGCAAACAGGGCTTGTAAGTATTCATGTATTAATTTATTACTCATTAATATATGTAACAGTAAGTTTTCTGAAAATTAGTTTTAGGATTACATGAAAAAAAGTTTTAACCATTGCCTTAAAAGCTCAATGCCAGCCTTTTAGTGTGTTGGATGTATGTCACAACACCATTTCTCTGCAGACAATTCATCACAGTCAAAATACTCAGCATGTGACCATTTGCCTGACACTAGTAATAAACCAATCAACAGTTATTTGAAATTATGGTACTGGATTCAGGATATCATTGGAATATTACAATAGGCTAAGCAAAATTGAAATTTTGATCCCATTAATAAAATCTATCTATTATTAGTGAAAGTCATTCCTAAATAAATATGCGAATGTGCTGAATATCTTGAATGTAATTCAGTTTGCTGTGTACTAATTAATAACCATGTAGTGAATTCAGTGTACAAGAAAATGCAGGTTTTGACAGGGTGTCTGTATTAAGCGGGTACTATATTTATTAATTAGTCTAGTGTCTGTGCTTATGGTTACTGTTGATACCGGTGCAGTGCCCTAACCAACTGAGCTACACCGGTATCGCAGAGGTCATGAGTTCGATTCCCATTCAAGCCTGAATTTTTTCAGGTTTCTTCTTTTCAACCGCTTAGGTTGGAACACCTTCACTGCGATGATCTACATATAATTCTATCTTTATCCGCAGTTCAAATATATGAATTTCATATATTCATGTTCATTTATTCTCCATCTATGGGATAATACGAACTCTCAATTAACCAGCTCCCAGTTGGCTTGATAGCTCAGTTAGTTAGGGCGCTGCACCGGTATCGCAGAGGTCATGGGTTCGATTCCCATTCAAGCCTGAATTTTTCAGGGTTTTTTTTCAACCGCTTAGGTTGGAACACCTTCACTGCGATGATCTACATATAATTCTATCTTTATCTGCAGTTCAAATATATGAATTTCATATATTCATGTTCATTTATTCTCCATCTATGGGATAATATGAACTCTCAATTGACCAGCTCCCAGTTGGCTTGATAGCTCAGTTAGTTAGGGCGCTGCACCGGTATCGCAGAGGTCATGGGTTCGATTCCCATTCAAGCCTGAATTTTTTCAGGGTTTTTTTTTCAACCGCTTAGGTTGGAACACCCTCACTGTGATGATCTACATATAATTCTATCTTTATCTGCAGTTCAAATATATGAATTTCATATATTCATGTTCATTTATTCTCCATCTACGGGATAATACGAACTCTCAATTGACCAGCTACCAGTTGGCTTGATAACTCAGTTGGTTAGGGCGCTGCACCGGTATCGCAGAGGTCATGGGTTCGATTCCCATTCAAGCCTGAATTTTTTCAGGGTTTTTGTTTCAACCGCTTAGGTTGGAACACCCTCACTGCGATGATCTACATATAATTCTATCTTTATCTGCAGTTCAAATATATGAATTTCATATATTCATGTTCATTTATTCTCCATCTATGGGATAATATGAACTCTCAATTGACCAGCTCCCAGTTGGCTTGATAACTCAGTTGGTTAGGGCGCTGCACCGGTATCGCAGAGGTCATGGGTTCGATTCCCGTTCAAGCCTGAATTTTTTTTCAGGTTTCTTCTTTTCAACCGCTTAGGTTGGAACACCTTCACTGTGATGATCTACATATAATTCTGACATATAATATGTTAGCCGCATCTCTGTGACATGAATGCTGTGTTTGAAAAATGATCAATATAAGGCCGATTTGCTTTAAAATGCACAGAGGACCCTTATTCCACAAAAAATATCAACTTAAGCAGCTGATAACAAAACAACCTGAAGAAAATGTCTCGCCTGAAGTTTTTTTCAGGTTGTTGTTTTATCAGCTGCATAAGTTGATATCATTAACTGTGATGGTCGTTATCATTTCATAGTTTAGTACCACTTGCCTTTTTGACAAGTTTTAGTGAAGATACTTTCTTATCATTGCTTTGGCTCAAAGAGTAAAATAGTCTATCAGCTCTTTTCATGTACATGCATGTAAACATTTCATTCAAGGGGAATCCTTCAATTTACCTTTTAGGTGATTTCTGATTATAAAAAGGGAAGGCTGGATGCCATAAAAGCTGATTCCCTGAAGTTGTTGCAAACAGGGCTTGTAAGTATTCATGTATTAATTTATTACTCGTTAATATATGTAACAGTAAGTTTTCTGAAAATTAGTTTTAGGATTACATGAAAAAAAGTTTTAACCATTGCCTTAAAAGCTCAATGCCAGCCTTTTAGTGTGTTGGATGTATGTCACAAGACCATTTCTCTGCAGACAATTCATCACAGTCAAAATACTCAGCATGTGACCATTTGCCTGACACTAGTAATAAACCAATCAACAGTTATTTGAAATTATGGTACTGGATTCAGGATATCATTGGAATATTACAATAGGCTAAGCAAAATTGAAATTTTGATCCCATTAATAAAATCTATCTATTATTAGTGAAAGTCATTCCTAAATAAATATGCGAATGTGCTGAATATCTTGAATGTAATTCAGTTTGGTGTGTACTAATTAATAACCATGTAGTGAATTCAGTGTACAAGAAAATGCAGGTTTTGACAGGGTGTCTGTATTAAGTGGGTACTATATTTATTAATTAGTCTAGTGTCTGTGCTTATGGTTACTGTTGATCACATTTCTCTTCCAGGTTCAAAGAGACCAAGAAATTATGATTGCCCTCCACTTTTCAAAAGAGAGACAGGTTTCCTCTGTCACATTAAAAAGACTGAAACCATTGTGCAAGGATCACTGCATTCCTTGCATGCCAGGGACACCTAAACAAGACCTACTGAGTTCCCTAGGACAGGTTCTGTTTGAGAAATGTAGTAAAATGTAAAAACAATGAAGAACTTATCACATATGATAACCTCGTAACTATTGATTTACCTACCGGTACTAATTTGTCATGTGCAATTGAACTTTGCTTACACGTAACATATTTTCTTGGTTATAAAAACCAGGGTTCAAATAAGATACAATTTAACAGCATTCATAAGTCGACCTCACACAATGAACACATACATTTTCTGTTGATGAGACTGATTCTTCTCCGATGGGTGTACTACTTTGGGTGTGCATAAACCATCACCGAATACCACTCCACAATGTACTGAGTACCAAATTCTAAAGTTGCAAATACTAAAACGAATGCTGTGTCTGTGAGCCCAAAGTTGTAAGCACTGGTCCACTTAACCAGGAAAATATGGTACAAGACAACAATTCGATCAAATCTAGTTCAATGAATTTTTCCTTTGTTTTGTGAAAGTTGATGCTGTAGAATATGATGTCGGCATCTACATAACAAATCTTAGAAATATACCAGAGTCAAATACATGTATCTTGACACTTTAAGACGGATTCAGCTCAGCATTCGAGCAATAAGTGCAAGAATTAATTACTAATACTCATAGCAAGGTACCATTTTGAAGTAATATATCAAACACGAGAAAGAGTGTTTCATCAGGATATCCAAACCCCGAGAAGTGGGTTGAAAAAACGAGGCGCAGCCGAGTTTTTTTGACCGACTTCGAGGTGTTTGGCTACCTGATGAAACACTCTTTCGAGTTTTTGATATGGCTTCTCAAACCAGTCATAATTCTTGGAGGACCATTGGGTTGCATCATCACTGATTTATGCTTTTCACCTGACAACGTTTTTTCAATTGGGTGTAGATAACAAATTGTAAGAATGATTAATACAAATGTGTAGTATCTTTTAAAATAACTTAATTGGTCAAAAACAACAATTATTACCATTTGCATCGAAACAAAAGGATATTTATACATTTAACAAACCTATTATATTGATGTGAAAATATTTTGAAAGCACGTAGTTCAAATTATAATTTTTATTGAATTGGGCAGAATGAAACAATAAAGTTTTTATGTATTTTTATTACACATTTTTATTTACTGAGGACTGTATAAGGTATTTACAGGATCTTGACAGCCCTCCCTTTTAATTTCAATTTACGTCGTATTTGCAGGATCTTGACAGCCCCCTTTTTTAATTTACGTGGTATTTACAGGATCTCGACAGCCCCTCTTTTTCAATTTACATGATATTTACAGGGTCTTGACAGCCCCCCTTTTTCGATTTACATGACATTTACAGGATCTCGAGAGCCCCTCTTTTTCAATTTACAAGATATTTACAGGATATCGACAGCCCCCCTTTTTCGATTTACATGATATTTACAGGATATCGACAGCCCCCCTTTTTCAATTTACGTGGTATTTACAGGATCTGGGCAGCCTCCCTTTATTAGTTTACGCGGTATTTACAGGATCTCGACAGCCCCCCTTTTTCGATTTACATGATATTTACAGGATCTCGAGAGCCCCTCTTTTTTAATTTACATGATATTTACAGGATATCAACAGCCCCCCTTTTTCGATGTACATGATATTTACAGGATATCAATAGCCCCCCTTTTTCAATTTACATGATATTTACAGGGTCTTGACAGCCCCCCTTTTTCGATTTACATGACATTTACAGGATCTCGAGAGCCCCTCTTTTTCAATTTACATGATATTTACAGGATATCGACAGCCCCCCTTTTTCGATTTACATGATATTTACAGGATATCAATAGCCCCCCTTTTTCGATTTACATGATATTTACAGGATATCAACAGCCCCCCTTTTTCAATTTACATGGTATTTACAGGATATCGACAGCCCCCCTTTTCCAATTTACGTGGTATTTACAGGATCTGGGCAGCCTCCCTTTATTAGTTTACACGGTATTTACAGGATCTCGACAGCCCCCCTTTTTCGATTTACATGATATTTACAGGGTCTCGACAGCCCCCCTTTTTCAATTTACGTGGTATTTACAGGATCTCGACAGCCCCCTTTTTTCAATTTACGTGGTATTTACAATGTTATTTACAGGATCTCCACAGCCCCCCTTTTTTTATTTACGTGGTATTTACAGGGTCTCGACAGCCCCCTTTTTTCAATTTACATGGTATTTACAATGTCATTTACAGGATCTTCGCAGCCACCCTTTTTCAATTTACATGGTCTTTACAGGATCTCGGCAGGCTCCCTCTTATAAATTTACATGTTATTTACATGATCTGTGTTCTTTTGCCTTACAACATTTACAGTATCTTTCTTTATATTTACATGTTTCAATGCCGAAATTTACATGATATTTACAGTATCTTTTGAGAACATGTAAAAGTCCAAAAATCATGTAAATTTACTTTTTACAGTATCTTTTTACCCTTTTACATGTTATTTACATGTTATTTACATAGTATGTAAATTTTCAACTTTTCCAGTGATGTATAGCTGTGTATACGCCATTTATAGCTGTGTATAGTCATGTAGGACTATTAATGGCTGTGTATAGTAATGTATAGCCATGTATAGTCATGTATAGCTGTGTATAGCTATGTATGGTTATGTATAGTGTGTATATCCATGTATAGGCATGTATAGCTGTGTATAGCATATATGGATATGTATATAGCTGTGTATAGTCATGTATGGATATGTATAGCTGTAATATATATAGCTGTGTATAGTGATGTATAGCCATGTATAGTCATGT
>OZ024893.1:53553349-53579614 GCA_964017195.1 Siderastrea radians | reverse complement strand
TGCAAAAGTATAGGAAAATAATGATAATAATAATACGTATTACATCGAAAGATATGTAAGGGTAAGTAATAGGATCAACTAATTGACGATTGTTGCGATTGTCGATTCATTTCTTAGTGCAAAAGCTTCATAAATGAAGTAACCTAATTTTTTACAAAGAAAGGCATCTATATTATTAAAGAGAAATATAATTTTTTGATTGGCATCTAAAGAACTAAAATCAGAATAATTGCTAACAATGTAGTCTATTAGAGATTTTCTAATTGTATTATATCTACTACAATTAAGTACAAAATGTTCTTCGTTTTCAACTTCATTTGAGCTGCAGTTTTGACAGATTCTCAGATGCTCAGGAATTTTAGGATAAGAATGTCTACCAGTTTCAATTCGTAGGTTATGGTTGCCTACTCTAAGTTTTGCTACTGCCCGACGATGTTTAAGATTTGTAATTAATTCTAGTGAGTTAGAGGGAGTAACATCTGTTTTAAAAGTAGAGTAAAATTTCAGTTTTTTGTTACATCTAATCAATTCATGTTGATGCTTTTCTAAACCAGTTTTAAAGTTTTCGATTATTTTGGATTGACACTTTTTAGTTTTTAATCTATCTCCTTTTGTATCAATCATAGTTTGAAGATCAGTAGAGAAATCGGTACCATATTGTTTAAGTATATCATAGATGGAGAGCATAAAGCATTTTTTTCCAGAGTCTGCCAGTTGAGTTGAAATTTGAAGGCATTGTCTGGCAACGCTTGAATTCGGAAGGTTTAGTAAGTGAAGCCAAAACTTGAGTGTATTAGAGAAAATAGTTAGTTTGAGAGGGAGTCTTCCGGTTTCATTTCTTGCTGCGACATTCGATGCTCTTCTATTAAGGCAAAGATAAGATTTGTAAAATTGCGAGTGAAAGCGTTCGATAGGATCTTTCTCCCATTTGTTAAGATTGAGGCTATCATATGCCCCCCATATTTCTGAACCATATAAAAGAACGGGTAGAAAGACAGCATTAAATAAGAAATTACATTTGGATATAGAGAGTTTGTTGAATTCAATATACCTTTTGAATGCAAATACTGAACGTCTAGATTTTTCGACTAAACTCTTTTTTGAGGAGGTGAAACTCCCATTCGAGCTAAATATTGTTCCCAAGTAGGTGTAATCTGAGGTATTAATAATTTGGTTTCCATTTAAAAAGAAAGAATATTTTTCCCGGGTGCTTTTACGGTTCTGCTTTTGAAAAATTAAAACTTTAGTTTTCCGAAGATTTATTTTCAACAGCCATTTTTGTACGTAATTTTGGAGTGTGTCGATTTGCTTTTGAAGACCTGAAGCACTTTGAGATATAAGGACTAGATCATCCGCATAAAATAAACAATTAAGTGGATCCCCATTTGGTAGGGTAATTGCGTCTGTATCACGAGAGTTATCTAGAGTAAAAGGAAAGTCGTTTAAATATAGATTGAATAGTAGAGGAGACAGAATACATCCTTGTCTTACACCCCTGTTGTAATTAAAGAATTGGGTCCTACGATTTCCGCACTTTATGGCGCATTTGGATCTAGAGTACATGTCTGAAATCAGTTGATAAAAGTGTCCACCTAGTTTATAGGTAATCAGCTTTGAAAGTAAACCATCATGCCATATAGAGTCAAAAGCTTTTTGAAAATCAACAAAACAGCAAAATAATTTTCCCTTATTTGCATTAGTTACATATTTGTCAATAAGAGTTCGTAAAGAGAAAATGTGATCCGATGTCCGAAATCCCTCTATGAAACCAATTTGTGAGGGATGTAATAGATTTTTGTTTTTGGTGAGATTTTGTAGTCTATTATTTAAAAGGGCTGTAAAAAGTTTTCCAACAACAACAACAGGATGTGAAACAATGCACCCCGGGATTCAGTGTTGTCTGCCTAAAACAGATGGTCGCTACGATCAGATGCAGCAAAATATAATGCAATAGACGGAAGAAATTGTTGTCAGACTAGTTCGGAAGGGAGGTGAGAATTTCTCTGCGTTCTTGCGGACTCTCTGAAAGATTCGTGTTGCATTTTATACGTCTAGGCAACTTGACACTCGAAATTTCTGCACTGTTTACTTCCGATATATTGACCAGTGTTGATTCATAACTGCGGTAAAGATTATAGCATCCCTCATTTGTGCCCAACTGGACTACGGATAATTATATAATTATGATGAAAACATGCCTGACTAAGTTTTGAAAGGAATGAGCAAACTCTAATCTTCATTTAATAATCTTACTGAAGCTTATTAAAAGACCTGAAATATCAATCAAATTGGTTATTGCACAATTTACAAAGACATAACACAACAACGTTTCAGAGAGTCCACAAGAACGCAGAGAATTGCTCACTTCTCTTCCGAACTAATCTAACGATACTTTCTTCCATCTATCGTGTTATATTTTGCTGGTGTTTTATTTTTGCTGCATCAGTTTTAGTCAGACAACACTGAACAGTACCGGGTGGGTTGTTACACATCCTGTTGTTGTGTCAAGTTTGCGGCTTCGCGAGAAACATACAACGGCTTTTCGAGGGATTCGACACATTTCTGAATTTCTTTGAAGCAAAGACAATCTACGGCGTTTTGCAGATGGTTTAAAGCACAGTTACCACATCTACACCTGTAAGAGTATGAAAGTATAACCTGCACAACAGGCGTTTATTTAGCCCAGCGCGAACAAGGTTTATTTAGCCGAGCACAATTATAATATTTACACCGGGACATGACAAATCGTGGCACTTCTTACTACGTCTCGAGCTCTTCGGTACCATATTCTGTTTTCTTCGTTCTGTCTCCTCTACCTCTTGATGGTATTCTCTAGGTCAATTTTCATCGACAAGTGGATTGTCTATGTAAGGACCTTTTGGTTCTCATAGCTTCTTACTCGATCTCGAGTTCTGTTTCGCTTTCAACTTCAGAAGTTAGCGATTCGCATTCGATGGACTCTAAAAGCTCCAAATCACTGCCCAGATTACTTGTAACATCAGCAGTTTCACATAATTTCCCGCTTAATTTGGCGGTTGCGGAATAAAGAAAAATAAAATGAATTAGATCTCCGCAATGCGGCCCACGTAGCTTGTTTTGGCATCGACTCCGTTCCTGGTATAACGTCACAACGTGACTATGCCCAGCTCTCCCTTTGCGCGGTTTTTGACATGATCGGAAGTAAATTTCGCGTTTTTAAACGGCAAAAGCGCGGGGAAGGAAAATCGAAATCAAAAAATAATTTTTGATATTCATATCAGGATGCCATTTAGATTCGATCACGCAAATAAAAAAAAAATCTGTCATATACACTTTAACCGTAATATCGTGAAGAACGGCCCCTAGACAATCACGACAAATGTTTCAGCCTTCAGGCAAGGGCTCCATATGGATCTTAACGACACGAGTGGAGGCACAGGCAGACAATCCGGACTGTTTGAGGCCTGGTGACGTCACGATACTCTATTTGATCTCATACATTTACTTTAATTTGTAACGGCTGACCTCGGCTTGATTCAAGTGATCGCGAGAAATGCTCCATAAAATACCGAATATTGCATCTTTTTATCCCAAGTTGGGATCTACTGCAGGCCAGATAAATAACGTTGACTTACCTTACATCGTATGTGTGCTCTTTTTGTGACTTGATGGGGTTTTGAGTCTGTTAATTCCTCGCTTGTCGTCGACGCCCCCAACAAAAGTAGAAGAAAGAGACAATGGCCCGCCGAGACCGACAGCCTCGCGAATTTTGTCCAATTTCTTCCACTTTCACGCCTTGCTTGCCATCCAGCCTTGAGCAAATGAAAGGTAGACAATTTTCAAAGGTCTGTGCCAAAATTCATTGCAATCGCTTGGCTCTAACGTACTCAAAAGCCGCCGCGAATTTTCAAGTTCGCCGCAAAATCTCTTTTTTCTACTTTTGTTGGCGGCGGAAACAATCCGGATTGTCTGCTTGTGGTTAAATGGCCCCCCAAGTAACGCTCCCTTTATATCTGAAATGACCCCCCAAAACAAACAAGGCCGATTGTTCAGAGGCCGCGCGGAGACTCAGTGAACCGACGTACGACAAACCAGGAATGCGCGTTGCATTTTATGAGTCGGCTGGACGCACGTCCGCCGCCTAACAAACAAACAAACAAACAAACAAACAAACAAACAAACAAAAGGGAACCAACACTTTTAACGTGGGGTTGATTTCTTTTTCTTGAGATGCGCAAATCGTACGTACTTTTAGCAGATGGATGAAGCGTTGTCATTCTTAGCGATGACAATTGTTCTTTTGTCATTTCACACGGCCGGAGATTTTTGTATACGTGTGGATACCTCTGGGACTCGTCCTCTAAAGATCTCTTAATGTCATTTCTTACTTCAAGTGGCGTATTTTCGAAAAGGGATACAAGGTCGTTTGTGCAATATCCTGCACCAGAAAAATACTGTAATTATGGTGTTCATCAAGTAGGGCTTTGTTTAAGTCATCCTCCAAGGGGAGGGGGAGGGGAGGGGTGGGCAGCGTCACAGAGCAAAGTCGAGTCATGCACAACATTTAGAACAACGCCAAACTCAAGAACTTTCCAGCGTTAGCGCCGTATACAAGTGGACTGGGCTTTAAAGTGAAAACCCAAAACAACAATACAAAGTAAGAGAAATCAGAGAGAAGGGGAGAAATCAAGTAACCAGACCGATGGTGCAGAATTCGCCAAAAAATGCGTAAACTCCACTACGGACTGTAATAATCAGGACTGCTTACAATTGAGGTGTTCCTTATGCTTCCGCGAATTTCATCTTACGTTTCTCGCATTGCGATGAAAAGAAAGCAGCTCAGTGCGTCAGAATATCCGGCTGCCAAAAACGAGAATATTCCCAGAGGTAAAAATGATATCATGAGATCTTCAGAGGAGTCCTACAGCCATCCATTCGAAAACAAAGAATTCCGTCAACCTTGTGAAAAGAAAAGGAGGAAAAGAAGAATTGTTATCGCCAAGAATGACAAAGCTGAAAGCCGTCTCCAAAAGGTACGATATGTGCATCTCAGGGAAACGAAAGAATGTTGTTTCTCTCATCGAGCTCTGCAGCTGAAAAGCTTTGGACAATGTAGCCTATAAGGCGTACACCAGCTCACTAACATGATCTAACATAGCGGTTGGACATGCTGGCGCAAAGGACTTTTAATGATAATAACATTAAGCCGTTTTTTTGTGTGCTGTTGTTGGTGTGTTTTTTTTTTTTGCTTTACAAAGTTGTAAAAATATGGCTGGAAAATTTTACTCCAAAGTACGAAAGGTCTAAATAATCAGGATTGAGGCCTTCATTGAATTAAAAGCACGAAAGCACACGAGCTGAATAGAATAGAAAATAAGAAAAGCCATTCCTTATTCAGTTTACCGATGTATTGTTGATTGTCGACTTGTGTTAGCAGTCTTAAGCGGCCTTCAAACATCAAACTAATGTTGGCCAACATTAGTTTGAGGTGTGAAGGCCGCTTTATTTTCGCGTGAAAATGGTGTGAGCGCTGGAAAACGCACTGTACATTTGTTCTATCAGAAACTGTTAATCCTACTGTGAATTGACCCGGACTAGAGAGCAAGTGGAAGAACGGAATCTAATAAAAGGAAATTCCTGGCTTTGTGAAAAGCTTTGAATGTCATATCAACAGCATATGAAGTAGACTACGACCAGTCTCTCTTTCCGCTCAGGGCTAGTCGAGCGAAACGAACAAACGAGCGAGCGGGCGCGAAAATAGCCTGCCGCATTGTTACGTGACGCACGTGTCAAACCGAGTGTGGCGAGCCACAAATCGCCTGCCGCGTTGATGTGTGAGCGGCTCGCTACACTCACGTATCAACGCGGCAGGCTATTTTCGCGCACGTCACGTAACAATTCGCGCTCGCTCGCTTGTTCGTTTCGCTCGACTATCCCTGAGCGGAAAGAGAGACTGCTCGTAGTCTACATAAGGACCCGGTGTTAAGCAAATTATGAAGGGAAAGTTGTTCAACTAAACACCGCTGACCAGTAACGTCCCACGGCGTATGTTATTAGGGACTTTAAGATACGATGACTACGGACTACGGACTGCGGTTGGACGCGCGTTTTTCTTTGGCTGAAACTGGCTGGGCCGAGTACACAACGAAAATGCGCGAAAATGCGAAGTTAAGACCGCAGACTACAGACAAAAGACTACGAACGAAGATCGAAGGTCAACTCTACACTAAACAGACCCAAATGTCTTTAAAAAAGATTCGAGATGCTCTGGTTTTGAGTTGTAATCGTCGCACTGCAATTCAAAATGTAATTGCACGTGAGGCTTGCGTGCAAGCTTAATCAAATTTTCAGGGCTCGTTTTCAAATTACTTCGCTTGCAAAAATACTTCAGAAGCAAATACTAAATTAATTACTTCTCAACTTGAAGGGAAGCCATTTGTATCTAGAAAGAGCAAAGAGAAGAGTTGATATTACAAGTTATATTCAAAGCATCAAATTTAATTTCATTCTGGAAAACAACGCGGCGGCCAAAATCAGTAAACAAAGGAAGCTGTACATTTTTTGCTGTTCTGAGTTCATAAGTACTTGAAATTGTTCCAAATGCGTATTAGTTTGTAGTTCAAGCGTTACCGTACAAGAACACCTCAATTTTCTAACTTTAGACTACTTTTTCATACCATCTTCAGTTCCTCGTACTACACCATGCACGCTGCACTACGTGAAATCCTTCCACTACGCACCGTCGTGAGCTTGCGACGGTGGGGACAACAGAACACATATGTCTCGTCCCAGTCCTAAAGTGCCTCCCGTCCGTAGTCCGTAGTCCGTAGTCACCGTATCTTAAAGTCCCTATTGTGTCTTCCACTTCGAAGAAAGTTTTTTCCGCAGTTTTTACACCGTGAGTTGGAGTGAAATGCTTGGCTAAATGGAATCCTAGTTGAAAGGATGCATCTTTCCATCTTTTGGAGCGAATGGTGACGTCTGATCGAGAAGTAGAGCGAAAGGCTACGGTGGAAATGTACCTGTACTGACTGAACTTCATGTGGGCTTATTTCTACCGACAGTTTCACCAAACCTGATTTCAGTGATGGACTACTGCCGGGGATAAATAGCACTACCAACTGAAAGAAAAGGTTCAGAACAGTGGATTTTTAATTAATGCGAGTGCTGTAGAGAAAAAACCAGCTCGCTCAACGTGAGTCGAAAAGTGGAGAAATGAACAAGGCCGTCAAGTAGCTGTACTTCGATTCAAATTGTTTCCAAAAATACGGTTTATGAACGGTTTTTTTTTCATCAGAGAATTACTTAACAGACAATTTTCTTTAAATCTCAAGGTCGTTTCAGCTTTCTTGCGACTTTTCCAGCAAATTTAGGGAATGGTAATTTTGACAAAATTCAAGAAATCTCATTTTTATGGTTTCTTTGTTGATTGCCATGAAAACAAAATAAGCCCGCCCCGCTGAGAATTTTACAGATTTAGTAACTGCAATGTCTGTTGTAAGCTATCCATGTAGTTTCTCTTCTAGAACTGATGTACTTTTGGAGATATTAAAAGAAATGTACAACTTGTTGTACTCACGAATTAAAATGGCCGAGACACGGTGTCGTTAATTCGCCGTTCATTTTGTTTACGGTAAATGGAATGAAAAGCCATATACATGCAAAGAAACTAGAATAGTGGTTTTACATTTGTTCCAAGTCTCGAGTTGTAGTGTTTTGACAAACATGAAAAATGACGTTTTAAATTTTGCAGTTTTCACAACAGGTTTTGAGTTCAAAATTGGGTTCTCGGGCGTCAACAAACATTCGCTGTTACCATGGCAACAGTTAAGTTATGACCTCAATAATAACCATTTTCGAACATCCCCCGTGGATACCTTCTTGTATGCAAATTTAAGTTGGGGGTCAAAATTTTTCATTTCCCACTTTGTTTGATTCTTACAGAGAATGGCTCTTAAACTTCAATTACGAACACGTTATTATTTAAATTACACGTTATTAATTAAATTTAGTGAACTCGTGCATTCCTTAGCCCAAAAAGTAATACGCCTTTAGTTATTACATTCTCCGTAAATTTTCTGTTTTCTTTTGTTCGTTTTATGTTTCATAGGCACTGAACAAGGTAGGAATAAGGCAATCCTCCGTTGCAACTACAGCCATACACTCTTTTTTAAATAATGTTAGGAAGTCGAAAATTGAATATTTACTTTATAGTATCATTATTTGATTTTCGCTCATTTCGGTTGGTGACGCCTAATTTAAAATCGTGCCATGACCTAGTTGATGCGTTTAAAAGGTCATCTCACACGAAAGATTTCTGTTGTCGTCTAGTGTTATTTCCTACTTTTCTGTAAGTCTTAGAATTGGGAAATTTGGGAAATTTCTCTGACCTTGGCCAAAGACCACCATGAATGGTTAACGCTGGGTCGAATCCTGGATCTTACTGATTTATTTCCCACTTCTAGGTTATGGCTAGAACTTTATCCTAAAATTATCCAGTGTTTCCAATTATGTCTAGATGTCGTTAGTTTCCGTTTGTCCGTTGGTATATTTTGGTGTTCATATCAGGTGCTCATTGAGATGGCCAAGTTCTTGAGATTAGGAACCCAAACATGTCTACAGTGACAGTATATAATTGGTTGCATTGGCAGTTGTAACCCCAGTTGAATCTAATTCAGTAGAGATAGAAGATGTAGCTGTCAGTAGAAGCTGTCAGTTGAAGTTGACACTGGTCAGTCGACAATAGGAGCATAGTAGCTGAGAGACTTGTAGACTAAAGATGTGAACTACAATGGAATAAAGTTAAAAGAGCTATATCCCAGAGTCTTGGTACCTCTCTGCATAGCAGGCGAGTGCAGTTCAACAATAAGAACCTCTTTTTATAAGAACGTCGAGGCTGGGATTGGCCAAAATTTTAAGAACATGCTAGGAACATACCCCGGCTGAGATTTTGTTAAGAACGTCTTTATCTTGTCTTCATATTTGTAGAATAAGCTATGTGAGAAAAAATGAGTGTAATAATATGGTCAGAGTAATTTACAGCTTATTTGAGCCCCAGATGCTGGAATTTTTGTGATGTCGCAAGTCGTCTTCCATTTTTAAAAAAAGCAAACACGTATAACTTTTAATTTTGTTTTTTTTGTGTGTGTGCGTCTGCTTTTTCCTTTTTTCTTTTTCTGTCGATAAGGCATCGAATTAAAGTTACCTTTAATAATTGTTCCTACGATGACACCGATGAAAAAGTACAATAAAATAAGTTGTATTTCTGGTAACAGAACAGATCGTTAAGTTAAATTGTTTATAACGGAAGAACATCACTGTTAATTTACTCTTAAGTTACTGGAAATTTACTTAAGCCTGATATTCGTTATTTTAATTAATTCTGCTTCCTTGATTCAGTGGAAGTTTTTTTTTTTTAAAGAACCATCTCTTCTCCCGCCTTTAACAAGCACCATCACAAGTACAAGGTCCATATGTTGCAAACACTTTCGATAGCAGATTCTGTACAAAAGTAAGAATCTGTCAGCAAGCAGTTTTGTCTGCCATGGTTCGGTTCAGACATAGTTACTCGAGGGACTGGTTATGAAACTTTGCAAGTTTCAAAAGCCTTAACAAAGGTGTTGCAATTCATGTTGAACGACAGTGCACAATCTTTTGTTTTACGTTGTACACTAAGGCTGAATAACTTAACAGTGACATTCTTATTGGTTAGTTGCTCATGCAAAATTCAAAGCCTTATTGTTGTTTGTGCACCGTCAAGGCTAAAAACGGTAACAAAAACATAAAACAAAGGACTTAGCTGAGCTTCATAACCAGATTCTTTTATTAACTATGGTTCAGAGAAGGAAAAAGAGCGCGGAAGTTGACTTTCGCGTGTACGTGCGTGTTTCACTGCTCACTCGACCATCAGTAAACAAGAGGTTGGATTTTACGTCTGTGGATGAAATCCTCATGTGTGAGCATGGGGGCGTTATAGTTACATGAAAAGAAAGGAATCCGACCTAAAATTCACTCTAAAACTTACCTAATAAAATTGGTAAAAAATCTACGATTAATATTCAATCTAAAAATGATATGAATTAAAGTGCTCCTAATCCCAAAATTTTTTCCCCGTCAAATAAATTACGTTATCATTTGGAGCATTTCGTCACAAAAAGTTTTTGATTTGGTTTAATCCCTGATTTTCTTTGCGCGGTTGAAGTATGGAAAATCGGGCGAAAATAGACACCATTTTGGTTCAGGGTCGAGCAGTGAGGGCATGGGACTAGTCACCTTGTGACGTCAAATCAAGAACTCGCAGTCTCCCGCTATCTCCATCGGAGCTATTTCTCTTGAACTCTCGAAGATGTACAGAAAACTGTCGACCGTTAGTATTGTTCCGAGCCGTAGTAACCAAAGAAACGAATCACAAGACGTATCACTACATAATACAGCATTTTATGACGACGAGCGACCGGAGGTGAAGAGACGAAATGAATGGATTTTGTAAAGCAATAGCGAGCAAAGCGGCAGCCTTTCGCCCCATGTGAGGGAATCCAAGCGAGTCGTGGATTCCGGATTCCACACTGTGGATTTCGGATTCCGGCAGGTGGATTCCGGATTCTATGCCTATGGATTCCGGATTCCAAACTTCCTGTGATTCTGGATTCCAAAGTTCTTAACTCTGGCTTTTATTCGCATTACAAAGGCAAATATTTTTTAAACTCTATGAAGTCGTCCATCTAAACAGGAAAGTTCATTTGCTCTCCAAAAGATCAAAATTTATTTTAATTTCTAAAGAATGTGTTAATGCTGATGCATCTCTATAATCGATGATTTCCTAATCTAATTATACGACTTTTTGACGACCACTATTTCGAACTATTTGTTTAATACTGGTCATGATAGTGGACACCTCCAAGAATTTTTTAATTTAGCCCCTTCACTAAAAGTTTAAAAATGTTAAAAATCACAGTTTACATACTGTAAAAGTTTTGTCAACATACAAATACTTGTGATTTTAAATGTTAACACACGGGGATTTCAGAAATTTTCCAATAAGCGACATAAGCGGCAGCCTGCTATGTGACATAGGGAGTTGTAAGAAAAAAGGTGACGTAAGATTCCCTTTAATCTAGGGGTGTGGGGGCATAAGCTCCAAGAAAATGTTCAAATCTAGATCCCCGGAAATGCAATTTTCAACATTCTGGACATCAAATAGAGCTGTGTTCATGAAAATTTTCATCTCGATATGGCGACCATTTTCTGTGAAGAATAGCGTGTTAAACGACTTACATACAGTCGCTGTTGTTGTCGTTTCCTTCTTTGATAAACTCTCAATAAACTCTTAGCAGGAGCCCTCGCGAAAGCATTAACAGAAAGCGGTACTTATATTAGGCCCTATAGATGGCAGTAGACCTCCGGTAATCGGCAGATATCAGACACCACTACTAAAGAGGCAGCGTCCTCTAAAACTGCCGACTGGTTGGCTCAATTGGTTGGGTACCAGACTTCGGAGCGTTAGGCTCGTTTTCGATTACCGGCTGGACCAACACTCAGGGTCTTAAAATAACCAGGCCCCTAGCAGGGGGAGGGACAGGGGGGGCTCGAGCCTCCCCCAGGTTTTTTGAAAGTCCAAAAACTGTTACAATTAATGTGGCAAAAATATATAATTATAACAAATTAATGTGCAACAATCGGTCTTGATTATAAAAGTGCCTTTTATAATTTCACAACCTTTAACAGAGCTCGACATCTTTTGAGTCACTAGTCGCACCGGGCAAGTGGGCTTCAAAAATCCACTAACCCACCGCACATTTCAGTCGCCCACGTTCCTTACCAATGTCTTTCTTTACCTGTATTATCTTGACCCTGGTAGTATAGCTTAAGACTGTGAAGGATCTTAATACCTTTAATAGCTATATGAAGCGACTGAAGTGTGTTTGCTGCAAGCTTTAAGCCCATTGTTGTAAAACAAGTCTAAGGAACAAAATTATACATATTTATCTCACCAATGGAGTGAAAAAAGTTGCGTCAACGTTTACGAGAGTTAGGTAAAACAAGTTCGAAATTCGTAGCTTAGCTGTCAAAACTGTTTGAATTTTAACAAACCTTGTAACTTTAAGGATACTTTTTTGAAACGCTATACTATGAATCTGGTGAATGTTGCCAACACCTTTGTCCTTTTGTCGGCGGAAAAGCATACAGGAAGCAGCTTTTTGGCAAATTTTCAACGAAAGATGTCCCCATAAAGGTGTCCTTTTTGACGAACTTGACACAAACTGTGACATTATGAACAGTGTTAGTATCTATCCAACATGAATTTTTGTATTCCCTATGACCTATTTGATAACGTCGGTATTTTGACAGAGCTGGGGTGGGAGAGCCTTTGACTAGGCCAATTTGTTTGCCTCCCCCCAGTTATTTCAGCCTTGCTACGGGCCTGATAACTGAGTAGAATGTGTTGCCTTTGTTTCGCGTCTGCAAATGGTTAGACTTTCTAGTCTTCTCGGATAAGGAGGAAAAACCGTATGCCCCGTCTCACAGCACTTTCACTGTACTGTCTTAACTGATCTGACTGTCCAGGGGGGTATTCCGAGTTTCAAGTGACGGGGATGGTCGAATGGGGGCAAAAATCAAAACCCAAAAAAGTCCCTAAGGCTTCCAACAAAACCCAAAAACATCCCTGGGCCAAAACTTAACCCCCCTAAAATCCCATGCCGAATTTCCGAGCCTTAAAAATTTCCAGAAAGGATTAAATGATATAACAAGAAAAAAAAAACTAGAAATTGAATGTTTTTGTTTGTTTATATTCATCATACCAGTTGATTTTATCTTTTCCTCATCTGGTAGTCATTCTAAAAACACTAGGGACACCCAAGAACATCTTCTGTTTCAACAATAACATTATGAATGACAACTCTAAACAAGACCACCTGGGCAAGAACAAGTTTGGTCGTACTTTATTCGCAGAACTACGCGGCCGGGATACGCGTTCATTACCACGAATCTTCAGATTGTTTCTAATACCCCCCAAAAAATCCCTACTCAAATCAAGCCACCCAAAACAATACTTGCCAAATTTTCTTACCCAAAAAAATCCCGAAATCAAAAATTTCAAACCCAAAAAAATCCTTCGATCATCCCCGTCACTTGAAATCCGGAGTACCCCCCCCTGGGTCTGACTGTCAGTGTGAGATGTAAAAGAACCCACTGACTGCTGTTCGAAAAGAGTAGGGGACGTAAACCCCGCTGGTGTGGTGAACCTTTGATGAATTAGGTGGGTAATTAAGGGGTTGATTTCAATTGGGACGCAGTCCTGTTTTATCTCAAAACAGCCCTTAGCAATGATATTGGCCGATTCTTTACTCGTAAAATTAAGACCATTCGTTCGAACTTTGATGCTGTTGCTAATTCTCGTGTTGGTATTGTAGTACCGGATGACCCGGAGGTCGGCCCGGATAAAGAACTTCGCACTTTCCAACCTCTCAGCGAGTGCAAGGTACGAGATTTGATTCGAACGTCGGCCAAGAAATCTTGCCCGTTAGATCCTGCGCCAACGTCGCCTGTGGTTTCATGTCTGGACATACTTCTCCCAGTAATCACGCGCATGATTAACTCTTCACTGACATCCGGGCATTTTCCAAATGACTGGAAGGAAGCGTTAGTCACTCCGCTTCTAAAGTCACCTGGTTTGTTTGCTGATTTTACGAACTTGCGCCCCGTAAGTAATTTACAATATGTTTCTAAGCTGACGGAGCGTGCGGTTTTCGAGCAGACGCATGCGCATATGGCAAAGCATGGTTTATATCCATTGCTGCAATCTGCGTACCGTACATGTCATAGTACTTAGACCGCCCTCCTTAATTACAGAATGACCTACTCATGAATATGGATTCTAAACGCGTGACTTTGCTTGTGTTACTAGACCTAAGTGCGGCATTTGACACAGTCGACCATGACGTCTTGCTCAACCGTCTTAGTGCGAGTTTTGGCGTCAAGGGCTCTGCTTTACAGTGGTTTACGTCTTACCTCTCCAATAGATCTCAACGCGTTTCCTTTGACCAGAAACTATCAGAGAAATTCCAGTTGACTTGTGGTGTCCCTCAAGGGTCATGCTTGTGTCCTTTATTGTTCACGATTTATGCGAGCAAATTATTTCAGGTCATCAAGGAGTACCTTCCGCAAGCCCACGCATATGCGGATGACACGCAATTGTATTTGTCGTGCAGGGCTGACTCGACTTCCTCCCAGAACGATGCAGTTAATGCCATGGAGCGTTGTGTGGATGCCATTAGATGCTGGATGATCAAAGAAAAACTCTGTCTGAATGACAGTAAGACAGAATTCATCATAATAGGCACTAAACAGCAGTTGGCGAAAGTGAACATTGATAGTCTTTGTGTAGGTGACACAAGTATAGTCCCGGTGACATCAGTAAAAAATCTTGGGGTCTGGTTTAATGAACACATATCCATGGTGACTCACATAAATAAACTGTGTAAGGCCGCGTCTTTCCATCTGTACAACATAAGGCGTATAAGGAAGTACCTTACTAGCGAGGCTACACAGTCTCTTGTTCACACCATTATTATGGGTCGTCTTGACTACTGTAATAGTTTGCTATTTAATACACCTGCTACATATGTTGTTAAGCTTCAGCGCATACAGAATTGTGCGGCCCGATTAGTCAGTCGGACACCTAAATTTGACCACATAACACCTACTTTAAAACGTCTTCACTGCATTCCAGTATGTTTTAGGATCGAGTACAAAATGTTGATCCTAACTTTTAAGGCAATTTATGGCGTCGCACCGTCTTATATTTGTAACTTAATCAAGATTAGAGAACAAACAAGATTCAACCTGCGATCGTGCAAGGAACTATTGTTGGAGCCATCAAGGGTAAAGACCAAGAAAACTCTTGGAGACAAATCGTTTCAAGCAGCAGCCCCTGGACTATGGAATAAATTACCATCTGAAATAAGAGCGATTAGAAGCTACGACCATTTTAAACGAGCAATTAAGGAGGCTCACAACAGTTTTTTTGGCCTTGGAGTGTATCTTTTGAAGTCAAAATTTCGCACAGAAGATAAACTTCGGTTTCCTTGATACTACACCACCTTTTCAACAAATGATCAAAGTTTATTCTCTCATTGGTTTCCTAGCAACAGCTGTCACCATAGCAACGGTAGTGGACAACCCCTCATTTTAAATAATGTCGAATATCTCGAAAGCTAGTCAGACACCTTATGACGAAACTTGAACTATTTGAACTACTCAACCTACACAACTTGTATGCGAAATTAGGGAAAAATCTGTAAGAGCGTTTTCACGTAAATCATGATTCATTTTTTACGGGCTGATTTTGGTCATTCGTGCAATTTTCTCCAATATTCCAAGAAAGATAAAACTTAACACTTTCTCTTTTCAGTTGAAGGATCTTTTATGATATCAAAACATTCTTAATGTACATTGAGCTTCCTAGGTGGCTGCGATTTTAAGATATTTATATTTAAAAACTGCTAAACTGCAGCACAAATCAGCCAAAAAGTCCGTAATTTGCATAAATAGAAATATTTCTAAACTGCCCTTACAGGGTTTTCTCTTAAATTGTTCCAGCAAGTTTTAGGCTGAATAAACATTTCGTTTATTAGATAAGAAGGCTGAACCTCGGTCAGGTTTCAGTCGTTATTAACTTTCAACGAGCAACAGTTTTATTTTGTTTTTCCTGGTCTATTTCACGGTTATTATTCACCCGCAATGAATATTTATACACGCTGCGATTGTGTCCTCTCGTGCATTTATATTAAATTCCTTCTTATAATAATAAAAAATTTTCGTCTTCTGAGCTTCTTCCTGGAGACTCTTTGCCATTATTCTTTAAATACTGACTGACGTTTTAGCTTTTTTAATTACGGATTGCATACACGTTAACGCCCACGACGGCATTACACTGGGGCCGAAAAATGACGAGAAACAAGCTCAGAAGAGGAATATATATTTTTTTATTATTAGAAGGAATTATAAATGCACGAGAGGACACAAGTGCAGCGTGTATTAATATTCATTGCACGTGAATAACCGAGAAATAGACCAGGAAAAACGAAATAAAACTGTTGCTCGTTGAAAGTTAATAACGACTGAACCTTGACCAAGATTCAGCCTTCTTATCTAATAAACGAAATGTTTATTCAGCCTAAAACTTGCTGGAACATCAAAAAGAATTATTATTCTAACGGCAATCAATTTAAGAGAAAAATCTGTAAGGGCAGTTTAGAAGTATTTCTGTTTATGTAAATTACGGACTTTTTCGCTGATTTGCGCTGCATTTTAGCAGTTTTTAAATATAAATATCTTGAAATCGCAGCCACCTAGGAAGCTCAATGTACATTAAGAATGTTTTGATATCATAAAAGATCCTTCAACTGAAAAGAGAAAGTGTTAAGTTTTATCTTTCTTGGAATATTGGAGAAAATTACATGAATGACCGAAATCAGCCCGTAAAAAATGAATCATGATTTACGTGAAAACGCTCTTACAGATTTTTCCCTAATTTCGCATACAAGTTGTGTAGGTTGAGTAGTTCAAATAGTTCAAGTTTCGTCATAAAGTGTCTGACTAGTTTTCGAGATATTCGACAATATTTAAAATGAGGGGTTGTCCATTACCGTTGCTATGGTGATAGCTGTTGCTAGGAAACCAGTGAGAAAATAAACTTTGATCATATTTTGAAAAGGTGGTGTAGTATCAAGGAAATCGAACTGAAGTTTATTTTCTATACGAAATTTTGACTTCAAAAGATACACTCCGAGGTCAAAAAAACTGTTGCAAGCCTCCTTAAGACGTACTTGTTTAAGAAAGCATTTGCTTGATACAGCTAGAGCCTCTTTTAGCATGACTTCTTACGAATTTTAGTTTTAGATTTAGTTTTAATTTTAATCTTAAGTTTTTGATTTTTAATTCTAGGGAGTTTTTAACTGTATTTTTATATATTTCTATTGTAAATTTTTAGGTTTTTAATTAATTCGATGTAAGGCGCATTTGGTCATATCCATAGGTTAATTTGCGCCGAATAAGCATTAAATTATTATTATTGTTGTTATTATCTCCTCACTGTGTTGATTCACTGTGGCGAAAGAAGTAAATAAATAAATAAATAAATAAAAGATTTGCTGGTTAAAATGTCGTTTTGAATAAAAATCCGCTCGGCACGGAAGCCAGGAATGAAGGCATGTTTTAACTACGGAAGATTTTACTCCAATCTGCTCTCTAGTGCGCATTGCTAAGATTTCTGTGAAATATTTTGGAAGGTCGATGCAAGATTCTTTTTTTCTACGGTACTCCCTGTGAACAATTTTTTTGGGAAATTTTTTTCTTTCAGTGATTTTTTTTTTTGTCATTCTCCTTGATTCGCCCCTCACCCCCGCCCCCTCCATACTTTTCCTAATGGTTCGTCCCTAACGGGTCTTGTTTTTATTCTCGCTGAGCGTCAACCCATTCTTTATCCGGTAGTTTGTTGGGGGGGGGGGGGTCGTTTTGTGACCAACCAAAAGAACCTTAGGAGCCGATTACATGGCAAATTTCAGCCCGGGCTGAAATTTTGTTGCGATTACATGGCGAATTTCAGCCCGGGGGCAATGTTTTAAATTGGGCGGGAAAAGGTTGCAGGAAAGCGATTTACATTCACAACTCAAGCGGTGCGCATGCCCTGACTGAAATTTGAATGCGATTACATGAGGTTTTTCAGCCCGTTTGACCGGGCTAAAATTTCCAGTCCGCTGGAATTCAGCTCGGGCTGAAACTCTCTTCATGTAATCGCAAACGTCTTTTTAAGAAGATTTGTTCAGGAAGTCGAGCTGAATTTTCAGCCCGGCTAATCGGGCTGAAATTCGCCATGTAATCGACCCCTGAGAATTGTGTAGGATCGGAGGCTAGTTGAAGAGCGGATGAGCTCTCTATGAGCCAACGGCCTCCATCACAGTCTTGGGGCCACAGTCTCAGTTGCCCCCACCAGCGGTGACACCGACATTACTTCGTAAAAATTGAAGTTTGAGGTACCAGTTCGATCGAGGCAAAATAATTCCAAACTGAGTAATGCTCCTCGAAGATTTTTTGATTTCATGGTGTGCGCATCGGACACTTGAAAATAGCTATCTGTGTATTTATCAATTATCTTTCCCGCTCAGCTTCAGTGTACTTCCTTCGGCATTTCAAAACAGCAGAATAGATTATCAAAACAGATTATCAAATCAGATTATCAAAGCAGATTATCAAAACAGCAGAATAAAACGGTAAACGTTGGATACCACTACATGTAGCTCGATGTGAAACCCAGCATCAAAGAAAACAACTGTGAACGATGTTAAACATTTAGAGGACAGTGCGGGTTAAGGTCAGAAAAGTTCAAAAAGATGGCATGTCAGAAAAAGGATCTTAAACATATGAAACATGTGCCTAATAAGGAATAAAAAACCACCCACCTTTTGGTGATGGTGGTGGTAGAGGAGGCCGAGGGGAGGGGGTAGGTGGTGATTTGTTCTGAAATTACTACCAGGGAATTATTACCCTGAATTACTACTAACAGTAGATCGGGATTCCAGAGTTATGGATGAGGTTGGATTCCAGATTCCAGGGGTTGGATTCCGGATTCCAGGGACTGGATTCCGGATCCCAAGGCCCTGGATTCCGGATTCCAAAGGCAAAAAAATGTTGGATTCCGGATTCCGGATTCCCTTACATGGGGCGAAGCCTTCCAAGCACTCGACAGACTTGATACTACGCTCGATGCATTTTAAGCAAAGATTTGTTGTCGCAGAAGAAGGTATCCGATCAAACGATAGCTTTTTGTGTATTTCCAATGATTCGACGGCCGATTAACCACAGCATACCCTGCCACATGAACTATTTTTTGTGGCGCCCTCTACGCGATACGCGGTACGCAGAAAATTATTACCTTTGCGAATTATTCAAGTTGGCTACACGGTATGCGCTAAATAATTACATGTAAGTGGTGGCCAAAACAGCCTAGGGTTAAAAAATAAAGACCGTATTTATAGAAAGTCCTCCTTCAGCGGAACCGAACGCGCTTTCTCTACAATAACAAACCATTGCCATTATTCCTTATTCTAGTCTATGAACGTGCCTCGCTATCACTCGCTATAAGAATTTTATCTTGAGTCATTTTAAATCACTCGAGCATAACAAAACATTACTGTGCAGAGATCCGTTGTTCATATCCTCCGTTGAAGTAGACTGCAAGCAGTCTCTTTCTTCTTTTATTAACATTTCTTTGTGCGAAAAAGGCTGCAAGAAGATCGAAGTGCCAGCGATGAGCGGCGAAGCCTCGAGTCGCGAGTCAAGAAGCGAGGACCGGTTGATTTACATAATTTGTACATTTCTGCTCGCGCGTAGGATCTGAGGAAACTGCTCGCACGTTGAAGCAAGAAAAACGATTGGTAAGATAATCTCAGTTAAAACGATACTAACATACTCTCGTGCTTATTATTCTCGTCAATTGCCTTGCTGATTCACTAGTGTTATAAATTGTTGTTATTGTTAATACTGGTTACAGAAATGGACAAGACGTAAGTTAATATCGCAGTTTCCACATTTACTTCTATGTAAAATAAACAAATGAAGAAAGGAATGCTTTATTAAAATTTTCATTTCTCTAAGAGATTCCCTCAGCTTGAATATAAATCTCAAATGCGAGAAGCGGAGAGCAGGAAAACCAAGACCAAACGTGAAGACCGAACGTGCGAAATAAAATGTAATCACCGTCACGGGCGAAGCTCATCATTCCGGCTTCTTCACGGCCCTCCAAGGCCAATCGTTGATTTATTTGCTGTTCCAGTTCTTAGTTTGCCTTTATTTCCTTTTTGCATTGAGCGATTCATTCTTCGTTGGTTAGTGGATTACTAGCAGATATGGCCAGGACGGCACTTTCTTCATCATTTGTCGGTGTACTGTCGACTTCGTGTTCCGCATCTATCTCGTATTCAGAGCTATATTCATCTATAAATCAGCAGAATCCGCGTAGCTCGTCTCAGTATCTGCTTTGCATTACAACATTGGAATTTTAGTTATACTATGACTTTGTTCGAATTAGCTAGAAGGTCAGAAGGCTTCGATCAACAAATAAAGTCAGAGAAACACAGCTGAAAACTAAGCGGCGTGGAATTCTTGGTTCTTGATCTGTCGTCACAACTACGGCTCGCCCCAGGTTCCTCTTACTCGGACTTGAACCAAATTTTTATTGAATTTAACAGGGCACAGAAAATCGAGAATTTAACCAAATCAAAAAATTTCTGCGAAGAAATGTTCCAGATGATAACAGAATTTAGTTAGCCGAAAAAAAAAATGAGGGGTTAGGTGCACTTTAAGTAAACTATTAATCAAACATTTTCCTAAAATAATTTCCTGGCTTTGAGCTGTTGACAGAAAGTTGATTAGAAATGGGAAGTTCCGAGAGCTTGTATTTAAAAAGCTTCCGTTCGCAATACCGAAATCAATAACGATCGGAACTCGTACTCTACGCTATCGATTTCCGCCCGATCTAAAGAGTATTAAAAAAAAAAACAACTTGTGGATGCTAAGTGCAAATTTTCGTCGCACCTGATAAAGTTGTTTTTTGCGCGAGCTACAGCAAAAACGAACTTGTGAAGAAGCTAAAATTTAATATTTTCAAGGACGTCCACTACAAGAGCAAAAATCTCGCTGAGGAATCAAGGTACACTATTAGTTTAACACGCGTAGTTTTAACTTGTTCTTGTGGAAAGCGCTGACTGAAGCGATGGCCAATATTAAACTAGACAAGAACATTAACGTGATCGTTTCCCTTCAATTCACAATTGCCGATAAAAGCCACTTGCTAGTTATTTACAAGTTTTCATGTTTTTCGCCGAGAGGTTTTCTTGCGAGAAACGTGCTGTTTTGTTAATGCTGAATTTTAATGACTATTGTTCAAGTCTTGGCCGATTTACTCGGCTCTTAAGGAGGCTCGCAACAGTTTTTTTGGCCTTGGAGTGTATCTTTTGAAGTCAAAATTTCGCATAGAAGGTAAACTTCGATTTCCTTAATACTACACCATCTTTTCAAAATATGATCAAAGTTTATTTTCTCGCTGGTTTCCTAGCAACAGCTGTCACCATAGCAACGGTAATGGGCAACCCCTCATTTTAAACAATGTCGAATATCTCGAAAACTAGTCAGACACTTTATAACGAATTAAACTTGAACTATTTGAACTACTCAACCTACACAACTTGTATGCGAAATTAGGGAAAAATCTGTAAGAGCGTTTTCGAGTAAATCATGATTCATTTTTTACGGGCTGAGTTTGCTCATTCCTGCAATTTTCTCCAATATTTCAAGAAAGATAAAACTTAACACTTTCTCTTTTCAGTTGAAGGATCTTTTATGATATCAAAACATTCTTAATGTACTTTGAGCTTCCTAGGTGGCTGCGATTTTAAGATATTTATATTTAAGAACTGTTAAAATGCAACACAAATCACCCAAAAAGTCCGTAATTTGCATAAATAGAAATATTTCTAAATTGCCTTACAGTTTTCTCTCTTAAACTGATTGCCGTTAGAATAATAGTTCTTTTTGATGTTCCAGTGAGTTTTAGGCTGAATAAACATTTCTGTTATTAGATAAGAAGGCTGAATCTCAGTCGAGTTTCAGTCGTTATTAACTTTCAACGAGCAACAGTTTTATTTTGTTTTTCCTGGTCTATTTCACGGTTATTCACGTGCAATGAATATTCACGCTGCGCTTGTGTCTTCTCGTGCATTTATAATTCTTTCTCATAATAATAAAAAATTTTCGTCTTCTGAGCCTCTTCCTGGAGACTCTTTTCCATTATTCTTTAAATACTGACTGACGTTTTAGCATTTTTAATTACGGACTTAATTACACTGGGGCCGAAAAAGAACAAGCTCAGAAGACGAATATATATCTTTTTATTAGGAGAAGAAATTATAAGCGCACGAGAGGACACAAGCGCAGCGTGTATAAATATTAATTGCACGTGAATAACCGTGAAATAGACCAGGAAAAACAAAATAAAACTGTTGCTCGTTGAAAGTTATTAACGACTGAAACTTGACCGAGATTCAGCCTTCTTATCTAATGACAGAAATGTTTATTCAGCCTAAAACTCACTGGAACATCAAAAAGAATTATCATTCTAACGGCAATAAATTTAAGAGAAAAATCTGTAGGGGCATTTTAGAAATATTTCTATTTATGCAAATTACGGACTTTTTGGCTGATTTGTGCTGCATTTTAGGAGTTTTAAATATAAATATCTTAAAATCGCAGCCACCTAGGAAGCTCAATGTACATTAAGAATGTTTTGATATCATAAAAGATCCCTCAACTGAAAAGGGAAAGTGTTAAGTTTTATCTTTCTTGAAATATTGGAGAAAATTGAAGGAATGACCAAAATCAGCCCGTAAAAAATGAATCATGATTTACTCGAAAACGCTCTTACAGATTTTTCCCTAATTTCGCATGCAAGTTGTGTAGGTTGAGTAGTTCAAATAGTTCAAGTTTCGTCATAAAGTGTCTGACTAGTTTTCGAGATATTCGACATTATTTAAAACGAGGGGTTGTCCATTACCGTTGCTATGGGGACAGCTGTTGCTAGGAAACCAGTGAGAAAATAAACTTTGATCATATGTTGAAAAGGTGGTGTAGTATCAAGGAAATCGAAGTTTACCTTCTATGCGAAATTTTGACTTTAAAAGATACACCCCAAGGCCAAAAAAACTGTTGCGAGCCTCCTTAATTGCTTACACTCTATAGCCGTACAAAAAAAAAAAAAAAACAACAACAACAAAAAACAATAAACACACATTGAGGAAAGTTGGCCATGCTTTTTGATCCACTGCTGACGAGGTTTTTGCTTGTATCAAAAATTCGAATCAACAAGTTCTTTGAAGTTGATTTTGCAATAAAAGTTAACGCGAGTAATGAACGACGTTTCGACCGTTCAACGGTCATTTTCAAGTTCGGTGTTAGAATAAAATTACATGTGTAAATATAGTAAAAGCGCTAAAAATATGTACATACAAACAATAGACAATAAGAATAAAAGGCTAAAGGTGGCTAAAAACTAACTTTGTGCAAATGGCATGCATAGCTGTCAAAGATATAATTGAAAGCTTATAAGGCGACGGGAATAAGAACATTAAAATACCTAAAAATAACTAAACAAATAATTTTGCGCGGAGCGAGTCGCTCTGTTTGTTGAGCTTCGGCTTCAGAAGTCTAATAAAAAGCATCTCAAAAATTAAACAGTCAAGCTTGCTCTGGCACTTCCTTAAAATCTTAAAATTCTTCTCTATGTTATCTGGCTCCTTTCCATGTTGTTCTTTAATGTGACGTCCGATAGCCAATCCTTTGTGTTCTTCGATGCGCTGGTGTAAGTGCCGACACGAATAGCCGACATAATCTGCATCGCACAGATCACATTTAAAATAATACACAGCGCTTTGTTGGTTTACGATGGGCGGCTTCTGTTCCTTCACTTTAATTGTGTCTTTGATCTTTCTGCTGGTGTAAACAGGACGGATCTCGGTGTTTATCTTTCGGCTGAGATCACTTAGTTGTCTGCGTACTGAGTTGGCTGCTTTTTGGTCCTTGCAGTACAAGGACCAAAAAGCAGCCAACTCAGTACACAGTATTCCCGTCGCCTTATACGCTTTTAATTATATCTTTTATAGCTATGCATGCCATTTGCACAAAGTTATTTTTTAGCCACTTTTAGCCTTTTATTCTATTGTCTATTGTTTGTATGTACATATTTTAGCGCTTTTACTATATTTACACATGTAATTTTATTCTAACACCGAACTTGAAAATGACCGTTGAACGGTCGAAACGTCGTTCATTACTCGCGTTAACTTTTATTGCAAAATCAACATCAAAAATTCGGTAAAGTTAACTTAAGAGCGTTTTCTAAACAGACATGTTCACCCCGTTCATTTGTTTTGTACCAGCTCTAAACGTTTACTTTTTTATCTTCTTGCGTTTTCGCAGTTTGAATTTTGCGGCACTGTAAGAAAAATATCCAAACTGACCGTTCCATGGTAATGGCCCGTACTGTAAAATCCTGACCAAAAACGAAGCAATCAGAGTGCTCCATTTAGCCTTGAGAATTGATTGCCATATAATATATAAAGTCATTTAAGCCACACAACCAACCAGCTGGAATGGATAAGCGTTTGACATACAGTCCATAATTGAATAAAAGGGACAGAAATCGTCTTTTCCCTTTATTTTCCAATTCCTGGGGACCAAACCTACGTTCATACGGCACTTCTGTTTAAAATCTAACTCGTATTTTTTAAATTCCCGGCTGGGAAAATATGCAAACGCACGCTTTGCAAAACACAAAATGCGCTGCGTTTTTTACATAATTTCCAACGACTGATAAATAATTCAGTTTCTCCTCCATCAGGTGAAAATCATACAATATGTTTTATTGCCTGTTAAAATAACCAGTAAGTTACATACTCCGTCCGAGTTTAAAGGAAGACATATCACAGATCTGAACGTTTCCAAACTCTTAGGTATGTCGGTGAAACGGAATGTGAGAACTGTTATTTTTATATGCGCGTTGTTTTTCTTTTTCATTTTTCCTGCAAAGTGACAACGTTATTTTCAAATTATTTTGTCCTCACGATGCTGGAAATCATGAAGCAGACAAATAAGTTGCATTTCCGGCAATAAAGAACAAGCCAGCTAGTAGCTGAATCATTTATACAGTGAGATGGCACATCATACGGTTGTTATTGACTACTGGAAATTTACTTCAGATGAATCAGCAACAATTTTACAACTAACCATTTGGGTCCTTGTTTCATTTAACAACAGAATCAAGATGCCTGTTGAGAAAACAATGCTCTATCTCTTCGTAATCGTGTCAACAGTGGCTGTGATGGCAATGCAGCCCGTAAACTCTGAAGGTAAATATTAATATAGTCGAAAATAAAAACACACCCATTAAGTTATGTAAAAAAAAGTGTAAGTGATAGGAGATAGAATGCTTCTTGGAGAGAAACATTTTGGTGTTGAAATTTGTTGTTAGACTAACACCGGTCAACTGTTGACGCAAGGCACCTAGGGAAGGCACGAAACGGATGTGTCAAAGCAATTTAATTAAATACAAGAAGCAAAAAGTCAATAGGGGTGTACATGTTGTGCAGTTTACACTGCAATTGAGTTTTACCGAGTTTAGCCTGACAGGGGAAATATGTTTGCAAATCTTGTCAAGTCTTCACTGATGGCGCCATCGTTTCGCTAATAAAGGTTCCAGGTCTTGCCTTTTTTATTGTGAAAGTTTGGATATTTGGGTTGCTGCATGTGAAGAGTGTCTGCCAAAGTGGGTATCCTGTGAAGAGCCTTTTTAGTGGGATTAAAGTAACCCTAAACACGTTCAACAACAGTTCATTGACGGACATCGAGCGCAGAAAATGGCTGCACTGTTCAAGTAAAATAATCATTAATTCTGACGATCAATAGTTCAACATATGTACGTGGACAGTGGTAGTGAACATAATAATAATAATAATAATAATAATAATAATAATAATAATAATAATAATAATAATAATAATAATAATGACAAGAGGAAAAAGTAGTAATAGTAGTAGTAGCGGTAGAAGGAGAAGAAGAAGAAGAAGAAGAAGAAGAAGAAGAAGAAGACTACTCTTAGTCTTTCTCACAATGTTGCTAAAACATTTGCTTGCAGCTTCTATTGAGGAACAGATGATCGCTGATGCGATTAACAAGCAAAAGAACGAAGTTAACAGACGGCAAGAAGAGGTTATGAACCTACTCGATAGATTAGTTGAAGCAATTGAAAAACCCTTAGGTAGGTAGTCAACTCTAAATGGAGCTCAGTTTGCATTATAATCAGTTCGAGGGATTAAAAGTGAGGCTTTTCGATACTTAATTACAATGAAAATCATTGCTTGTAAAATGCTAAAAAGGGACTAACTGAAAATGCTACCCAAAAAGAGAAAAGGAAAAGGATTTAGGAAAGGTGAGATGGCCAAGAAGTCTAATAAAAAGTGAATAAAAGTTCGAAATCCCATGGAGTGAAGCACAAATTGCCTTTAAGCAGACATCAAGTGATTTCAGTACCATGTTTTTCGGTAGCTTTAAACTGTCATGAAGTTTGTTCCATATCTTCACCTCGTCTTTTGTCAAAATTTAGGCATGACACATTTATATCTTTTTGTGTCGGTCTGATGTGAATAATTGCAAAACAAGACTGGTGAGGAACCACGG